>CAJHNH020001879.1:77500-447201 GCA_905116865.2 Candidula unifasciata
CTTTCTAGTAAAACACAAGTGCTGGGTGCTACTAACACCTGTAGGACTTTCTAGTGAAACACAAGTGCTGGGTGCTACTAACACCTGTAGGACTTTCTAGTGAAACACAAGTGCAGGACTTTCTAGTGAAACACAAGTGCAGGACTTTCTAGTGAAACACAAGTGCAGGACTTTCTAGTGAAACACAAGTTCTGGGTGCAAATAACACCTGTAGGACTTTCTAGTGAAACACAAGTACTGGGTGCTACCACCTGTAGGACTTGCTTATATAACACAAGTGCTGGGTGCTGCTAACACCTGTGAGACACTTCAGCAACACGTTCTGAGTCTGTACGGTTCTATCACATTTGAACATACAGATCGTGTAGGGGGCTTTGAACCACCTGATATTATCTATAGGAGGAGACTGCGGGCACTGCAAACATCTACTCGTATTTCATTACTCGTCTCTCTCCCCTTACTTTTATCTCCCTATACATCACCTAACATCAGTTCCCTATGCTCCCAGATGATGTCATGGCGCAGTCCCTTCCTCTGTCTGTTGTCAACGGAAGCCACGGCGTCGTCTCCCAGGCCAGTCGCAGTCAGAATGTCAAATCCACGAACTTGAACCACGCCTTTATGGATGACCATGGCCGTGGAAGGCCGTACTCGAGCCCCGTAGACATGGCCGATGTCTCAGTCGGGCTGCAACCCTCGGCCAGAGAAGACTCAACCTCGCCTCATTCATCCAACGGTATTCTACAAGACAAAAAAATCAGGGGCGCCATCACTAGCAGTCTGCCATTGAGGGGAGGCCAGTACGACTCTCCACCGCTGACCCCCACCCTTGACCCCGCGCGGACATCTCGACTGTCCAGCATCAGCAGCCATGTGGCACTCTACAGACACGGCAAGTCGGACCCGTCCTTAGGACATTTCTCCAGCAGAGAATCGTCCAGCTTCTTCAGAGCCAAGAACTTGTCTCTTCGCAGAGTTAAGGTAAGAACCCGATGTCAATGTTAGTCAATGGCTATTTAACCACCATAGCCACCATCACTGTAAGAGGCTTGGTAAAACTGAAGTTGTGTCTGCCTTGGTTAGCTTAGACTTGCTTCGCTTTCATGAACGGACTGCTTGTATGTGTTGTTGTTAGTTTGGATATACTCACATCTAACCGGATAGTGGATGCAACGTCTATACTTCACAGACCAGGGGACAAAGTCAAGTCTCAGGCAGTGGACTGATGTAAGACGGAAAAGAATCGCTGCAGCTGGACATGAGATCGAGGATACCTAAGACGGAAAAGCCAATCACTTTCCCATGCAGTCTTGAGACAGGTTGTCAGGACCTTAAGCCGTCACGTCAGATCGAGGATACCTAAGCCGAGGACACGTCCCCTCGAGGACTTTAAGCGAGGACAACGACCCTGCGTCAGGTCGAGGACGGACACTTAAGCCGAGACACGCCCTGCGTCAGGTCGAGGACACTCAAGCCGAGGACACGCCCCTGCGTCAGATCGAGGACACATAAGCCGAGGACACGCCCCTGCGTCAGATCGAGGACACTTAAGCCGAGGACACGCCCCTGCGTCAGATCGAGAAAACTTAAGCCGAGGACACCCACCTGCGTCAGATCGAGGACACTTAAGCCGAGGACACGCCTCTGCGTCACCCGAGGACAGTCTGCGTCAGATCGAGGACACTTAAGCCGAGGACACGCCCCTGCGTCAGGTCGAGGACACTTAAGCCGAGGACACGCCCCTGCGTCAGATCGAGGACACTTAAGCCGAGGACACGCCCCTGCGTCAGATCGAGGACACTTAAGCCGAGGACACGCCCCTGCGTCAGATCGAGGACACTTAAGCCGAGGACACGCCCCTGTGTCAGGTCGAGGACACTTAAGCCGAGGACACGCCCCTGCGTCAGATCGAGGACACTTAAGCCGAGGACACGCCCCTGCGTCAGATCGAGGACACTTAAGCCGAGGACACGCCCCTGCGTCAGATCGAGGACACTAAGCCGAGGACAAGCCCCTGCGAGGACACTTACGCCGAGGACACGCCCCTGCGTCAGATCGAGGACACTTAAGCCGAGGACACGCCCCTGCGTCAGGTCGAGGACACTTAAGCCGAGGACACGCCCCTGCGCCTGACTGTGGATACCCCGACGCCTTGCGAGGACTTGTGTATATAGTGCTAGACATAAATTCTTTTGACCAATCCACACTTGGTATGTAGTGCGGTCGAAAGCACACCGGTCGCCATTACTTCGCTGACCATTTCACCTTAGTAGAATTTATCTTGAAACGAGTAGAAGCACAAATCAGTCTAGAAATCGGAGTGTGTTTTGTGTGTGTGTTTGTGCGTGCGTGTGTACGTGCGTGCTTGTGTGTGTGTGTGCGTGTGTGTGTTTTCACTTTTAAATTAATTTTGTGGTTGTCCCAAAGCTTGCACTGAAATCACGTTACTGCACACGTATTAATAGATGTATGTTGTCTGCGTATTGTGTTATCCGTCACAGACCTGATCCAGACGGTGATGGTTAATGGAAATTTGACTGTATATGCAAATAAGCATCAGCCAGATGAAAGAGAGCCCAAATGGGCCACTTAGAGTTGATGGTGACACCGTAGTAAAAGTGAACACGTACAAGATCTGCGTGAACACTGACGGGTGGATAGATAGACACTGAAGTCACAGATGGGCCACTTAGAGTTGAAGGAGATGACACCGTAGTAACAGTGAACACGTAAAAGATCTGCGTGGATAGATAGACACTTAACAGTTTCCAGACAATAACGACTCCTCAACGCTTCCTATTCAATAAATATCCCTCAACGGTTTCCAGGCAATAAATATACCTCAACGGTTTGATGGCAATAAATATCCCTCAACGGTTTCTAGGCAATAAATATCCCTCAACGGTTTGATGGCAATAAATATCCCTCAACGGTTTGATGGCAATAAACATCCCTCGACGGTTTCCAGGCAATAAATATCCCTCAACGGTTTCCAGGCAATAAATATACCTCAACGGTTTGATGGCAATAAATATCCCTCAACGGTTTGATGGCAATAAATATCCCTCAACGGTGTGATGGCAATAAATATCCCTCAACGGTTTGATGGCAATAAATATCCCTCAACGGTTTGATGGCAATAAATATCCCTCAACGGTTTCCAGGCAATAAATATCCCTCAACGGTTTGATGGCAATAAATATCCCTCAACATTTTGATGGAAATAAATATCCCTCAACGGTTTGATGGCAATAAATATCCCTCAACGGTTTGATGGCAATAAACTGCGGCCAATGTTGATTGCCATTACAGTTGTTGGTTATGAGTTAAGTAACAATGTGCAGTAGCAGCAGCGGCGGCACGAGTAGTTATTGTTGTTGATGTGTCGTCGTCGGCTGTCAATAGTAGTAGTATCAGTAGTAGTGATGGTGGTGGTGGCTGCAGCAGTATGTGTCTGTGGCCACGTCGCCCCCTCTCATTCCCCCCCCCCCCACCTTTAGATCACGTCATGTGTGTTGCTATCTTGCAGGGCTCCTTCCATGACCTGGACCTGGAGAAACTATACAAGACATATTCTGTACAGAGCAAGTTCCCCCTGGTGCTCATGTATGTGGGAGTTGTGGCGCTTGTATCTCTCATCTGTCTCATTGTCAACGTGTCCATGGCTGAGGTAAGAGCTACCCACTTGTTCCTGTTGTTGTCGATGATGATAATGATAGCCATGGTGATGACTGTGGTGATGATTTGTTGTTATCTTTGTGCCACCTGACAGGATGCAATGGTTGATGCAATTAGACCCAAGTTGCAATACGTGAGGAAACCTAATGTTTCAGGGTTCTCTTCAGACTGTGACGCGGTCCCAGCAAGCATGAGTGTTTTGAGTAGCAATATTTGGGGTGTCTATCCCCACCTCTAATGACGAATAACAATATAAATGACTAAATGATAACAAAATCTTAAATTAGCATATTTTCAGGAGACAAGGAAACCACCAAAGGCCACCTGACGCTCTGAAGCAGACTGCTGAAGACATTGCACCAAAGGGGACCAGCACTCGGGGATTCCAGACTCTCTTACGCCGCCCTACCCCCAAACCACATGTATATTAACAAGGCATTTCAGTCTTTTTTCGGACCACGGGACCTCAACCCACCAGAAGTACCAGCGTCGGGAAGCCAATTCTCTCAAACTATCTCCCGATCTAACTATCATATCTCCTGGCACATTCGAGCAAATTAAATCTCTTATTTGCAATCTATCTTACCTCCACTATTTTTCCACACTCCGTGTACAAAAAAAAAACCGGGTTGATCACAACAACAGATTGTGACGGCCCTGGTTGTCCTAAAAAGGAGCATTGTTAGAGACGTTGTGACCTCGTATTTGTTTGGCTTTTCCCGACGGCTTTACAGAACGGCAGCCAAGCAGCAGTAGGGCACCAGCATAGCGACCAGGTCGAGGTAAACCAAGCACCAGCAACAATCAGCTAAACCCCACAGATATCAGCACTTAGAAAACTGGACCAGACCAGAGCCAAAAACCACAAACACCACACTGGACTCAGGAAGCAAAGAACCGGAATATCGGGTGTGACTACACACCACAACTAATTGAGGATTAGTAAATAAGCCAGGAAACCCTCTTTCATATAGCAGGCCTCCGGGCAGCTGAAAAAGGATCAAATTTGGAATTTTTGTTGGACAACTGGAACTGGAATTGTCTATCCCTAGTATACTCTCGGGTTGATCAGCATTTACACCTCACACCAGTTGCCGAGGAAGACGGATAACCTTTGGGTTTGCTGTGGTGCTCTAATTCTTCCAACTAAGAAGCATAATCATGTATATTTTTCACTGTAAACATCTGTAACAGTAAGGGCACCAGGACAAGCAAATTCCGACTGACTGACTTTCGTAAAGTGCCACTCATACTGTTAGCTGTGAGCTGTCTCTTAAAGTGCCACTCATACTGTTAGCTGTGAGGTGTCTCGTAAAGTGCCACTCATACTGTTGGCTGTGAGCTGTCTCGTAAAGTGCCACTCATACTGTTAGCTGTGAGGTGTCTCGTAAAGCGCCACTCATACGGTTAGCTGTGAGCTGTCTCGTAAAGTGCCACTCATACTGTTGGCTGTGAGCTGTCTCGTAAAGTGCCACTTATACTGTTGGCTGTGAGCTGTCTCGTAAAGCGACACTTATACTGTTGGCTGTGAGCTGTCTCGTAAAGCGCCACTTATACTGTTGGCTGTGAGCTGTCTCGTAAAGCGACACTTATACTGTTGGCTGTGAGCTGTCTCTTAAAGCGACACTCATACTGTTAGCTGTGAGCTGTCTCTTAAAGCGACACTCATACTGTTGGCTGTGAGCTGTCTCTTAAAGCGACACTCATACTGTTAGCTGTGAGCTGTCTCTTAAAGCGCCACTCATACTGTTGGCTGTGAGCTGTCTCGTAAAGCGCCACTTATACTGTTTAGCTGTGAGCTGTCTCTTAAAGCGACACTTATACTGTTGGCTGTGAGCTGTCTCTTAAAGCGACACTTATACTGTTAGCTGTGAGCTGTCTCTTAAAGCGACACTTATACTGTTAGCTGTGAGCTGTCTCTTAAAGCGACACTCATACTGTTAGCTGTGAGGTGTCTCCTAAAGCGACACTTATACTGTTGGCTGTGAGGTGTCTCTTAAAGCGACACTTATACTGTTAGCTGTGAGCTGTCTCTTAAAGCGACACTCATACTGTTAGCTGTGAGCTGTCTCCTAAAGCGACACTCATACTGTTGGCTGTGAGCTGTCTCTTAAAGCGACACTCATACTGTTAGCTGTGAGCTGTCTCCTAAAGCGACACTCATACTGTTGGCTGTGAGCTGTCTCCTAAAGCGACACTCATACTGTTGGCTGTGAGCTGTCTCTTAAAGCGCCACTCATACTGTTGGCTGTGAGCTGTCTCCTAAAGCGACACTCATACTGTTAGCTGTGAGCTGTCTCTTAAAGCGCCACTCATACTGTTAGCTGTGAGCTGTCTCTTAAAGCGACACTCATACTGTTGGCTGTGAGCTGTCTCCTAAAGCGACACTCATACTGTTAGCTGTGAGCTGTCTCTTAAAGCGACACTCATACTGTTGGCTGTGAGCTGTCTCTTAAAGCGACACTCATACTGTTAGCTGTGAGGTGTCTCTTAAAGCGACACTCATACTGTTAGCTGTGAGGTGTCTCCTAAAGCGACACTTATACTGTTAGCTGTGAGCTGTCTCTTAAAGATACACTTATACTGTTGGCTGTGAGCTGTCTCTTAAAGCGACACTCATACTGTTGGCTGTGAGCTGTCTCGTAAAGCGACACTCATACTGTTGGCTGTGAGCTGTCTCTTAAAGCGACACTCATACTGTTGGCTGTGAGCTGTCTCTTAAAGCGACACTTATACTGTTGGCTGTGAGCTGTCTCGTAAAGCGCCACTCATACTGTTGGCTGTGAGCTGTCTCTTAAAGCGACACTTATACTGTTGGCTGTGAGCTGTCTCGTAAAGCGCCACTCATACTGTTGGCTGTGAGCTGTCTCTTAAAGCGACACTCATACTGTTAGCTGTGAGGTGTCTCTTAAAGCGCCACTCATACTGTTAGCTGTGAGTTGTCTCTTAAAGCGACACTCATACTGTTAGCTGTGAACTGTCTCGTAAAGCGCCACTCATACTGTTGGCTGTGAACTGTCTCGTAAAGCGACACTCATACTGTTAGCTGTGAGCTGTCTCTTAAAGCGACACTCATACTGTTAGCTGTGAACTGTCTCTTAAAGCGACACTCATACTGTTGGCTGTGAGCTGTCTCGTAAAGTGCCACTCATACTGTTAGCTGTGAGCTGTCTCGTAAAGTGCCACTCATACTGTTGGCTGTGAGCTGTCTCGTAAAGTGCCACTCATACTGTTGGCTGTGAGCTGTCTCGTAAAGTGCCACTTATACTGTTAGCTGTGAGCTGTCTCGTAAAGTGCCACTCATACTGTTAGCTGTGAGCTGTCTCGTAAAGTGCCACTCATACTGTGAGCTGTCTCGTAAAGTGCCACTCATACTGTTGGCTGTGAGCTGTCTCTTAAAGCGACACTCATACTGTTGGCTGTGAGCTGTCTCTTAAAGCGACACTCATACTGTTAGCTGTGAGGTGTCTCTTAAAGCGCCACTCATAGTTAGCTGTGAGCTGTCTCTTAAAGCGACACTCATACTGTTAGCTGTGAGCTGTCTCTTAAAGCGACACTCATACTGTTAGCTGTGAGGTGTCTCTTAAAGCGACACTCATACTGTTGGCTGTGAGGTGTCTCTTAAAGCGACACTCATACTGTTGGCTGTGAGCTGTCTCTTAAAGCGACACTCATACTGTTGGCTGTGAGCTGTCTCTTAAAGCGACACTCATACTGTTGGCTGTGAGCTGTCTCGTAAAGCGACACTTATACTGTTGGCTGTTAGCTGTCTCGTAAAGCGACACTCATACTGTTGGCTGTGAGCTGTCTCGTAAAGCGACACTCATACTGTTAGCTGTGAGGTGTCTCTTAAAGCGACACTCATACTGTTGGCTGTGAGCTGTCTCTTAAAGCGACACTCATACTGTTGGCTGTGAGCTGTCTCTTAAAGCGACACTTATACTGTTGGCTGTGAGCTGTCTCTTAAAGCGACACTTATACTGTTAGCTGTGAGCTGTCTCTTGAAGCGACACTCATACTGTTAGCTGTGAGCTGTCTCTTGAAGCGACACTCATACTGTTGGCTGTGAACTGTCTCGTAAAGCGACACTCATACTGTTAGCTGTGAGCTGTCTCGTAAAGTGCCACTCATACTGTTAGCTGTGAGCTGTCTCTTAAAGCGACACTTATACTGTTAGCTGTGAGCTGTCTCTTAAAGCGACACTCATACTGTTAGCTGTGAGCTGTCTCTTGAAGCGACACTCATACTGTTGGCTGTGAACTGTCTCGTAAAGCGACACTCATACTGTTAGCTGTGAGCTGTCTCGTAAAGTGCCACTCATACTGTTAGCTGTGAGCTGTCTCGTAAAGCGACACTCATACTGTTAGCTGTGAGCTGTCTCGTAAAGCGACACTCATACTGTTGGCTGTGAGCTGTCTCTTAAAGCGACACTCATACTGTTAGCTGTGAGCTGTCTCTTAAAGCGACACTCATACTGTTGGCTGTGAGCTGTCTCCTAAAGCGACACTCATACTGTTGGCTGTGAGCTGTCTCTTAAAGCGACACTCATACTGTTAGCTGTGAGGTGTCTCTTAAAGCGACACTCATACTGTTGGCTGTGAGCTGTCTCTTAAAGCGACACTCATACTGTTGGCTGTGAGGTGTCTCTTAAAGCGACACTCATACTGTTGGCTGTGAGCTGTCTCTTAAAGCGACACTCATACTGTTGGCTGTGAGGTGTCTCTTAAAGCGACACTCATACTGTTGGCTGTGAGGTGTCTCTTAAAGCGACACTCATACTGTTGGCTGTGAGCTGTCTCTTAAAGCGACACTCATACTGTTGGCTGTGAGCTGTCTCTTAAAGCGACACTCATACTGTTGGCTGTGAGGTGTCTTAAAGCGCTGTCTTTTAAAGCGACACTCATACTGTTGGCTGTGAGGTGTCTCTAAAGCGACACTCATACTGTTGGCTGTGAGCTGTCTCTTAAAGCGACACTCATACTGTTGGCTGTGAGGTGTCTCTTAAAGCGACACTCATACTGTTGGCTGTGAGGTGTCTCTTAAAGCGACACTCATACTGTTGGCTGTGAGCTGTCTCTTAAAGCGACACTCATACTGTTGGCTGTGAGCTGTCTCTTAAAGCGACACTCATACTGTTGGCTGTGAGTGTCTCTTAAAGAACACTCTTACTCATACTGTTGGCTGTGAGCTGTCTCTTAAAGCGACACTCATACTGTTAGCTGTGAGCTGTCTCTTAAAGCGACACTCATACTGTTAGCTGTGAGCTGTCTCTTAAAGCGACACTCATACTGTTGGCTGTGCGGTGTCTCTTAAAGCGACACTCATACTGTTGGCTGTGAGCTGTCTCTTAAAGCGACACTCATACTGTTGGCTGTGAGCTGTCTCTTAAAGCGACACTCATACTGTTGGCTGTGAGCTGTCTCCTAAAGCGCCCCTGATTTCTACTTACAGGATTGACCAGAATTTCTAAGAAAAAAATGGCGGCTCTGGTACAGTTAAAAGCGAACCGATTGGTAAAAGGCGACCTTTCATGAAACTGTTCTGGTCTGGTGATTAGTGCTCTTGCTTACCAAGACAGTGGTCAGGATTTCAAACTTCGCCAATGCAGAATTTAGTTTTTTAACTAGGGAAAGTTGGCACATCATATCATGATACCATGATACGTAATATCGTAACTATGGTATATGGCAAGCGACAATCATTTTTAACGCATCCATTAGTCTTGATTAACCGTAACAAGACCGAAGTGGTGATAATGGACATGTCTGAAAAGTACAAAACGAAAACCAACAGCTACGCTAAGATTCTGGGCAGGAAATAACAAGCATAAACATTATATGCAAGACCCCACAAACACCACATACAGACCCCACAAACACCACATACAGACCCCACAAACACCACATACAGACCCCACAAACACAACATACAGACCCCACAAACACCACATACAGACCCCACAAACACCACATACAGACCCCACAAACACCACATACAGACCCCACAAACAAAAGAAGGAAGAAGCTGAGAAAGCAGTACGTCAACAAACGGAAGGACTTACCCACAGAGAACTGGCGGGATGATGACTGTCAGAGCTGCAAGGACATGGGCAGGTCATAGAGAAGGTGAATGTCTACTCCTGCTTTGTGAGGACCCGGCCCTTACACAGTGGAAATCCTCAAACAGTTTTAGTCTGCCAGCCACACTCTGGGAGTTGGTGTCAGGTCATTCACTGTCTCCTGAAGCTTACTGCTTTAGACAGAATGGTATAACAGGCCAATCCACCCACAGTCAACATTCAGAAGTCATTCGTAGAACCACTGAACAGACGAAGTGTCGTGCATTGAACATAATCTACAGAGTCTCTAATGCTGCTGTCAGTCAGTGGAGTGTGGTTAATGTGGGGCAGTATTTAGCCACGCCATGTGGCACACACTAAAACAATATGGGGCAGTATTTAGCCACGCCATGTGGCACACACTAAAACAATATGGGGCAGTATTTAGCCACTCCATGTGGCACACACTACAACAATCCGAGGCAGTATTTAGCCACTCCATGTGGCACACACTACAACACTCTGGGGCAGTATTTAGCCACTCCATGTGGCACACACTACAACAATCTAGGGGCAGTATTTAGCCACTCCATGTAGCACACACTACAACAATTTGGGGCAGTATTTAGCCATTCCATGTGGCATTTACTACACCAATATGGGGCAGTATTTAGCCACTCCATGTGGCACACACTACAACAATCTGGGGCAGTATTTAGCCACTCCATGTGGCACACACTACAACAATATGGGCCAGTATTTAGCCACGCCATGTGGCACACACTACATCAATATAGGTCGGTATTTAGGCACCTCGTGCGGCAGACATACTACAACAGTCGCTAACGAATGCAGCAGAAACAGTCACTACCTTAAAACGCCACGGTGGTTTCGAAAGAATAGCAGAAGAAGGCATGGTGCCATGAAAGAAGGGCAGTGGCCTACCAGCAAGAAGATAGTGTAACCTTGGGTAGGAACGTGTACGAAGCGGGAGATCTACGAGAGGCCGATTTTCTTTCCAACAAACAGGGATAAGGACGACGTTCAACAAAGGACCTGCTACATCATGATATAGATATATGATTGTAGAGAAGCATGACCGCCCACGCCAGGCGGCAAGGTACTTGATGACACACACACACACACACACAAGCAAACATTTGTAGGAATTATGTTAGCAGAAAGGGAATCAGTTATATAAAAGAGAAGCATAGATAATCTACATTATATGTTACAGCTGAAGTTAAGGTTATATGTGTGGTATAATTTGTGGTCCGCTTGCAAATCTATTTTATACTGAGGTTTTCGACACACTCCTTAAACTATTCGGTCTAGTCACTTAGGGAACAGCTACAGCCGCATATATGCTCATCATCATCATCTCCATAATCTGCGATCTCCTGCAGCATGTATCAGTTCGTGTGCCGACACACCTCCATGCCATGCAACAAGACTGTCAAGCATCTTCTCTCGTTGTCTTCCTCTATTCCTCTTCCACAGATCTTTCCAGTGGTCAGCATGTATCATTTTCCCTCTGCTCATAACATGGTCGAAAAATGATGACATCTCTTCTGATTAGTTAGTTAGTTATGGGTTATCCTCATTGCAACAAGACATGCCCATAGGTGCTCAGATCTCCTCTCGTATGTCTTCCGATGGCTAATAGTACCAGTTCTATGTTGATTAACAAGTCTTCCACGTGTCTGGTGTGCGTCTCGTTTTTTGCTGTCGATCTTAATTCCCAAGTCTGCCATTCTGGCGAGTGATGTGGATTCACTGCCACCAAAGTCCTCTATCCTTCCCATTTCTCTGAGGGCATTAATAATATCAGCGTCTCCTTCTGATGTCTGTGATAAGTTGTCTTCGGGCTCTCGCCTCTTTCAAAACCTCTTGGCTGCTCTTTTTGGCTGTCCAATGTATTCTAAGCATTCTTCTGTAAAACCACATCTCTGAGAGCTCTAGAAATTGTTTGGCCTGCCTACCGATTGTCTAGGATTCACAGCCATATGTTAAAACTGGATGTATTTAGGAAGCAAGAATTCTTTTTCTAACTCTCTACATAAATTAAAATGGCCACTAGTTGACTAGTTGGTTAGTTAGCTGGCTGGTTGGTTAGTTTAAACAAATATAACCAATCATTCATGGAAATACAAACAGACTGTATATTCTAATTTTTAACGATAAGGGTTTAGAACAAATTCTCTTGGTATATACACTATTTCTAATCCACTACACATTACAGGCGGGCATCATGCGTGAATACAAACGAATTC
This sequence comes from Candidula unifasciata, assembly GCA_905116865.2. Classification (NCBI taxonomy): domain Eukaryota; kingdom Metazoa; phylum Mollusca; class Gastropoda; order Stylommatophora; family Geomitridae; genus Candidula; species Candidula unifasciata. The sequence goes on from CAJHNH020001879.1 coordinate 89,510, forward strand.
GTCCAACTTTTGAAAAAAAAAAAAAAAAAAAGCTTTTATGATACCCCCGTCAAACACAGCACTACACGTGAAATGTTGCTTATAAAACGAGGCACGGTGTGATTGTAGGTATCAGCATTGCTACCCAGAAACACAAAACATCAGCAAAAACATCCAAAAACCGGACAGACAAACCGCCCGTCCTTACCTCAAAGACCCGCTACAATCCCGCCATTCTGTCGTCTGCCAGACACGAGCAGACGTCCTCCCATCGTTGAATGTAAAACTGTGAATACACTTGCCACGAGACAAGACTCCAATACCAAATGTTTTTAATCACTACTACTTCATTAGATTTTTTAAGTTGAAATGATGTTGCAAAAACGGGGATGGGGGAGGGGTCGGGGAGGGGGCGTAACCAATATGGTTTTCTTCCTTCCCCTTCTTCTTCTTCTTCTTCTTCTTCTTCTTGACATTCACCGGCTATAAACTCCGCCGGAAAATTATGGTTTTTGTCTACCTCCGGACTTTTTTAAGAAACTGAGTATTGTGTGCACATTCGTTTTACAGATTTAGCTTTTTTGTATGTAGACTATTGGTTCTTTGCCTCTCGGGTAGATGCACTTTGTCTTCGAAAAATGCCCTACGACATGCTTGTTGGGAAAGCAGTGGGTCTGTTCTTGTCCACCCCCCCCCCCCCCCCCAACCCCCGCAGAATGAGGGCTCGGAAGTTTGCTTTCAGTTTACTATACACCGGGAGTTTTCAAAACTGCTCAGTCTTCGGCAGGTTGGTTATACACATACGGTAGGTGTGACTAAGAAGAGAGAGAGAGAGAGAGAGAGAGAGAGAGAGAGAGAGAGAGAGAGAGAGAGAGAGAGAAAGAGAGAGAGAGAGAGAGAGAGAGAGAGAGAGAGAGAGAGAGAAAGAGAGAGAGAGAGAGTGAGAGAGAGAGAGAAAGAGAGACTTCGTTTCCTTGTCATTAAGGAAGACATCCATTTGAGATAGACAGTGGCAGTCAGTGATGACCATTCATAGCACATTTAGGAAATGAAGAGATAGGAGACAAAAATCCGCAAAAAACGAATGCCCCATTATATTATTTAGTAATTTACTGTGTTATTATGCATCTTTCAGTCAGAAATGCGTTAATCGAGTGCCTCGTGACACCGAGATTTTACTGTGTTGGTTTCTGGAACTGTCTACAGGTGTATTCTCTTGAATGGACGGGACAAGTCATTGCCGTATCTATCAGCTTTATCTACTTCACCACAGTGTTGCTGATCATCATCATAGCTCGCCACACAACGTTCCTCTCGCATCCAACCATCCTGGGACTCTGTATCTTTTGTGGGACGACCACCATCATCAATGTTTACTTCGGTTTTAGTGCCTCCAGGACACCAACAAGTGATGTCCCCTTTCTGTTTTACACCATGTGAGTTGTGTGCCCTTGTCTGTCATTTAGGTCTATATTATTATCATGCTGACGCTCTGACGGAGTCACAGACGAACTGACTCGCTAAGTCACAGACGCTCTGACTGAGTCTCAGACGCACTGACTGGCTAAGTCACAGACGCTCTGAATGAGTCACAGACGCACTTAATTACTGGCTGCCTGGCCGAAACGTTACGTTGTGTTGTTTTGTGCACGTTTTCCTTTTTCCCATTTTGTTGAGCTTTTTAGTCAAATTTCTCTGGAATTCATTTTAATTACTGGCTGGTTGAATGGTTGTTTTACAGTTGAAAGGTTGGTTGATTGGCTGGTTAATCGATGGCTAGTTGATTGGTTGGTTAATCGATGGCTAGTTGATTGGTTGGTTAATCGATGGCTAGTTGTTTTAGAGGTTAATCGATGGCTAGTTGATTGGTTGGGTAATAAGGGACCGCGTTAGCGCACTCGATAGAAGAATCGCTTTTAAATCCAGATGCCACTCGCTGCAGCCCACGGTCGGTGTTCGAAACCGGGCGGTTCCCGGCACTCACCTCTAAGAAATGGATACCAGAGTTGACACTCTGGGGTAAATATTGGTTGGTTAATTGATAGCTAGTTGATTGGTTGGTTAATCGATGTCTAGGTGATTGGTTGAGTAATCAATGGTTGGTTGATTGGTTGATTAATCGATAGCTAGTTGATTGATTGGTTATTCGATAGCTAGTTGATTGGTTGGTTCATCGATGGCTAGTTGATTGATTGTTAAACGATGTCTAATTGATTGGTTGGTTAATCGTGTCTAGTTGATTGGTTGGTTAATCTATGGATAGTTGATTGGTTTGGTTAATTGATGTCAATTTGATTGATTGGTCAATCGATGGCTAGTTGATTGGTGGTTAATCGATGGCTAGTTGATTGGTTGGTTAATCGTGCTAAGTTGATTGGTTGTTTTTTCAATTGATTGATTAGTTGACTGGCTGGTTGATTGATTGTTTAGCTGATTGATTAGTTTATTGTTGGTTGGCTGGTTACATGTGTGGCTGATTGAGAGTGCTGTTGGTGGCTTTTTTTCATCAGTGAAACTGCATGCTTACAATTTGCAAAAGTGAAGTCACCAGACATCATTGTTGTATGTATGGTATAACTTGTGGTCCGCTTGCAAATCTATTTTATACTGAGGTTTTCGACTCCCTCCTCAAACTATTCGGTCTAGTCACTTACTGAACAACTACAGCCGCTACATAAATTAAAATGGCCAATCATAAAGCAGCTTAGATTACTGACTAAGCAATAGAAACCTTAACAAACAGCCAGGTGAATTGTCAGCGCTTTATCGGATGATTAGAGGATAAAGACAGTCCTAATGACTGGTAGAACCATTAGCAGAACACAACATTTATTACTTAACCCTCAAACATGAATCCAGACATGACCAGGCGACAAGCCACAAAAAGTAAGTGACATGACCCGTGAAAATCTACACACAGAGTAAGTGACATAACCCGGTGACTATCCACAAGCAGAGTAAGTGACATGACCTGTGACAAGCCACAAACATGGAAGCAGACATGACCTGGGGACAAGTCCAAAATATTGTAAGTGAAGTGGCCCTATGATAAGTCCCAAACATTGTAAATAACATGACCCGGTGACAAGCCACAAACATGGAACCAGACATGACCCGGGGACAAGTCCCAAACATTGTAAGTGACATGGCCTAGTGACAAGCCACAAACATGGAACCAGACATGACCCGGGGACAAGTCCCAAACATTGTAAGTGACATGGCCTAGTGACAAGCCACAAACATGGAACCAGACATGACCCGGGGACAAGTCCCAAACATTGTAAGTGACATGGCCTAGTGACAAGCCACAAACATGGAACGAGACATGACTCGGGGACAAGTCCCAAACATTGTAAGTGGCATGACCCTATGGCAAGTCCCAAACATAACCGTTGATCGTCTACAACCAGTGTGGTCTCCTTCATGGTGCTGCCGCTGTCCAGGAAGTGGCTGTTGATCGTCAGCTCCATCACTGTCCTCCTGCACCTGGTCACTGCAGCCACACTGTCCGACCATCATTACGAGCTTGGCCTGCAGGTAGGTCACTGGTGGGGGAAAGAATGTTGTGTGACATATGTTTATGTCACTGCTGGGGGAAGAATGTTGTTTGACATATGTTTTATGTCACTGGTGGGAGGAAGAATGTTGTTTGACATATGTTTTATGTCACTGGTGGGGGGAAGAATGTTGTTTGACATATGTTTTATGTCACTGGTGGGGGGAAGAATGTTGTTTGACATATGTTTTATGTCACTGGTGGGGGGGAAGAATGTTGTTTGACATATGTTTTATGTCACTGGTGGGAGGAAGAATGTTGTGTGACATGTGTTTTATGTCACTGGTGGGGGGAAGAATGTTGTGTGACATATGTTTTATGTCACTGGTGGGGGGAAGAATGTTGTTTGACATATGTTTTATGTCACTGGTGGGGGGGGGGGGGGGAAGAATGTTGTGTGACATATGTTTTATGTCACTGGTGGGGGGAAGAATGTTGTTTCACATATGTTTTATGTCACTGGTGGGGGGAAGAATGTTGTTTGACATATGTTTTATGTCACTGGTGGGGGTAAGAATGTTGTTTGACATATGTTTTATGTCACTGGTGGGAGGAAGAATGTTGTGTGACATGTGTTTTATGTCACTGGTGGGGGGAAGAATGTTGTGTGACATATGTTTTATGTCACTGGTGGGGGGAAGAATGTTGTTTGACATATGTTTTATGTCACTGGGGGGGGGGGGGGGGGAGGGGAATGTTGTGTGACATGTGTTTTATGTCACTGGTGGGGGGAAGAATGTTGTTTGACATGTGTTTTATGTCACTGGTGGGGGGGGGGATGTTATTTGACATATGTTTTATGTCACTGGTGGGGGGAAGAATGTTGTTTGACATATGTTTTATGTCACTGGTGGGGGGAAGAATGTTGTTTGACATATGTTTTATGTCACTGGTGGGGGGAAGAATGTTGTGTGACATGTGTTTTATGTCACTGATGGGGGAATGTTGTGTGACATATGTTTTATGTCACTGGTGGGGGAAGAATGTTGTGTGACATATGTTTTATGTCACTGATTGGGGATGTTGTATGACATATGTTTTATGTCACTGATGGGGGAATGTTGTGTGACATATGTTTTATGTCACTGATTGGGGATGTTGTATGACATATGTTTTATGTCGCTGATGGGGGAATGTTGTGTGACGTATGTTTTATGTCACTGATTGGGGATGTTGTATGACATGTGTTTTATTTCACTGATGGGGGAATGTTGTGTGACATATGTTCTATGTCACTGATCTGGGATGTTGTATGACATATGTTTTATGTCACTGGTCATTTGGGATGTTGTGTGACATATGTTTTATGTCACTAATTGGGGATGTTGTATGACATATGTTTTTTGTCACTGGTCATTTGGGATGTTGTGTGACATATGTTTTGTATCACTGATGGGGGATGTTGTGTGACATATGTTTTATGTCACCGATGGGGGATGTTGTGTGACATGTTTTATGTCACTGATCTGGGATGTTGTGTGACACAAGTTTTTTGTCACTGATGGGGGGTGTTGTGTGACATATGTTTTATGTCACTGGTCATTGGGGATGTTGTGTAACATATGTTTTACATCACTAGTGAAAATTGATGTTGTGAAACATGTTTTATGTCACTAGTGAAAATGGATGTTGAATAACACATGATTCATGTTAGGGTGAGTGGGGATGTTGTATGTTATATCTTTCATGTCAGGGAAAGTGGTGATGTTATGTAACATTTATTTTATGGCACCGGTGAGCTGGAATGGTGTCTGGTAATTTAATTGTTGTGTAACATTCTGTTCTTCGGTGATGCCTTTATCTTGTTATGTCTGTATGGTGAAGATGTGGCCGAATCGTTTTAATTCCTGTGAGATAACTATAAAATTCTGCAGATAATCTGTATCGGGGTCCCTATGTTTGACGAAGATGTGAACGGATCGATTAATTGTTCTGTACTTTATGACTGTTTGTTAATCTCCTTGTCCGACCTGTCTAATCGATGAAGATGTGGTCTGAACGTTCAGCGGTATTGTTGTTTTTCTCTCGGGTTTCTCATTGAATATTCCGATCCTTTCCTTCGTCTGTGTGCAAGCAAAGGCGGGGAAACCGGAAGTCAATAATAAAGGTGACAGAAGTGTGAGAACGTAAGTTTTACTATTAGGAAGTGACCTCTCAGAGACAAGCCAGGCCTCCCTGTGTGAATACAGCCAACAGGCCACAAAGACAAGTCATATCCCCAACTGGACAGCCCAGGCAATGACTCTCGAGTGTTTTATTTCCGTCCTATGCCTCTATTTTTGGTATCAGCTTGAGAATGTGTTATCTCAGTTTATTTATATCATCATACTACATCCGCATCCTTGGCTGCGCTGCTTTGTCTGCGGTCTCCATCTCCCTTCCTCTGTACTGATGTGCTTGACTTGCTGTCTGGTTTCATTACTGCATTAGTCACTTGTTGTCTGCATCGACATTGTAGGACATCGGTTCCACCCATTCGGGATACGAAACTCCGATACAGAAGCCATCTCAGTGTTAGTTAGTTAGTTAGTTAGTTAGTTAGTTAGTTAGTTAGTTAGTTAGTTAGTTAGTTAGTTAGTTAGTTAGTTAGTTAGTTAGTTAGTTAGTTAGTTAGTTAGTTAGTTAGTTAGTTAGTTAGTTAGTTAGTTAGTTAGTTAGTTAGTTAGTTAGTTAGTTAGTTAGTTAGTTAGTTAGTTAGTTAGTTAGTTAGTTAGTCAGTCAGTTAGTTAGTCGGTCAGTTTGTTAGTTAGTCAGTTAAAGAGTTAGTTAGTCAGTCAGTCAGTCAGTCAGTCAGTCAGTCAGTCAGTCAGTCAGTCAGTCAGTCAGTTAGTTAGTTAGTTAGTTAGTTAGTTAGTTAGTTAGTTAGTTAGTTAGTTAGTTAGTTAGTTAGTTAGTTAGTTAGTTAGTTAGTTAGTTAGTTAGTTAGTTAGTTAGTTAGTTAGTTAGTTAGTCAGTCAGTCAGTCAGTCCGTCAGTCAGTCAGTCAGTCAGTCAGTCAGTCAGTCAGTCAGTCAGTCAGTCAGTCAGTCAGTCAGTCAGTCAGTCAGTCAGTCAGTTAGTTAGTCAGTCAGTTAGTTAGTTAGTTAGTCAGTTAGTTAGTCAGTCAGTCAGTCAGTCAGTCAGTCAGTCAGTCAGTCAGTCAGTTAGTTAGTTAGTTAGTTAGTTAGTTAGTCAGTTAGTCAGTTAGTTAGTTAGTTAGTTAGTTAGTCGACAGATTATCCCCATTGCACGTCGAACCCCTCAGTCCATAAGTGCTCGGATCCTCTCCTCAGTAAATCCTGCAACGTGTGGCGGCTGACGTCACGAGTCCTGTGTTGTTTTATTCTTCTTCTTTGGCTACCCGCGTAGTGTTCTTGTTTGGCGACACTTCGTTTAATATGTTGCTCTTGCAGTCTGACCATGGTTGCAGATTTAAAGTTCTCAATTGGTTCACGTCTTAACTCTCTTAGAGCATTCAGTATATCAGCCTGTTACACGGCTTGTCCGGCTTTCACAGTAGCCTATCCTGCAAGTCTATCATCATTTTCTTGTACCCCCAGATATCTTGCTACAAAAATGAAACTAATCATTGTCAGCTGTGAATGCTGTAGAGCCACAAACCACTGCCTTCGGCCCTAGCCCTTCTATAGATCCTAAGCATACTCATCGCCTCACTGAGAAAGCACGCCCCAGTTCTCACCGTGCCCAGTTTGTTTTAGTATCCAGAAGCCATGAGTTGTTAACCCTTAGGCTCGGTATTATGGATATCGCAACCTTTCGGCCTTGATTCCATTGTAAATACCGTAAATCTGGGAGAAAATGTGGCTTTCCTGCCTACCCCCGGGATTGAACCCGGACCACAAGGAGTACGTCACCCGGTCTCCGCGAAATCCGGTTTAGCCAATTCCGCTAGAGAGCCGGGCACCGTGCCCAGTAGAGGTTGAGGCGCATCTTCCTTGTTCTACAGTCTGTTTCTGTATGCTTGTCCTAGTTTAATACCCATTTCTAACAGACGGTTCATTGCCTCTAATAGCTTCACCTCAGCGTGTTTAGATTCTACCTATCTGTAATCCACTATTGAGAATGTCCTTGGGCATTCTTCCTCATCCATTCTCCAAACGTAATCCAGCCATCAGAGACTTTGGAGACCTCAGCTCTCCTGCCTAAACACACGTTGAATATATTTAACTTGATAAGGCACTGGAGGCTGTGGAATGGTATGGTCGGTCAGGCTTGCTGGGGAATAGTTTCAGGAGGGGGGAAGGGAGGAGGAAGAGGCGGAGAAGAAAGGGGAGGAGAATGCTGGACACATTATTGACCTGTCATCCATGTTTCTTGTGATCGACAGTTGGTGTGCACATTCCTAGTGCTGGGCTGTGCTAGCGTGGTGGGCCTAGGCCACAAGTTCCTCAGCGACATCGCCCACAGAACGGCTTTCCTGGAGGCCAGGAACTCTGTGGACTCCATGCTGAAACTGGAGAAAGAGAAGCAGCAACAGGTGCATTTTCTTTCCATGGCAACTACGGCTGCTAGCGTGTCCTTTGTTGTCTTGCCAGAATAGTATCATCGTCTGTCTGTTTTCTGACTGAATGTCTGTCTGTCTGCTGTTTGTTTCTTTTTTTTTTCGTTGTTTCTCAGTCTCTCTGTCTGTCTCGCTCTATTTGTTACACGTTCTCTCTTACTCTTTACCCCTCTCTCTCCCCCCCCCCCCCCTCGCTGTATATCCCACTCATTATTATTTTCCATTGTTTCCTGCGATGAGTGTGCGTGTTTATGTTGACAATACAGTGTTTGTAACCTGCAATGTTTACATCATGTCGCTATCAGGCCAGAAATGTTAAATGCTCGGGTGGTCTTGTGTCACAAACCAAACAATACCACATGTGTCATGTAGATCAGTTGCAGACACTGGTCTGGTCTTGTCAGTGTCATAGCTATGTGTGTCGCGTGTACCTGTGCTGTGTATGCCAGTGTGTGGGTGAGAGAGGGTGAGTGTGTACGTGTATGTTTGTGTGGCTTACAGAAAAGAAAATGGACTGGAGAAGATAACGGTGGCGTAGAAGAAGAAGACGATGATGATGATGATGATGAGGGAGCTGGAGGAGACGATGAAGAAGAAGAATATGAGGAGTGCGTGAATGTTGAAAAGAGATGAGGCAGAACAAGATAAAGCCAATTATAATCCACAACACTCGCCAGAATGGCAGAATTGGGAATTAAGATCGGCATAGCAAAAAACGAGACGCACACCAAACGACTTGTTGTTAATCAACATAGAACTGGTACTATTAGCCATCGGACGTTGGGGTCCATACTGAGGGGAGGATCTGAAAACCTATGGACATGTCCGGAGTGCAATGATGATAACCCAACTAACTAACTAACTAAGTAACTAAGTAACTAACTAACTAACTAACCAACCAACCAACCAACTAACCAACTAACTAACCAACTAACTAACCAACCAACTAACTAACTAACTAACTAACTAACTAACTGACTGACTGACTGACTGACTGACTAACTAACTAACTGACTGACTGACTGACTGACTGACTGACTGTCTGACTTACTAACTAACTGACTGACTGACTAACTAACTAACTGACTGACTGGCTGATTAACTAACTGACTGACTAACTAAATAACTAACTAACTAACTAACTAACTAACTAACTAACTGACTGACTGACTAACTAATTAACTAACAAAGCCAATTATAAAGGAAGCAGCTCTTTAATGTTGAAAACCAACAGTGGTGCCAGTGACTTCTGCTATCGCCATCTTAGCAAGATATGAATGAACCTTGGGGGAGGGGTGTGACAACTGATTTAATGATAGAGTTGGTACCGGGGTCTCTTACATGTTGAGTTCTTGGACGTGGTCAGGAGCTGTTGACAATCGAACGTTCTCATGTGTTTGTTGGAAACTGTTGATCAACAAATTATAACGGAGTACACTGTGGGCCCTTTTGACATACAACATGATGATGATGATGACGATGGGCGTGATGTGATGTAGGCCTGATATGCTAAGTAAGGCTTTGTTTTACATATTAGTATTGTGTCTACAGATTTATTCCAATGTGTCATCATTTATACCAATTCTTTCTGGTGCCTTCGATAGTCAGCCAACATCTTATTTCTGCTTAAATTATCGGCTCTGTGGCTAAGTCGATGCACTTCGTAATGACGGGATGCCTGGTTCGATCTCAGCTGCGGGCCATGCGCCTTACGTTGGTTTCAACAGTAGTATCAAGAAAGCCGACCGTCCAGAAAGCAATGGCAAACTACTGGACGTAAATTTGCCTAGAAAAACCACACAACAGCCAGGGGCTGTTGGGGTTGGTTCTGCAACGTCCTGTAAAGGATACGCAACTAACCTAGTAGTAATTGTAGTAGTAGTACCAGTCTGTCGGCTCTGTGGCTAAGTCGATGCGAACGCTTCGCTTCGTAATGCCGGGATGCCAGGTTCGATCCCAGCTGCGGGCAATGCGCCTTACGTTGGTTTCGACAGTGGTATCAAGAAAGCCGACCGTCCAGAAAGCAATGGCAAACTACTGGATGTAACTTGCCTAGAGAAACCACACAACAGCCAGGGGCTGTTAGGGTTGGTTCTGCAACGTCCTGTAAAGGATACGCAACTAACTTTTTTAAGAGGAGGAGTACCAGTCTAATGAGATTCGGGTATTCGATTCTCCTAGTTCATTTAGTACACAGGGACATGTCTGCATGTAAGGGTAACAAACATGAAACTGCTGAAACAGGTGGTGGCTTGGGGATAAGAGCAATAGGTCAATGTTGGTTGTGGTCACACGTTCCTAATGGTAAGCAGAGTGTGCCAACTGAAGAACTAAAGCAAAAACTAGATGTGATCACCGGCGAGTATGGTCACTGAGATTGAAGAATGTAGCACTTGTGTTTTGTGCAGGATGAGCTGAAGAATGTAGCACTTGTGTTTTGTGCAGGATGAGCTGAAGAATGTAGCACTTGTGTTTTGTGCAGGATGAGCTGAAGAATGTAGCACTTGTGTTTTGTGCAGGATGAGCTGAAGAATGTAGCACTTGTGTTTTGTGCAGGATGAGCTGAAGAATGTAGCACTTGTGTTTTGTGCAGGATGAGCTGTTGGTCAGTTGCATACCCAGCAACCTGGTGGCGGAAATCAAACGGGATCTGCAAGAGAACATGCGAGAGCCGCGGCCGACTCTGTTCCACGACTTGTATGTACAGAGATACGACAATGTCAGGTTTGTTTTCTGTTGAACTGGCTGTTGATACAGACTGTGAGGATTTGTTCTCGTTTACTGGTCGTTGATATGTTCTGCTGTTGATGTAGAATGTCACTTAATGTTCTACTGTACCAGCTGTTGATGTAGAATGTCACTAAATGTTCTACTGTACCAGCTGTTGATGTAGAATGTCACTAAATGTTCTACTGTACCAGCTGTTGATGTAGAATGTCACTTAATGTTCTACTGTACCAGCTGTTGATGTAGAATGTCACTTAATGTTCTACTGTACCAGCTGTTGATGTAGAATGTCACTTAATGTTCTACTGTACCAGCTGTTGATGTAGAATGTCACTTAATGTTCTACTGTACCAGCTGTCGATGTAAAATGTCACTTAATGTTCTACTGTACCAGCTGTTGATGTAGAATGTCATTTAATGTTCTACTGTACTAGCTGTTGATGTAGAATGTCACTTAATGTTCTACTGTACCAGCTGTTGATGTAGAATGTCACTAAATATTCTGTTGTTGATTTAGAATGTCACTAAATGTTCTTTTGTTGATTTAGAATGTCACTAAATGTTCCACTGTACCAGCTGTTGATTTAGAATGTCACTAAATATTCTACTGTACCAGTTGTTGATGTAGAGTGTCACTAAATGTTCTGCTATTGATGTAGAATGTCACTAAACGTTCTGCTGTTGAAGTAGAATGTCACTAAATATTTTGCTGTATCAGCTGTTGATGTAGAATGTCATGGAATGTTCTGCTCTAACAGCTGTTGGTGTAGTAAGTCACTAAATGTTCTGCTCTAACAGCTGTTGATGTAGAAGGTCAGTAAAATGTTCTACTGTACCAGTTGTTGATGTAGACTGTCACTAATTGTTCTGCTGTTGATGTAGAATGTCACTAAATGTTCTGCTGTTGATGTAGAATGTCACTAAATTTTCTGCTGTGCAAGCTGTTGATGTAGATTGTCACTAAATTGTGTCACTGTTGGTGTAGAATGTAACTAAAGATTTTGCTGTACCACCTGTTGATGTAGAATGTCAGTAAAATGTTCTACTGTACCAACTGTTGATGTAGAATGTCACTAGATGTTCTACTGTACCAGCTGTTAATGTAGAATGTCACTGAATGTTCTGCTGTACCAGCTGTTTATGTAGATTGTTAGTAAAATGTTCTACTATACATGCTGTTGATGTAGAACGTAACTAAATGTTGGGCTTTTGAAGAAGAATGTCAGTAAACTGTACATCTTGCTGTTGATGTAGAACATTGACTGTAACTATAATGTTGGGTTCACTTTTGAAACAATCTTACAAGAAGAATGTCAGTAAACGCTCTGCTGCAAAACATTAGAAACTATCTTACATACATAGGTTCACTAGTGAGTTCACATTGACTGATGACAGAAACAATCTTACATACATAGGTTCACTAGTGAGTTCACATTGACTGATGACAGAAACAATCTTACATACATAGGTTCACTAGTGAGTTCACATTGACTGATGACAGAAACAATCTTACATAACTAGGGACAATTGACTTACATACATAGAGTTCACTAGATGAGAAACAATCTTCATACATAGTTGACTGAGTTCACATTGACAGAAACAATCTTACATACATAGGTTTACTAATGAGTTCACATTGACTGGTGACATAAACAATCTTACATACATCAAGCTGACTTGTGGGTACCATTGATTGATGACAAAAACAATCTTACATACATAGGTTCACTAATGAGTTTACATTGACTGATGACAGAAACAATCTTACATACATAGGTTTACTAGTGAGTTCACATTGACTGATGACAGAAACAATCTTACATACATCAAGCTGACTTGTGGGTACCATTGATTGATGACAGAAACAATCTTACATACATCAAGCTGACTTGTGGGTACCATTGATTGATGACAGAAACAATCTTACATACATCAAGCTGACTTGTGGGTACCATTGATTGATGACAGAAACAATCTTACATACATCAAGCTGACTTGTGGGTACCATTGATTGATGACAGAAGCCATGTTTGTGTCTCTGTACAGTATCCTGTATGCAGATATTGTCAACTTCACACCCCTGGCTGCAGAGTGCACGGCAGCCGAGCTGGTGAAGATGTTGAACGAGCTGTTCGGTCGCTTTGATCAGCTGGCTAAGGTACTCATATCTTTACTGTTCTCTTTCTCGGTTGTCACATCATCATCACGTGCCCTGTCGATTGGCATAGGCGTTCAAGCATCTCCACAAATCTCGGTCCCTTGTCCACTGGATGAGTTCCACCGATGATATCCCTCCATGCTACCGTGTCAATCCATCGGTCGTCATCACTCTTGGTCTGCCTCTTCCTTTTCTTCCATTGATATTCCAAGTCGTTACGAAATTATTGATAGAGCCCCCCCCCCCCCCCCCCCCCCCTATCACATGACCAAGGAACAATGCTTTCTTTTCCTTATAGATGTAAATATTGATTTGCTTTCATTAGCTTCTTTTAAGCAATCCTCGTTAGTTACTCTGGCAGTCCAAGGGATTCGTAACATTTGTCTGAGAAACTTTATTTCCATCGCCTCCCAATTTTTTCTACTTTGTGCATTCACATTCTGTGATCACTACCATACATCAATATAGGTTCTACACAACATTTTATTACTCACTTTCAGACATCCAAAGAGAGGGACCTGTTGCATAAGATGATGTTTATTCTGTGAAATGTAGCCATAGTCTGGCCTATACATCTCTTAATTTCTGCCACACATCTTCCATCTGATGTTATGACTGTACCCAGATATTTGAATTTATCGACTTGGACTAACTTGTAACCTTCTATTCTAATATCACACTGTGGTGGTATTCTTTTCTTTGATGTAACCATTACCTCCATTTTCTTTAAATTCAAGGAGAGATCCGTTTGTTGCACTCTCCTTCACTTCAGTGTCCCATAATTGTTTGTTATCTAGAACCATTTGATCTGTACTGTGTCTGATTTATGTCGAGTAATTTTATCTTTATTACTGTCTCACTTATCTAGAGTAATTTTATCTTTATTGCTGTCTCACTTATCTAGAGTAATTTTATCTTTATTACTGTCTCACTTATCTAGAGTAATTTTATCTTTATTACTGTCTCACTTATCTAGAGTAATTTTATCTTTATTACTGGCCCACTTATCTAGAGTAATTTTATCTTTATTACTGTCCCACTTATCTAGAGTAATTTTATCTTTATTACTGTCTCACTTATCTAGAATAATTTTATCTTCACTATTGTCCCAGATACAGCTAGAATAATTTTATAGTTTCTTTTGTCCCAGATTATCTATAATCATTGTATCTTGACTTGTGTTGACACTGAAATGTGAATGCTGGTGTTGTAGAAAAGCAACTGCATGAGAATCAAGATTCTGGGCGACTGCTACTACTGTGTCTCTGGAGTTCCTAGCCCAGACAAGAGCCACGCCTTAAACTGTGTCCGCATGGGCCTGCGCATGTTGGAAGCTATCAGGCTAGTCATAAATTTATCATTTATCTATTTCATTGATCGTTTTATATATATATATATATATATATTATATATATATATATATATATATATATATATATATATATATATATATATATATATATATATATATATATATATATATATATATATATATATATATATGTATATGTATATGTATGTATATATATGTATGTATATATATGTATGTATATATATGTATATATATGTATGTATATATATGTATGTATATATATATGTATGTATATATATATATATGGCTTTTTTCTGGCAGTACACACCACTTAGAGTTCAGGCCACGTTTTCTATTCGAAAAATAGCTCTGTATTTATATATATATGTGTATGTATGTAGTTGTATGTGTGTGTTTATATATATATGTATGTGTGTGTATATATATAAGGCTTGCACGGGCTTTGTGTGTATGTGTCATAGATCTATCGTTTGTACACCTTTAGTCATAGATTTATTATATGTGCCTACAGTTATAAATCCACCAACTAAATATGTGTCATAGGTATATCAAGTTTTGATCTAAACATTATCCGTCTGTCTGACAGTTTGTAAATATTCATCATAAATAGGAATGTTGGCTTGAGCACATTGACTGGTCTTATACCCAGGATATGAACACATAGACTGGTCTTATGTCCATGGCTTGAACACATTGACTGGTCTTAAACCCAGGATATGAACACATTGACTGGTCTTATGTCCATGGCTTGAACACATTGACTGGTCTTGTGCCCAGTGATTGAGCACATTGACTGGTCTTATGCCCAGGACATGAACACATTGACTGGTCTTATACACAGGGCATGAACACATTGACTGGTCTTATACCCAGGGCATGAACACATTGACTGGTCTTATACCCAGGTCATGAACACATTGACTGGTCTTATGCTCAGGGCATGAACACATCGACTGGTCTTATGCCCAGGGCTTGAGTACATTGACTGGTCTTATGCCCAGGGCTTTTTTTTGGGTCTGGTGGTACGCAACAGTAGGTAGAAACGGGAACTTTTGAACGCATCATTTTCTCAGTGCTGCACTAACAGACACATGATAGTGAGTACCAGCAGGCTACAGTCAGTATTCTGGTGATGAAGGTCAGGTGGGATGGAAAAGATGTAGCAGTTGTGGTTTTATCTCAGTTCTATGGGATGGAAAAGATGTAGCAGTTATGGTTTGATCTCAGTTCTATGGGATGGAAAAGATGTAGCAGTTATGGTTTGATCTCAGTTCTATGGGATGGAAAAGATGTAGCAGTTATGGTTTGATCTCAGTTCTATGGGATGGAAAAGATGTAGCAGTTATGGTTTGATCTCAGTTCTATGTGATGGAAGAGATGTAGCAGTTATGGTTTGATCTCAGTTCTATGGGATGGAAGAGATGTAGCAGTTATGGTTTGATCTCAGTTCTATGGGATGGAAGAGTTATGGTTTGATCTCAGTTCTATGAGATGGAAGAGTTATGGTTTGATCTCAGTTGTATGAGATGGAAGAGTTATGGTTTGATCTCAGTTCTATGAGATGGAAGAGATGTAGCAGTTATGGTTTGATCTCAGTTCTATGAGATGGAAGAGTTATGGTTTGATCTCAGTTCTATGAGATGGAAGAGTTATGGTTTGATCTCAGTTCTATGGGATGGAAGAGTTATGGTTTGATCTCAGTTCTATGAGATGGAAGAGATGTAGCAGTTATGGTTTGATCTCAGTTCTATGAGATGGAAGAGTTATGGTTTGATCTCAGTTCTATGAGATGGAAGAGTTATGGTTTGATCTCAGTTCTATGGGATGGAAGAGTTATGGTTTGATCTCAGTTCTAGAGCAGCAAGAGAAAACAATTTGTTGTTTGTTGTGCTGATGTACGTGGCTTCAGGGGTCTTTGTTGTCTCATTGCTAGGGAGGTCAGGGAGGCTACCGGTGTGGATGTGGACATGCGGATCGGGGTGCACACTGGCTCCGTCCTGTGTGGGGTCCTGGGTCTAAGGAAGTGGCAGTACGATGTTTGGTCCGATGATGTCACAATAGCCAATCACATGGAGTCTGGAGGGGTGCCAGGGTAAGTGGTATTACAGTGTTTGGTCTGATGATATCACAATAGCCAATAAAATGAAGTCTGGCGGGGTGCCAGGGTAAGTCACAGTATGATGTTTGGTCCGATGATGTCACAATAGCCAATCACATGGAGTATCATCATCATCATCATCAGGTGCCTTGCCGACTGGCGTGGGTGATCATGCCTCTCCATAATCTGTGATCTCCTGCAGCATGTATCAGTTTGTGTGCCGACACACCTCCATGCCATGCAACAAGACTGTCAAGCATCTTCTCTCGTTGTCTCCCTCTATCTCTCCTTCCACATATCTTTCCAGTGGTCATCTTTCCGATGATATCACAATAGCCAAAAAAATGGAGTCTGGCGGGGTGCCAGGGTAAGTCGCAGTATGATGTTTGGTCTGATGATGTCACTGTGGCTAATCACATGGAGTCTGGAGGGGTGCCAGGGTAAATCACAGTATGATGTTTGGTCCGATGGTGTCACAATAGCCAATCACATGGAGTCTAGAGGGGTGCCAGGGTAACTGGCAGTATGATGTTTGGTCTGATGGTGTCACAATGGCCAATCACATGAAGTCTGGAGGGGTGCCAGGGTAAGTTGCAGTACAATTTTTGGTCTGATGATGTCACATTGGCCAATCACATGAAGTCTGGAGTGGCGCCAGGGTAAGTTGTAGTACAATGTTTGGTCCGATGATGTCACAATGGCTAATCACATGAAGTCTGGAGGAGTGCCAGGGTAAGTTTTGGTCTGATGATGTCACAATGGCTAATCACATGAAGTCTGGATGGGCGCCAGGGTAAGGTGCATGCTGCTTTATTTAGTCACTGAATACGTACTTTAACTCTCTGAGTCCCAAAACGTTTTGCCTATATTCCAAAGAGGCTCAGTAGCAACTATAAATAGTCACAAATGTTAAGCTTTTATAAGGTAAAGTGCACAGTTACTGGATGGGTGCCGGTGCTGGTGTCGTCAACATTGTGCTTGTGGTATTTTGGTGATAGTGATGATGAATAAGACAACAGTCATTGTATAGCTTCTCTTGGATCTGTGCAGGTGAGGATTTCTGGGTCAAATTTATGATGGTGGTGTTGCATTATGATGGTTTCGTAAGATAATGTTGGCGAAGTTGTTGCAGTATGATGGTTTTGTAGGATGATGATGAGTTATGCTCTTGTAAGATAAGAGTATTGGAAGAGGATGATGATGTTTTATGATGGTGTTGTAAGATGATGTTTTATGGTATTGTTGTAAGATAATGTTTTATGATGGTGTTGTAAGATGATGTTTTATGGTATTGTTGTAAGATGATGTTTCATGGTATTGTTGTAAGATAATGTTTTATGGTATTGTTGTAAGATAATGTTTTATGATAGTGTTGTAAGATGATGTTTTATGGTATTGTTGTAAGATGATGTTTAATGGTATTGTTGTAAGATAATGTTTTATGATAGTGTTGTAAGATGATGTTTTATGGTATTGTTGTAAGATAATGTTTTATGGTATTGTTGTAAGATAATGTTTTATGGTATTGTTGTAAGATAATGTTTTATGATAGTGTTGTAAGATGATGTTTTATGGTATTGTTGTAAGATGATGTTTTATGATGGCATTGTAAGATAATGTTTTATGATGGTGTTGTAAGATGATGTTGGATAATGGTGTTTGCAGCCGTGTGCACATAACCAAACAAACCTTTGACTGTCTGGAAGGGGAGTATGAGGTAGAAGAAGGCCGAGGCCACGAGAGGAGCACCTACCTGGCAGAAAACCAGGTGGAGACTTACCTGGTTGTGCCTGTAGAGAGGAGGCAGGTGAGTCAGTCCGTTGAACTTCCCAAATATCATGTTTTGCTTGTCCTTTTGTGTTCTTGCATCTCTAATCTGTTACTTGATTAATATTATTTCACCAATGTCGTATTATTTCTGAGCCAGTACTTGTTTGACATCATGGCATGGCTGGACATATCGTTTGGGACAGCATTTCATGATTAAGATAATGCCAGCTGTACAGAATTTCATAACTGGGGTATGACAAGTCCCAAACATTGTAAGTAACATGACCCGCTAGCCACGTACTGGTTGAATACAGTCTCATGATTGAGGGAGCACTAATTGTGCATCATGTCCTGATTGAAGTGGCACTAGTTGTACAGTGTTTCATGACGGAAAGTGTCTTACAGCAAGGTACGGCAGAACATAACCAGTTGTACACCATTTCCTGATTAAGGTAGCACTAAATAAATACATTTCCTGATTAAGGTAGCACTAAATAAATACATTTCCTGATTAAGGTAGCACTAAATAAATACATTTCCTGAATAAGGTAGCACTAATTAAATAAATTTTCTGATTAAGGCAGCACTAATTAAATACATTTCCTGATTAAGGCAGCACTAGGTGTACAATATTTAATGATTGAAGTATGCAACATTTTTACAGATCTGAACACCAAGCAAGATTGGCTAATAAACAGCATCTTGTCTTGGAAGCTGAAATATTTTTGTTCAAGCACAAAGGCGGATTGGAACAAACTATAGCAGAAGGCATGGCACCAGGAAGGAGGGGCAGATGCCAACAAACACAAAGATGGACACATGATATACATGACTGACTCCTTGGGTTTGAAGGTACATGAGGCTGGCAAGAGACCGAATTTCTTTCAGGCAGACTGTGATTAGAGCGACGTTCTGCAAAGGATCTTCTACATGATGATGCTGATGAGTCTGCAAGATTGCTAAATTATTGGAGCACTTTGATCAGACATTGCTGGAGTATGAAAGGGCTGACAAACTGACATGAATGACTCATAAGACAAGTGGTGTACTTCCTGGTATGTTCATGGCCAACAGTTGTACAACATATCAAACCAAGGGGGAACTTTCATCAGGGTCCAATGTGAACATCTCTGACAGCATAAAGGTTCTTTCTCCAGACACCAGCAAGTTTATCTATGTTTGTTACCTGGTCATCAACAAGATTTCAGTACGTGCTGTATTCAGTTGTCATATCTTCATATCGTTAGTCCTCAGCCTGTCATTTGATGATCTAAAAGATGTCAGTATGTGTTGTGCATACACATGTCACATGTTCACGTAACCAGCTGTCTCTCCCTCTCTGCTGGCAGACCAACAGGAAGCTGGGTAAGACCAGGTACCACAATGCAGGGATGGGCATCCGCAAGTCCGTGCTGGTGACCAAGTTCCTGGAGAGCTGGGGTGTGGACAAACCCTTTGCTAACCTGCAGACCAGCTCCATGGTCTCCAAGGTGCTCAGTCTCACAGTAAGTGGCTGTCCTCGTTGATCTCTTACACAGTTGGGGGAGGGGGGTGTGTGTCAGGAACATGAAATGTTTTTGTAGATAGATTTATGTAGCACCATCTCTGTCCTTCTGTCTATCTACTTGTCAGTCTGTTTATCTCTCTGTTTATCTGTCTGTCTATCTGTCTTATTTCACTCTCTGTGTATGCTTTATTTTTGTGACAAGGAAGGTCAGTGCTGTGTGTGTTGAGCACGTGTTGTGTGATGATGGCAGTAATAACATATCATGTTGTGTGATGATGGCAGTAATAACATATCATGTTGTGTGATGATGGCAGTAATAACATATCATGTTGTGTGATGATGGCAGTAATACCATATTATGTTGTGTGATGATGGCAGTAATAACATATCATGTTGTGTGATGATGGCAGTAATAACATATCATGTTGTGTGATGATGGCAGTAATACCATATTATGTTGTGTGATGATGGCAGTAATAACATATCATGTTGTGTGATGATGGCAGTAATACCATATTATGTTGTGTGATGATGGCAGTAATAATATATCATGTTGTGTGATGATGACAGTAATACCATATCATGTTGTGTGACAGACAAGCTTGTTTGTGAGTGTTGTTCATTTATTCTGTAACACTGTTAGTACACTGTGTGCATAGAACAGAGAATGAGTGTGTTTGTATGTGTAAAGACTACATAATGTTACAAATGAGGCCAGCTCTAAGTATTGTCTCTGCCAACTCAAAGGACTTGCGTACAAGCTCTGGAGTTTTTTTTTTTTTTTTTTTAATGGACCTTGGCTGCAAGGTCAATTCAGCCTAAAATGTCCAAGGAAGTAAAATTGGCCAGAGTAATATTGGCCACCTCCGCCATCAAGTGCCGATGGTCTATGAAAATATGATTCTAACATCATATCTCTGATGCCTAACTGCAGTAAACAAAGTCCTGTTGTCGGTGTGTGACTGATATCTGAGATGTGGCTTTTGTGGCCGTCACTATTGGATATATGAACAATCGATGTGTGTGCAAACTGTGTTATCTCTTGTCTTGATCTTAGACATCTCTTGATTGTCTGTGCATTCAGTGGTCAGGGGTTTATGAGTGTGTGTTATCTCTTGTCTTGATCTTAGACATCTCTTGATTGTCTGTACATTCAATGGTCAGGGGTTTATGAGTGTGTTATCTCTTGTCTTGATCTTAGACATCTCTTGATTGTCTGTACATTTAGTTGTCAGGGGTTTATAAGTGTTTGTTATCTCTTGTCTTGATCTTAGACATCTCTTGATTTTCTGTACATTTAGTTGTCAGGGGTTTATAAGTGTTTGTTATCTCTTGTCTTGATCTTAGACATCTCTTGATTGTCTGTACATTCAGTGGTCAGGGGTTTATGAGTGTTTGTTATCTCTTGTCTTGATCTTAGACATCTCTTGATTGTCTGTACATTCAATGGTCAGGGGTTTATGAGTGTGTTATCTCTTGTCTTGATCTTAGACATCTCTTGATTGTCTGTACATTTAGTTGTCAGGGGTTTATAAGTGTTTGTTATCTCTTGTCTTGATCTTAGACATCTCTTGATTGTCTGTACATTTAGTTGTCAGGGGTTTATAAGTGTTTGTTATCTCTTGTCTTGATCTTAGACATCTCTTGATTGTCTGTACATTTATGTCTTTATAAGTGTTTGTTATCTCTTGTCTTGATCTTAGACATCTCTTGATTGTCTGTACATTTAGTTGTCAGGGGTTTATAAGTGTGTGTTATCTCTTGTCTTGATCTTAGACATCTCTTGATTGTCTGTACATTCAATGGTCAGGGGTATATGTGAGTGTGTTATCTCTTGTCTTGATCTTAAACACTTCTTGAATGTCTGTACATTTAATGGTCAGGGGTTTATGAGTGTGTGGACTGTGTGATGTGAACACAAAGTAATCTCTTGATATTCTATATGTTCTACGGCCAGGATGTGAATGTGTGGACTATGTGACCTGAACAAGGAAATAATCTCTTGATAGTCTGTATGTTCTGTGGCCAGGGGTTTGTGAATGTGTGTACTATGTGATGTGAACACGGAAATAATCTCTTGATAGTCTGTTTTTTCTGTGGCCAGGGGTTATGAATGTGTGGTCTATGTGATATGAACACAGAAATGATCTCTTGATAGTCTGTATTTTTTCTGTGGCCAGGGGTTAATGAATGTGTGGTCTATGTGATGTGAACACGGAAAAAATCTCTTGATAGTCTGTATGTTCTGTGGCCAGGGGTTTGTGAATGAGTGAACTGTGTGATGTGAACAAGAAAGGTAGTTTGTTCCATGACTGTTAGTTCATGTGAGCTGAAGGCTGGTATCAGTTGTACATCTGTATCCATATTTCAGAGCCTGGCACTGGTTGACTCCAGCATCATGATGAATTCGTCAGGCATGGATCAGGGGTAAGTGAGAAACATCATTCATCTCCATCTGGGGTAAGTGAAACACATCACTCATCTCTATCAGGAGTAAGTGACACACATCACTCATCTCTGTCAAGGGTAAGTGAAACACATCACTCGTCTCCATCAGGGGTAAGAGAGACACATCACTCGTCTCCATCAGGGGTAAGAGAGACACATCACTCATCTCCAGCTGGGGTAAGAGAGACACATCACTCATCTCCATCTGGGGTAAGAGAGACACATCACTCATCTCTATCAGGGGTAAGAGAGACACATCACTCATCTCCATTAGAGGTAAGAGAGACACATCACTCATCTCTATCTGGGATAAGAGAGACACATCACTCATCTCTATCAGGGGTAAGAGAGACACATCACTTGTCTCTGTCAGGGGTAAAAGAGACACATCACTTATCTCCATCAGGGGTAAAAGAGACACATCACTTATCTCCATTAGAGGTAAGAGAGACACATCTCTCATCTCTTAGGGGTAAGAGAGACACATTACTCATCTCTGTCAGGGGTAAGTGGCACACATTACTAATCTCTATCAGGGGTAAGTAGCACACGTCACTCATCTCTATTAGGGGTAAGAGAGACACATCACTCATCTCCATCAGGGGTAAGTGACACACATCACTCATCTCTATCAGGAGTAAGTAAGAAACATCAGTCATGTCCATCAGGGGTAAGTGGCACACATCACATCTCCATCAGGGGTAAGAGACACATCACTCATCTCCATCAGGGGTAAGTGGCACACATCACTCATCCCCATCAGGGGTAAGAGAGACACATCACTCATCCCCATCAGGGGTAAATGGCACACATCACTCATCTCCATCAGGGGTAAGAAAGACACATCACTCATCTCCATCAGGGGTAAGTGGCACACATCACTTATCTCCATTAGGGGTAAGAGAGACACATCACTTATCTCCGTCAGGGGTAAGAAAGACACATCACTCATCTCCATCAGGGGTAAGAAAGACACATCACTCATCTCCATCAGGGGTAAGTGGCACACATCACTCATCTCCATCAGGGGTAAGTGGCACACATCACTCATCTCCATTAGGGGTAAGAGAGACACATCACTCATCTCCATCAGGGGTGAGAGAGACACATCACTCATCTCTATCAGGGGTAAGTGGCACACATCACTCATCTCTATCAGGGGTAAGTGGCACACATCACTCATCTCCATCAGGGGTAAGAGAGACACATCACTCATCTCCATCAGGGGTAAATAGCACTGATCACTCATCTCCATCAGGCGTTTGTGGCACACATCACACATCTCCATCTGTCGTGTTTCTCTGCTCCCCTCTCCACATCCAGGCCATGGGCAGCCACTTGGATCGGACCTTTCAGTGGCTGTCTTTTTTAGATTTCGAACTGCTTTCCCCAGTCATTGTCTTTATAATCTCACCTCCCACTGTCTGTGTGATCTCCCCTCACAATGTCAATATAATTTATGTTCCCACTCTCTATATGATCTCCCACACACTGTGTGCCTGATCTGCCCTCTCCTACTGCCTGTCTGTATGATCTGCTCTCCCACTGCCTGTCTGTATGATCTGCTCTCCCACTGCTGTCTGTATGATCTGCTCTCCCACTGCCTGTCTGTATGATCTGCTCTCCCACTGCCTGTCTGTATGATCTGCTCTCCCACTGCCTGTCTGTATGATCTGCTCTCCCACTGCCTGTCTGTATGATCTGCTCTCCCTCTGTCTGTCTGTATGATCTGCTCTCCCACTGCTGTCTGTATGATCTGCTCTCCCACTGCCTGTCTGTATGATCTGCTCTCCCACTGCCTGTCTGTATGATCTGCTCTCCCACTGCCTGTCTGTATGATCTGCTCTCCCACTGCCTGTCTGTATGATCTGCTCTCCCACTGTCCATCTGTATGATCTGCTCTCCCACTGCCTGTCTGTATGATCTGCTCTCCCACTGTCCGTCTGTATGATCTGCTCTCCCACTGCCTGTCTGTATGATCTGCTCTCCCACTGTCTGTCTGTATGATCTGCCCTCCTACTGCCTGTCTGTATGATCTGCTCTCCCACTGCCTGTCTGTATGATCTGCTCTCCCACTGTTTGTCTGTATGATCTGCTCTCCCACTGCCTGTCTGTATGATCTGCTCTCCCACTGCCTGTCTGTATGATCTGCTCTCCCACTGTCCGTCTGTATGATCTGCTCTCCCACTGCCTGTCTGTATGATCTGCTCTCCTACTGTCTGTCTGTCTGATCTGCTCTCCCACTGTCCGTCTGTATGATCTGCTCTCCCACTGTCTGTATGTCTGATCTGCTCTCCTACTGCCTGTCTGTATGATCTTCTCTCCCACTGCCTGTCTGTATGATCTGCTCTCCCACTGTTTGTATGTCTGATCTGCTCTCCCACTGCCTGTCTGTATGATCTGCTCTCCCACTGCCTGTCTGTATGATCTGCTCTCCCACTGCCTGTCTGTATGATCTGCTCTCCCACTGCCTGTCTGTATGATCTGCTCACCCACTGCCTGTCTGTATGATCTGCTCTCCCACTGCCTGTCTGTATGATCTGCTCTCCCACTGCCTGTCTGTATGATCTGCCCTCCTACTGCCTGTCTGTATGATCTGCTCTCCCATTGCCAGTCTGTATGATCTGCTCTCCCATTGCCTGTCTGTATGATCTGCTCTCCCACTGCCTGTCAGGATACCACAGACTTGATGTATTTTTGCAGGCTGATGGCAGCAGACAAGCAGCAGCAGGACGAGATCAATACCAGGTTAAGGGACCGTCTCAGCAGCATCAGCAACAGCAGGTGAGTGCGGCACCCTTCCAAATTATTCACTGCTTAAACAAATCTAACTCAGGGCTTCAAAAGGTCAAATAGTTAAAAAATATGGAATAGGAACACTACGTACTATGCTTTGCATCATTATATACTTTCATTTGCACCAAACTCTCATGTCTTCAGTAGTACAGTTGTAAGTAATCTGCCTGTCACGTGGGTGACGGTGTTCAATTTCCCCGCCTGGTGATAATTCATATTAGCCCTTAAAAGGACGATTGAGATGTTGTGTTGTGGTTTACAGCTAGGCTGCGATATCTGCACCGTTTGGTCCAACACATCCGATTTCAGCAAAGTCCTAATTTGTCATCTTTTTTAACATGCTTTTTAGTTGGTAGTGAAGCTATTCTTTATGTTTTTTCTTCAAGCATGTGGCCCTGGAACCCACAAGACGAGTCACGGGTAATGTGAACAATGGATCAAAAACTATTCCGCCCCATAACGCTTTAATGGATCAAAAACTACTACTTCCCACGATGCTTCAACTCTATTCCTCCCCACGGCGCTTAGCTTAACATCTAATCATTGCTATCCATCGAGCAATAACGCAGGAGTGGAACTGATGATGATGGCCTAAATGTTTTAACTACATAACCTCTTGAGGCTCTCAAAAGGATGTTTTTTGCAGTGAAAAATTTGGGACCGCAGTTGGAAGAGTGCCAGTGAGTGCTGTCCCTTCATCTTGCTGGATTGCTGGTGCTTATATCAGCTGATGTTGACATCTCTGCTCTCCAGCTATTACTGATATTGACATCTCAACTGCCCAGCTAGTACTGACACTGATATCTCTACTGTCCATCTGGCACTGACATTTATATCTCAACTGCCCAGCTAGTACTGACACTGATATCTCTACTGTCCATCTGGCACTGACATTTATATCTCAACTGCCCAGCTAGTACTGACACTGATATCTCTACTGTCCATCTGGCACTGACACTTATATCTCAACTGCCCAGCTAGTACTGAAATTGACACCTCTACTGTTCTGCTGGCACTGACATTTACATCTCAACTGCCCAACTAGTGCTAACATTGACACCTCTACTGCCCAGCTAGTACTGACATTGACACCTCTACTGCCCAGCTAGTACTGACATTGACACCTCTACTGTCCAGTTGGTACTGATATTGACACCTCTACTGCCCAGCTAGTACTGACATTGACACCTCTACTGTCCAGCTGGTACTGACATTGACACCTCTACTGCCCAACTAGTGCTAACATTGACACCTCTACTGCCCAGCTAGTACTGACATTGACACCTCTACTGTCCAGCTGGTACTGACATTGACACCTCTACTGCCCAGCTAGTACTGACATTGACACCTCTACTCTCCAGCTGGCACTGACATTTATATCTCAACTGCCCAGCTAGTGCTAATATTGACACCTCTACTGCCCAGCTGGCACTGACATTGACATCTCAAATGCCCAGCTGGCACTGGCCTTGACATCTCAACTGCCCAGCTAGTACTGACATTGACACCTCAACTGCCTAGCTAGTACTGACACTGACATTCAGGTAAGGTGGATACAGCAAGTGGATCTCTGCTGATATCAGATCAAATTGATTGACTGACTAGCTGATTGTTTGCCTAGCTGACTGATTGAATGAGTAGCTAACTGGTTGACTTATTGACTTACTATCTGACTGATTGTTTGCCTAGTTGACTAACTGAATGAATTGCTAACTGGTTGACTCATTAACTTACTAGCTGACTGATTGTTGTTTGCCTGACTGACTGAATGAGTAGCTAACTGATTGATTCGATAATTGACTAGCTGACTGATTGAAAAGATAATTTATAGACTTACTGATTAACTGATTTTGAATGACTGATTTCATTAATAGAGTGACTTTTATTTTAGTGATAGTATGACTAATTTCATAATTAGAGTGACTGATTTTTTTTTTTGATAGACTGACTGACTGATTATTATGATTGACTGACTGACTAATTGACTAGCTTTTTGACTGGCTGACTGATTGTTTTGCTGTTTGATTTACTGACTGAATGGCTGATTCACCAGCATCATCTAAGACTTGCCTAGTTGTATCTGGTTTCATTTACCTGTACAGTCATGACCTACAGTTGTCCTCCACCTCCTCATGTGACACCATAGTTACTCAAATATTGAACCTGATTTCCTGTTACCATGATCTTGTGACACCTGCCAGGATGTTACCATGATGTTGTGACACCTGCCAGGATGTTACCATGATGTTGTGACACCTGCCAGGATGTTACCATGATGTTGTGACACCTGCTAGGATGTTACCATGATGATGTGACACCTGCCAGGGTGTTACCATGATGATGTGACACCTGCCAGGATGTTACCATGATGTTGTGACACCTGCCAGGATGTTACCATGATGTTGTGACACCTGCCAGGATGTTACCATGATGTTGTGACACCTGCCAGGATGTTACCATGATGTTGTGACACCTGCTAGGATGTTACCATGATGATGTGACACCTGCCAGGGTGTTACCATGATGTTGTGACACCTGCCAGGATGTTACCATGATGTTGTGACACCTGCCAGGATGTTACCATGATGTTGTGACACCTGCTAGGATGTTACCATGATGATGTGACACCTGCCAGGGTGTTACCATGATGATGTGACACCTGCCAGGGTGGACATGTTTGTGAGATAGCGCTGAAACAGTTTGTTGTCCAATCTCCTAGCTATCACTGCAGACGGGAGTCTGACATGCACCCAGCACTCTTGAGATTTGTGGATGCCTCAGCCGAGCACAGCTTCTCCCAGCAGTCGGACCACATGTTCTCCTTCTACGTCCTCCTGGCATTGATCATCTTCCTGGTTGTGTTTGTCATCCAAGCCATCATGTTGCCCAGGTGGGTTTCTTCTTTGCTGTCTGTCTGTCTTTCAGTCCCAGGAGGGTTTTGCATCAGAGATTCTAGTAAAGAGAAATGTAAAATCGGCACATGTTAGGTTCATTGGAGATCTAGGTAGATTTTGATGCATTTCTTGAGACTGAAAGAGTTCCTGTCATTCCACAAGTTTTCAGTACATGATTGGTGTCATAACACACGTTGACTTTTAGAAATCTTTGTCCTGTCATAATCCCCAGTGATTTTGTGTGTGTGGTTTTTTTTTTTTTAACGTGAAAGCACACACACAGCACACATATTTAATGTGTTGAATATTTCACAACATATCCCCATATCCCTAAATGTTTCACAGCATATCCCCATATAACTGAATGTTTCACAACATATTCCCACATCCCTGAGTGTTTCACAACATATTCCCATCTTCTTAAATGTTTCACAAAATATCCAAATCTTTCTGAATGTTTTACAACATATCCCCATCTTCCTAAATGTTTCACAACATATTACTATTTTCCTGACTGTTTTACAACATTTTCCCATCTCCTTAAGTGTTTCACAACATATTCCCGTATCCCTGAATCTTTCACAAAATATTCCTGTATTCCTGAACGTTTTGCAACATATCTGAATCTTCCTGAGTGTTTCACAACATATTTCTATCTCCTTAGTTGTTTCACAACATGTCCCCATCTCCTGGAATATTTCACAACATATTCCCATGTCCCTGAATATTTCACAATTTTATTCCCATTTCCCTGAATGTTTTACAACATATTCCAATATTCCTGAATGTTTTACAACATATTCCCATATCCCTGAATGTTTCACAACATATGCCTATCTCCTTAAATGTTTCACAACATATTTCCATATCCCTGAATGTTTCACAAAATATTCCTGTATTCCAGAATGTTTTACAACATGTCCGAATCTCCCTGT
Organism: Candidula unifasciata; assembly: GCA_905116865.2. Taxonomy (NCBI): domain Eukaryota; kingdom Metazoa; phylum Mollusca; class Gastropoda; order Stylommatophora; family Geomitridae; genus Candidula; species Candidula unifasciata. The sequence goes on from CAJHNH020001879.1 coordinate 118,214, forward strand.
ATGTTTCACAACATATTTCTATCTCCCTGTATGTTTCACAAGATATTCCCATCTCCCTGTATATTTTGCTTGCAGAAGTGCGCTATTCTTTGTGAGCTCAGTGCTTGGTGTACTGGTATACATGGCACTTATGGCTGTCTGTGTTTACAGTGATATCCCCTTACTGGTGAGTTTTCCCATTGTGTCTCTGTTGGTGTGTGTGCCTCTGTTGGTGTGTGCCACTGTTGGTGTGTGTGCCACTGTTGGTGTGTGTACCTCTGTTGGTGTGTGTGCTTCTGTTGGTGTGTGTGCCTCTGTTGGTGTGTATTCCTCTGTTGGTGTGTGTGTGTGTGTGTAACTGTTGGTGTGTGTGTGTCTGTTGGTGTGTGTGTCTCTGTTGGTGTGTGTGCCACTGTTGGTGTGTGTGTCTCTGTTGGTGTGTGTGCCTCTGTTGGTGTGCGCCACTGTTGGTGTGTGTGCCACTGTTAGTGTGTGTACCTCTGTTGGTGTGTGTGCCTCTGTTGGTGTGTGTGCCTCTGTTGGTGTGTGTGCCTCTGTTGGTGTGTATGCCTCTGTTGGTGTGTGTGTGTGTGTGTCACTGTTGGTGTGTTTGTGTCTCTGTTGGTGTGTGTGCCTCTGTTGGTGTGTGCCACTGTTGGTGTGTGTGTCTCTGTTGGTGTGTGTGCCACTGTTGGTGTGTGTGCCACTGTTGGTGTGTGTGCCACTGTTGGTGTGTGTGCCTCTGTTGGTGTGTGTGCCACTGTTGGTGTGTGTGCCACTCTGTGGTGTGTGTGCCACTGTTGGTGTTTTTGCCTCTGTTGGTGTGTGTGCCTCTATAGGTGTGTGTGTTCCTCTGATGGTGTGTGTGCCTCTGTTGGTATGTGTGTTCCTCTGATGGTGTGTGTGCCTCTGTTGGTATGTGTGTTCCTCTGTTGGTGTGTGTGCCTCTATAGGTGTGTGTGTTCCTCTGTTGGTGTGTGTGCCTCTATAGGTGTGTGTGTTCCTCTGATGGTGTGTGTGCCTCTGTTGGTATGTGTGTTCCTCTGATGGTGTGTGTGCCTCTCTTGATGTATGTGCCTGTGTTGGTGTATGTGCCTGTGTTGGTGTGTGTGCCTCTGTTGGTGTGTGTGCCTCTGTTGGTGTGTGTGCCTCTCTTGATGTATGTGCCTCTGTTGGTGTGTGTGCCTCTGTTGGTGTGTGTGCCTCTGTTGGTGTGTGTGTGCCTCTCTTGATGTATGTGCCTCTGTTGGTGTATGTGCAGCTGTTGATGTGTGTGCCTCTGTTGGTGTGTGTGCCTCTGTTGGTGTGTGTGCCTCTGTTGGTGTGTGTGCAGCTGTTGGTGTGCGTGCTTCTGTTGGTATGTGTGTTCCTCTGATGGTGTGTGTGCCTCTCTTGGTGTATGTGCCTCTGTTGGTGTATGTGCAGCTGTTGGTGTGTGTGCCTCTGTTGGTGTGTGTGCCTCTGTTGGTGTGTGTGCAGCTATTTGTGTGTGTGCAGCTGTTGGTGTGTGCCTGTGTTGGTGTGTGTGCCTCTGTTGGTGTGTGTGCAGCTATTTGTGTGTGTGCAGCTGTTGGTGTGTGCCTCTGTTGGTGTGTGTGCAGCTGTTAGTGTGTGTGCAGCTGTTGGTGTGCGTGCTTCTGTTGGTGTGTGTGTGCAGCTGTTGGTGTGTGTGTGTAAGTGTGTGCAGCTGTCATCCAAATGTCATAGAAAGCAGAGTCCACTCTGGGCCAGGTGCCAGGAGAAAATAACAGCAAATAAATGTTACTGAGAAGGGGACATTTGATTTGTGACCCAAAAGAAAAATGTTATTAATGAAATGAGCTATCATTTTATTAGTGCATTGAGATAACATTTTATTTGTGTGTTATCTTGTAACTTTTTATTAGTATACTATAGGTGAAAATTTTATTAGTGTGCCATAAGTTAACATTTCATTAGTGTGCCATAAGTTAACATTTCATTAGTGTGCCGAAGTTAACATTTCATTAGTGTGCCATAAGTTAACATTTCATTAGTGTGCCATAAGTTAACATTTCATTAGTGTGCCATAAGTTAACATTTCATTAGTGTGCCATAAGTTAACATTTCATTAGTATGCCATAAGTAAACATTTCATTAGTATGTCATAAGTTAACATTTCATTAGTGTGCCATAAGTCAATATTTCATCAGTGCGCCATAAGTTAACATTTCATTAGTGTGCTATAAGTTAACATTTCATTAATTTGCCATAAGTTAACATTTCTTTAGTGTGCCATAAGTTAACATTTCTTAGTGTGCCATAAGTTAACATTTCTTTAGTGTGCCATTAGTTAACATTTCATTAGTGTGCCATTAGTTAACATTACATTAGTGTGCCAAAAGTTTACATTATTGTGCCATAAGGTAACATTTCATTAGTGTGCTATAAGTTAACATTACATTAGTGTGCTATAAGTTAACATTACATTAGTGTCCCATAAGTTTACATTATTGTGCCACAAGTTAACATTTCTTTAGTGTGCCATAAGTTAACATTACATTAGTATGCCATAAGTTAACATTTCATTAGTGTGCCATAAGTTAACATTTCATAAGTATGCCATAAGTTAACATTTTATTAGTGTGCAATAAGTTAACATTTCATAAGTATGCCATAAGTTAACATTTCATTAGTATGCCATAAGTTAACATTTCATTAGTGTGCCATAAGTAAACATTACATTAGTATGCCATAAGTTAACATTTCATTAGTGTGCCATAAGTTAATATTTCATTAGTGTGCCATAAGTTAACATTTCAATAGTATGCCATAAGTTAACATTTCATTAGTGTGCCATAAGTTAACATTTCATAAGTATGCCATAAGTTAACATTTTATTAGTGTGCAATAAGTTAACATTTCATAAGTATGCCATAAGTTAACATTTCATAAGTATGCCATAAGTTAACATTTCATTAGTGTGCCATAAGTAAACATTACATTAGTATGCCATAAGTTAACATTTCATTAGTGTGCCATAAGTTAATATTTCATTAGTGTGCCATAAGTTAACATTTCAATAGTATGCCATAAGTTAACATTTCATTAGTGTGCCATAAGTTAACATTTCATTAGTATGTCATAAGTTAACATTTAATTAGTATGCCATAAGTTAACATTACATTAGTATGCCATAAGTTAACATCTCATTAGTATGCCATAAGTTAACATCTCATTAGTATGTCATAAGTTAACATCTCATTAGTATGCCATAAGTTAACATTTCATTAGTATGCCATAAGTTATCATTTCTTTAGTGTGCCATAAGTTAACATCTCATTAGTGTGCCATAAGTTAACATCTCATTAGTGTGCCATAAGTTAACATCTCATTAGTGTGCCATAAGTTAACATTTTATTAGTGTGCCATAAGTTAACATCTCATTAGTATGTCATAAGTTAACATTTAATTAGTATGCCATAAGTTAACATTACATTAGTATGCCATAAGTTAACATCTCATTAGTATGCCATAAGTTAACATTTCATTAGTATGCCATAAGTCAAAATTTCATTAGTATGCCATAAGTTATCATTTCTTTAGTGTGCCATAAGTTAACATCTCATTAGTGTGCCATAAGTTAACATCTCATTAGTGTGCCATAAGTTAACATCTCATTAGTGTGCCATAAGTTAACATTTTATTAGTGTGCCATAAGTTAACATTTCATTAGTGTGCCATAAGTTAACATTTCATTAGTGTGCTATAAGTTAACATTTCTTTAATGTGCCATAAGTTAACATTTCTTTAGTATGTCATAAGTTAACATTTCATTAGTATGCCATAAGTTAACATTTCATTAGTATGCCATAAGTCAAAATTTCATTAGTATGCCATAAGTTATCATTTCTTTAGTGTGCCATAAGTTAACATCTCATTAGTGTGCCATAAGTTAACATTTCATTAGTGTGCCAAAAGTCAAAATTTAATTAGTAACCTACAAGGTTAGGCATGCAGTGATGAGTTGCGATGTGTTGACAGAAACGCTGGCACAAGTACCTGCACCTGATGCTGCCAGTCTCCAGACTGATTGTACACACAGCCTGGGTCCGGGTGCTGCTGTCTCTCCTCTCTGTGGGCCTCATCTTCTTCATCTCTACCATCACAATGGTTAGTTATTTTGTGTTTTCTTCTCTCTCTCTCTCTCTCTCTCTCTCGCTCTCTCTCTCTCGCTCTTTCTCTCTCTGTGTCTCACTAACCCATACCATTCACTTAACTATCTTATTTTCCCTGCTTTGTGCTTTGTCTCCCTCTCTCTCTCTCTCTCTCTCTCTCTCTCTGCTTGTCTCTCTCACTATCACTCACTGACTCCGTCCTGTTTCTTTCCCGTGTTGTGTTTATGTCCATCCTGTTATCCTTGTTTTATAACTGCATCTTTATAACAGGTGTTAGAACAAAACCCTTTCATAAACAGATGGATTTAAGTATTAAGGGCTGCTCAGCAGAGGCAACTGTAATGGATGAAGAAGGAATCCATATTGACTGGACCAGTGGTGCAGTTTCCCTACAGGGATCACTTTTTCAATTATTCAGTGGAGTTAGTGGCGCTGGAGTGAACGCTGTCCATATTATTACTCAGTGAATACAAATCTGAGTTAGAAGTGGCTATACTGACAGATGCTAGCTCAGTATTATCAGCAATACAACACAGTTAGCTAACACAGCACAACAGGCTAAGATCACTTCTGAAACAGATGGGTCAGCTGACCACACTGTGCTCCAAGCCACTGAAACAGATGGGTCAGCTGACCACACTGTGCTCCAAGCCACTGAAACAGATGGGTCAGCTGACCACACTGTGCTCCAGGCCACTGAAACAGATGGGTCAGCTGACCACACTGTGCTCCAAGCTACTGAAACTGATGGGTCAGCTGACCACACTGTGCTCCAAGCTACTGAAACTGATGGGTCAGCTGACCACACTGTGCTCCAAGCCACTGAAACAGATGGGTCAGCTGACCACACTGTGCTCCAAGCCACTGAAACTGATGGGTCAGCTGACCACACTGTGCTCCAAGCCACTGAAACTGATGGGTCAGCTGACCACACTGTGCTCCAAGCCACTGAAACTGATGGGTCAGCTGACCACACTGTGCTCCAAGCCACTGAAACTGATGGGTCAGCTGACCACACTGTGCTCCAAGCCACTGAAACTGATGGGTCAGCTGACCACACTGTGCTCCAAGCTACTGAAACTGATGGGTCAGCTGACCACACTGTGCTCCAAGCCACTGAAACTGATGGGTCAGCTGACCACACTGTGCTCCAAGCCACTGAAACAGATGGGTCAGCTGACCACACTGTGCTACAAGCCACTGAAACTGATTGGTCAGCTGACCACACTGTGCTCCAAGCCACTGAAACTGATGGGTCAGCTGACCACACTGTGCTCCAAGCTACTGCAACTGTACAGGAAATGATAGAGCAGACGATGTAGCAAACTTTGCAAGTCATTTAGAACAGCTGGATACAGGATGTGCTATGAGGAAACAAAACCCAGATTAAGGCAGCCATTGGAACACTTCCCATTCAGGACACATTTCTGAAGACACCCATTCAGCCTCCTTACACGCCAGAAACAGACCATTGTATTAAGATTGTGAAATGGGACACAACAGACTCCACAGCCTTGTGTACAAGACATCCAAGACTGGAGGCTGACAACTTGACCCTTGTGGACAGGTACCACATCAACATGTGTTTCAGACATGCTTACTACACGCAGTAGAGAGATCCTAGGTTTTGCTGTTGCCATTCCAATGGAAACCAAGCTTTATAGAGCAGAAGAAGTCATGTGTCATACCACAGACTTCCTAGAGGCTTGTGGTCTACAGTGGAAGACATGTGTCATACCACAGACTTCCTAGAATCTTGTGGTTTACAGTGGAAGACATGTGTCACACACCACAGACTTCCTAGAGGCTTGTGGTTTACAGTGGAAGACATGTCACACAACACAGACTTCCTAGAGGCTGTAGCCTACAGTGGAAGACATGTGTCACACACCACAGACTTCCTAGAGGCTTGTGGTCTACAGTGGAAGACATGTGTCACACCACAGACTTCCTAGAGTCTTGTGGTTTACAGTGGAAGACATGTGTCACACCACAGACTTCCTAGAGTCTTGTGGTTTACAGTGGAAGACATGTGTCATACCACAGACTTCCTGGAGTCTTGTGGTTTACAGTGGAAGACATGTGTCATACCACAGACTTCCTAGAGTCTTGTGGTTTACAGTGGAAGACATGTGTCACACCAGACTTCCTAGAACCTGTGGCCTACTCATATGAAACCACTGGTGGGTGCAACAAAAGGAATAATTTTTTTTCGTTCTATCTTGTTTTTTTTTTTTTTAACTTTACTTTCTGCTGCTGTAGGTACACTGTATTATCGAGACTGTTTTCATTTGTCTGTGTGTATGTATGTATGTATTCATGCATGCATATGTGAATATATATAGGTATGTATGTGTGTATGTATGTTTAGGTGTATGTATGTATTATCTTTGTCAACATGTGTATGTATCTCTGTATGTTCTTGTATGTGTCTTCAACTGTTTATTTGTAATTGTGCATGTACATGATAATGTCTGCCTAAGTTTTGGAGAGGGAGGCAAATGCTGTGCTTCATGACAAACTTCACCTGCAGGTGGAGTAAACAGTCTATAGCACCATGATCTCTACAGCACTGTGTACAGACATCCAGGCTGGAGTAAACAGTCTACAGACTATGATCGCTGCAGCACTGTGTACAGACATCCAGGCTGGAATAAACAGTCTACAGCACCGTGATCTCTGCAGCACTGTGTACGGACATCCAGGCTGGAGTAAACACAGTCTACAGACTATGATCTCTGCAGCACTGTGTACGGACATACAGGCTGGAGTAGATACAGTCTACAGCACCATGATCTCTGCAGCACTGTGTACAGACATCCAGGCTGGAATAAACAGTCTACAGCACCGTGATCTCTGCAGCACTGTGTACAGACATCCAGGCTGGAATAAACAGTCTACAGCACCGTGATCTCTGCAGCACTGTGTACGGACATCCAGGCTGGAGTAAACACAGTCTACAACACCGTGATCTCTGCAGCACTGTGTACGGACATACAGGCTGGAGTAAACACAGTCTACAGCACCGTGATCTCTACAGCACTGTGTACGGACATCCAGGCTGAAATAAACACAGTCTACAGACTATGATCTCTGCAGCACTGTGTACAGACATCCAGGCTGGAGTAAACACAGTCTACAGCACCATGATCTCTGCAGCACTGTGTACAGACATCCAGGCTGGAGTAAACACAGTCTACAGCACCGTGATCTCTGCAGCACTGTGTACAGACATCCAGGCTGAAATAAACACAGTCTACAGACTATGATCTCTGCAGCACTGTGTACAGACATCCAGGCTGGAGTAAACACAGTCTACAGCACCGTGATCTCTGCAGCACTGTGTACGGACATCCAGGCTGGAATAAACACAGTCTACAGCACCATGATCTCTGCAGCACTGTGTACAGACATCCAGGCTGAAATAAACACAGTCTACAGCACCGTGATCTCTGCAGCACTGTGTACAGACATCCAGGCTGAAATAAACACCGTCTACAGCACCGTGATCTCTGCAGCACTGTGTACAGACATCCAGGCTGAAATAAACACAGTCTACAGCACCGTGATCTCTGCAGCACTGTGTGCGAACATCCAGGTGGAGGTCACATGCCATATGTGTGTGCATGTATGTATGTTTTTACATGTCTTATTAATCTAGCATGTATTCTGATATAAATAGTGAACTGTTTGTATTCATGTATGTTTGTTTTAATACGGCATAAATACTGATGTAGACATTGAACTGCTCCTGCACACAGGTCAACTGTGAAGGCTCCATTAATTCCACTAGGACATGGACCAATGGCACCAGCCCTCCCTCCTACATACAGCCAGGCACCTCACAGTGCAGCTACCCCACTGTAAGCTGCTTCTGCATGAGTTCAATAAGAGCTGTGCTGTCTTCTCTGTCAGAAGTCATTGTTTCTGTCTCTCCCCCTGTTTGTCTTTCTTCATAGCTGTGTTCCTGTTTCTCTCCCCCTAGCTGTGTCTGTTTCTCTGTCTGTCTCTCTCCCTAGCTGTGTCTGTTCCTCTCCCTCTTTGTATCACCCCCTAACTGTATCTGTTTCTCACTCTCTCTCCGTTTGTCTGTCTCTCTTGCTACCCGTGTGTCTGTTCCTTTCCCTGTCCCTATACATACATGTCTGTACATGTTTATCTGCCTCTGCTTCAGTTGTGTATGTGTGTTGATTTCTGTTTCTTAACCTGTTTTCATGTCTGTCACTCTCTTGACTTGCCTATGTGTCTGTATCTGTCTCCCTGTAGCTGTCTGTCTTTTATCTGCAAATAACCATATGTATGTGTCTGTCTCATCTCAGTGTGTGTCTGAATATGGGTGTCTCTGTTTCTGTGTGTATATGTGTGGGTATGCATGAAGCATCAGGTGTGTAGACATGTATGAAGAACTAACAGTGACTCACACAGGGATGTTCTGCGGTATTCCTCTTGCAGTTTTACCTTCTGTGTGTGGGTATGCATGAAGCATTAGGTGTGTAGACATGTATGAAGAACTAACAGTGACTCACACAGGGATGTTTTGCGGTATTCCTCTTGCAGTTTTACCTTCTGTGTGTGGGTATGCATGAAGCATTAGGTGTGTAGACATGTATGAAGAACTAACAGTGACTCACACAGGGATGTTCTGCGGTATTCCTCTTGCAGTTTTACCTTCTGTGTGTGGGTATGCATGAAGCATTAGGTGTGTAGACATGTATGAAGAACTAACAGTGACTCACACAGGGATGTTTTGCGGTATTCCTCTTGCAGTTTTACCTTCTGTGTGTGGGTGTGCATGAAGCATTAGGTGTGTAGACATGTATGAAGAACTAACAGTGACTCACACAGGGATGTTTTGCGGTATTCCTCTTGCAGTTTTACCTTCTGTGTGTGGGTGTGCATGAAGCATTAGGTGTGTAGACATGTATGAAGAACTAACAGTGACTCACACAGGGATGTTCTGCTGTATTGCTCTTGCAGTTTTACCTTCTGTGTTTCCTGCTGGCGTTCACGGGCTACAGCATTTTCATCCAGATCAGTTTCATCATCAAGTTCATCTTTCTTTCCGTCATGTTCATCATCATCAACCTGGCTGTTCATGTTGGTACCGGCGCTGTGTTTGATGAGTATGATTCTCTCTTGTCGGTCTTCACACGGGGGTAAGCCATGTATCCACTGTTTGTTTGTGTTCACACAGGGGTAAGCCATGTATCCACTGTTTGTTTGTGTTCACACGGGGGTAAGCCATGTATCCACTGTTTGTTTGTGTTCACACGGGGGTAAGCCATGTATCCACTGTTTGTGTTTACACGGGGGTAAGCCATGTATTCCCTGTTTGTTTGTGTTCACACGGGGGTAAGCCATCTATCCACTGTTTGTGTTCACACGGGGGTAAGCCATGTATCCACTGTTTGTTTGTGTTCACACGGGGGTAAGCCATGTATCCACTGTTGGTCTTCACACGGGGGTTAGCCATGTATCCACTGTTTGTTTGTGTTCACATGGGGGTAAGCCATGTATCCACTGTTTGTTTTCACACAGGGGTAAACCATGTATCCACTGTTTGTTTGTATTCACTGAGCTTAGGTAAGAACTTTTACTTCTGAAACAGTTTCTGAACATCTAAAAACATTTGTTAGCCTTCGCCAGGACAGAATAGAGATAGTCAAATAGTGTCACAGAATCACTGTTGTAAAGCTTTGGGAGAGACCTAACCAGATTTTGGGTATGAGGAAGATGTAAGCTCTGGATTGCATACATGTTGAAAACACCATGATAATATAACGAGAACGTTTTTGCACTGGAACCCTCCAAGCAAAAGGAATAAAGGGAGGAACACCCCTCCCTCCCAACCCCAACATATGAAGTTAACACTAAAGGAGCAGCAAATGTCAGACGCTAGGACAGCTTGACATGACTTGGGTGATGGTCTATGTTGCCTTGGGAGATGATAGAGGGCTAAAGAAGATAAACCCAGGGCACTTGTTGTCTGCAGAACATCCAGGGAAGGCATCAGCAGCAGAGCTGAGGATAGCAGTTCATTTGCTCCCTGGAGATGTCTCAGCCCTATCTTGCTCTTGCTACAAGCATATATATATAGAGAGAGAGCAGATGTTGGAGGATGTTGATATTTGGTGTTCTGGCCATGTTTGTTAGTGATGAGTCTATGCAGATAGGAGTGATGCATAGAGATCCTCGCCTGCGGATCAGAAGGTTGATGGTTCGGGCCCTGACAGGAGCCTGACTTTTTTCAAAACTGACCTTGGATCTCAGGTCAAACCAACCTTGAGTAGTACCAGATACAATCCTGGGAAGTAAAGGCAGTTGGCGTCATGTTGACCACATCGCCCACCATGTGCCGTTTGGTCTAAAAAGTATAGGTTTGGCCCTATATGTGTATGTTGTTTGATGTAGCAGCTGTTGTCTGTGTGTTCTCATGTATGTTGTTTGATGTAGCAGCTGTTGTCTGTGTGTTCTCATGTATGTTGTTTGATGTAGCAGCTGTTGCAGGTCTCATGTATGTTGTTTGATGTAGCAGCTGTTGGCTGTTGCAGGTCTCATGTATGTTGTTTGATGTAGCAGCTGTTGGCTGTTGCAGGTCTCATGTATGTTGTTTGATGTAGCAGCTGTTGTCTGTGTGTTCTCATGTATGTTGTTTGATGTAGCAGCTGTTGTCTGTGTGTTCTCATGTATGTTGTTTGATGTAGCAGCTGTTGTCTGTGTGTTCTCATGTATGTTGTTTGATGTAGCAGCTGTTGCAGGTCTCATGTATGTTGTTTGATGTAGCAGCTGTTGGCTGTTGCAGGTCTCATGTATGTTGTTTGATGTAGCGGCTGTTGGCTGTTGCAGGTCTCATGTATGTTGTTTGATGTAGCAGCTGTTGCAGGTCTCATGTATGTTGTTTGATGTAGCAGCTGTTGCAGGTCTCATGTATGTTGTTTGATGTAGCAGCTGTTGCAGGTCTCATGTATGTTGTTTGATGTAGCAGCTGTTGCAGGTCTCATGTATGTTGTTTGATGTAGCAGCTGTTGGCTGTTGCAGGTCTCTGGTGGTGGTGGTCCCTCTGCGAGTCAAGAGCACCATCTACATGGCCCTGGTGCTGGCCACCATGCACTACCTGGACCGAGAGATGGAGTACGCCAACAGGGTTGGCCACCTCTTCAAGCTGCAGTTTCAGCGGGAAACAGAACAGGTAATATAGACAGTTTCTATGTGGTCACCGTCGGTCTCTTATCAGAGACATAACAGCTCAGTGCAGATAGACAATGTGGTCACCCCCATTGTCTTACCAAAGACAGAACAGGTCAGTGCAGACAGACAATGTGGTCACCCCCATTGTCTTACCAAAGACAGAACAGGTCAGTGCAGACAGACAATGTGGTCACCCCCATTGTCTTACCAAAGACAGAACAGATCAGTGCAGACAGACAATGTGGTCATCCCCATTGTCTTACCAAAGACAGAACAGGTCACTGCAGACAGACAATGTGGTCACCCCCATTGTCTTACCAAAGACAGAACAGGTCGTTGCAGACAGACAATGTGGTCACCCCCATTGTCTTACCAAAGACAGAACAGGTCAGTGCAGACAGACAATGTGGTCACCCCCATTGTCTTACCAAAGACAGAACAGGTCGTTGCAGACAGACAATGTGGTCACCCCCATTGTCTTACCAAAGACAGAACAGGTCAGTGCAGACAGACAATGTGGTCACCCCCCATTGTCTTACCAAAGACAGAACAGGTCGTTGCAGACAGACAATGTGGTCACCCCCATTGTCTTACCAAAGACAGAACAGGTCAGTGCAGACAGACAATGTGGTCACCCCCATTGTCTTACCAAAGACAGAACAGGTCGTTGCAGACAGACAATGTGGTCACCCCCATTGTCTTACCAAAGACAGAACAGGTCAGTGCAGACAGACAATGTGGTCACCCCCATTGTCTTACCAAAGACAGAACAGGTCGTTGCAGACAGACAATGTGGTCACCCCCATTGTCTTACCAAAGACAGAACAGGTCAGTGCAGACAGACAATGTGGTCACCCCCATTGTCTTACCAAAGACAGAACAGGTCAAATATACACTGTGGAGCGACATTGTATCTTACCAGAGATAGAAAGTATGGTCACGTCGTATCTTAACAAAAACAGAACAGGTCACATAAACACTGTAGTCACCATCCAAAATGTTTCCTGCTTTATCAGTAAGATAAAAAATAATTGCATCCCGAGAGCTCAAAAATTGGGCCATATCAAACGCCATTGTGGCCTAGAGAGAATGGCGATGGAAAGTGCAGATTCCAGAAAATGAGGTACAAGCTAACATTTGTGAAGATGGATACAAGATATTGAAGATGCATGTGTTATGAAAGCCCACAGGGCTGGACAGTTGGCTAGAGACAGAGAGACTTGGCTAGAGACAGAGAGACTTGGCTAGAGACAGAGAAACTTGGCTAGAGACTTGGCTAAAGATAGAGAGACTTGGCTAGAGACACTTGGCTAGAGACAGAGAGACTTGGCTAGAGACAGAGAGACTTGGCTAGAGACAGAGAGACTTGGCCAGAGACAGAGAGACTTGGCTAGAGACAGAGAGACTTGGCCAAAGACAGAGAGACTTGGCTAGAGACAGAGAGACTTTCATGCCTGCCGTGAAGACAGTGACGGTCTGTACATGACCTGCTGACTGAATCATAGTAGCACTTTAGTCCAGCATGCAAGTCTAGAAGTAGACAACTGCAGAATCCACTCACCAACAAGTTGACTTGTATTCCAGCATGCAAGTCTAGAAGTAGACAACGACAGAATCCACTCACCAACAAGTTGACTTGTAGTCCAGCATGCAAGTCTAGAAGTAGACAACGGCAGAATCCACTCACCAACAAGTTGACTTGTAGTCCAGCATGCAAGTCTAGAAGTAGACAACGGCAGAATCCACTCACCATCAAGTTGACTTCTTCAGGCTCAGCAACTGTAAACTCCGGTGGAAAATTCTGGTTGTTTATCCACTTCTGGACCTAAATCAAGTTCCAGACCCTGAAGTTTTTTTTTTTTGCACATCCGGATTACAAATGTGGCTTATTTGTATGCAGACTGTTGGTTCCTTGCCTCTGAGGCACTTGTACTCTGACTTCACAGAAAACTCCATATTAGCTGACTCTTCTGACATGCCTGTTAGTGAGGCAGTGGGTCTATTCCAGTTCTCCTCATAATCGGCCCCAAAACCCACATGGGGAATAACAACACGTTTACTAAAGGCTAGGTGAGAGGTATTTGAAGGCCTGTGCTCCATTGGGAGCTGTGAGTTTGTTGAGGTGATGTACTCCATTAGAAGATGAGAGGTAGAAGTTTGGTCACAGAAAGGACAGCCATGTAGAAATTTGACAGCACCATACCTGCTCAATGCAATCATTGTAACACCACACAGTGAGTGGGTTATGTGACATTCTACAGAAAATATTTCAGATTATTTCTAATAATACCCGTGTGGGTTCCAGGGCCCTGCTATAGGGAAAACAAGAATAGACCCACTGCCTACTCAAAAGCATGTCGTAAAAGTAGACTAATTGGGAGCTTCCTTCGAAGTCGGAGTGCATCTGCCTGAGAGGCAGCAGTCTGCATACCAATGAGTCAGATCTGTAAAAAGGATGCAAACGTAACACTCAGGTTCTGGACAAGGACTGCAGTCTAGAAGTGGATGAACATCCAGAACTTTCCGCTGGAGTTTACAGCTGGTGAACGCGAAGAAGAAGAAGAAGATTTCTAATAAGAGTGGTTGAACAAGGAATGATAATCTTGTACGTGCTGTGGAGACTGATAACCCAGATTGGTGGACTGAGCAAACCTCTTGTATTTCAGGTGAAGATGATGGCAGCCATCAACAAGATTGTCCTAGAGAACATCATCCCCAGTCATGTGATCGCCTACTTCTTGAGGTCATCTCGCAAGAATGAGGTAAACAGTTTGTGTTGAGAGTATGAGCACCATATTACATGGCCACTGAGACCAGGTCTGGGAAAATTGTTCTCACACCAGCAGACAGACTTGTAGTTCATGTATAAATCCCCAGTGCTGTGCTGGGATTTGAATCTGGTCTTGTGTGAGGTAGACACATATGTATACAAAACCTTCAGCCATTCTATCCTTGCACGTGTAAGAATAAGGGACAGACATACAGAGTCACAACTATAGAAGCTATGTGAATCTTATGTTATACCATTTGTATCTTATGTTTACTGCAAAAGTGATGTGTATCTTATGTTTACTGTAGAAGTCATATGTATCTTATGTTTACTGTAGAAAGCCATGGGAATCTTATGTTTACTGTAGAAGCCATGTGTATCTTATGTTTACTGTAGAAGTCATATGTATCTTATGTTTACTGTAGAAAGCCATGTGAATCTTATGTTTACTGTAGAAGTCATATGTATCTTATGTTTACTGTAGAAAGCCATGTGAATCTTATGTTTACTGTAGAAGTCATATGTATCTTATGTTTACTGTAGAAGTCATATGTATCTTATGTTTACTGTAGAAGCCATGTGTATCTTATGTTTACTGTAGAAGCCATGTGTATCTTATGTTTACTGTAGAAAGCCATATGAATCTTATGTTTACTGTAGAAGCCATGTGTATCTTGTTTACTATAGAAGCCATGTGTATCTTATGTTTACTGTAGAAGCCATATGTATCTTATGTTTACTGTAGAAAGCCATGTGAATCTTATGTTTACTGTAGAAAGCCGTGTGAATCTTATGTTTACTGTAGAAGCCATGTGTATCTTATGTTTACTATAGAAGCCATGTGTATCTTATGTTTACTGTAGAAGCCATGTGTATCTTATGTTTACTGTAGAAGTCATATGTATCTTATGTTTACCGTAGAAAGCCATGTGTATCTTATGTTTACTGTAGAAAGCTGTGTGAATCTTATGTTTACTGTAGAAGCCATGTGTATCTTATGTTTACTGTAGAAAGCCATGTGAATCTTATGTTTACTGTAGAAGCCATGTGAATCTTATGTTTACTGTAGAAAGCCATGTGTATCTTATGTTTACTGTAGAAGCCATGTGTATCTTATGTTTACTGTAGAAGCCATGTGTATTTTATGTTTACTGTAGAAGCCATGTGTATCTTATGTTTACTGTAGAAGCCATGTGTATCTGTGTTTGCCAGGACCTGTACCACGAGAGCTGCAGCCATGCATGTGTGATGTTTGCCTCCATCCCCAACTTCAAGGACTTCTACCAACAAACCAAAGCCAATGGCCAGGGCCTGGAGTGTATCCGTGTGCTCAATGAGATCATCTCGGACTTTGATGTGGTGAGTTCTTGGACACCTTTTGCTTCAGCTGTACTTCCATTCTCTCCCAGCTGGAGCACCTGGTAACTCTACCTGTGTTCTCATCCAACTGTAACACCTGGTAACTCTACCGGTATTCTCACCCAACTGTAACACCTGGTAACTCTACCTGTATACTCACCCAACTGTAACACCTGGTAACTCTACCTGTATTCTCAACCTGGTAACTCTACCTATATTCTCACCCAGCTGTAACACCTGACAGCTGTACCTCCATTCTCTCCCAGCTGGAGCACCCAGTAACTCTACCTGTATTCTCACCCAACTGTAACACCTGGTAACTCTACCTATATTCTCACCTAACTGTAACTCTACCTATATTCTCACCCAGCTGTAACACCTGACAGCTGTATCTCCATTCTCTCCCAGATGTAACACCTGACAGCTCTATCTCCACTCTCCCAGCTGTAACACCTGACAGCTGTATCTCCACTCTCCCAGCTGTAACACCTCCCAGCTCTATCTCCATGCTCCTAGGTTGACCCAGCCTTGAGTGGGCACTGGGTGAGGTCCTGGGAAGTAAAGGCGGCCAGCATGATGCTGACCACATCACCCATCTTGTGCCGATTGGGTTCTCCTTAAAACTACGGCCACTTATCATGGAGTATGCCGGAGTTCAGTCCCCTGGCCGCATTGCAATTACGGAGTGGACAATAAGTGGCCGTAGTTTTAAGGAGAACCCCGATTGGTCTTTAAAAATATAGGTCTAGCCCTATATGCCTAAAGACGTGAAAGAGGGTCCGTTACTTTTCTTTATTTAGAACACTGCAGATATGGATAATCTATTTCAGGCAAACCAAAGAAGAAGCAGCAAAAAGTGTGCTAGTGACATGTACACAAATTGTTTCTTTGTCATGAATGAACTTGTTTTTCTTGTTTCCAGCTTTTGATCAGAATTTATAACGAAGTGGAGAAAATCAAAACTATTGGCAGCACATACATGGCTGCAACTGGATTGTATACAGATCATCGCAAGAACCAGGTACGTGGGTTGTCTGTGTCTTAAGTCAAGTCACCAGGATGTGTTAATTTCTCATGATAGTCTGGAATGTGTCCAGTAGTCCATGCTGACACTGTTATGTAATGTAGTTTGGCAAGCACATTCTGAGTGTAAGTCTAGGGTCGCTGACCATTCCCTGAAAGATACTGTATATCTAGTGCTGCCTTCATATATCGAGACTCATCAGTACTTGACAGTTGATGTGCACAATATCACTCTATCCACACTGTACAACGCTATTAATTATATAAAAGGGACGCGTCTCCTCCTGGATGGCCGAGGCAAAAAATGTAATCCAGCAAGTATGTGCCCTAGACGAGATCAGTCACGGAAAAGAATGGACGGATACACCAGTAGACTTGCATGTCTTGTCTAAGGTTGTCATAACACTGGGGAGGAACTGCAGGAATCAGATACCTGCCACCGTAGACGCCGAGATTAGAGCATTGGTTGATCAGCACTCACGCCCAGAAGACGTCATCATTGACACAGATGGTTCAGTGAAGCACGGGTCAAGATCAGTATGGGCATACACAGCACAAATGATGGGAAAAACAAAAAAAGAGGATATTGGCACTTACCAGACGACTACGTCAAGCATGACCATGGAGATAGCTGTTGCTACTAGAGCAAACGCGGGGTAGCAGAACAAGTGGCCACACATGCGGTAATTGTTTCAGACTCTATGACCATGCTTCAGAAAATTGCTACAGGTAAAATCCCCTCCGAATGGTTAGAAAGCATTTGGAAGTCACAGTTAACCTCCATCATTTGGATCTACCACCTGGGCACGCAGGAGTAAATGATAATGAAAGAGCTGACCAGCTGGTAATTAAGTAATGCACCAATGCAAATTGGAAAAAGCATGGACAGAGCTGATATCATCAGCGCCATACGGATTAGGTTGGGAGATAATGGCGAATCTCTGACGCTAACACGACTTCGTGACCGAGAAGTTGAGCTTGGTGAAGCCAGACTATGCCGTCTTGGAGGTAAAGACAGGAGATACTATAACCAACTCCTCATGGGAACAATAGGTAGAGGTACCTTGAAGTGGCTGCTGCATCGGAGGACTGAGCACACATGGGGATGTCCAATGTGCAAAGACGTCGATTGTGATAACATAACACTGTCCACCTTGATTTCCCAGATACTTGAATAGTGTGAAGATATCCTAGAAGTTTTGAACAGGCACAGGAGTATAGAGCTGCTATATTGCACGGCAGTGAGACAGGTTGCAGCCATGATGATTTAGTGCAGACAGGATATAGATAACATAGAGCAGGGCTTTTCAGATGGTGGCTGGAGTGTATATCATGGTCAGCTGTATTGTATGAATGATCTGTCTATGCTAGGATGTGGCCTGGGGTGTTCAACATTTTACCCCTGGGTAAAGTTAACTGGATAGCCCAAAATACAGTATAGTTGAGACATGATAAATATACGTTATAGTATAACTGAGACATTATAAAGATACCTTACAGTATAACTGAGACATGATAAAGATACCTTACAGTAAAGTTGAGACATGGTCAAGATATATCATAGTATAGTTGAGACATGACATAAATATCTCGTAGTATAGATGTGACATGATAAAGATATGACAGCGTCTGGTGAGGATATCCTATGTACAGTGAGAATATCTTGAAGACAATATTGCAGGATGATGAAGCTGGGGAGAAGAACATCATCGAGATGATTGAGTTCAGCCTGGCCATGATGGCAACTTTGGACAACATCAACCAACATTCCTTCAACAACTTCAGCCTGAGAATAGGTAAGTGTACATAATGATGATGCTTCACAAGAGGCTTTCTAATATTGGGGGGGGGGGGGGGGGGGGGGGGGGGGGGGTGGTGGTGAGGATTTAAAAAAATAGGCCTGTCCCCTTAGCAAGCATGCAGTTAGTCTAATAATTAGGCTTGTTTCCTTTGAAGTTGGAATGTATGCGTCTGAGAGGTAAAAGTAAAGATCTCTTTCCATCCCTCAGGCGCATCGGGCATATGGGAAGAGCGTCCCATATTTTTACAGACCAATCGGCACTAGATGGGTAATGTGGTCAGCATTACGCCAGCCGTCTTTACTTCCCCAGGACAGCCATCCTGGTACCCATTTTAGGCTGGATTGACCTGCGACGCCCCATACCATGATAAAAATCCATGCAGCCAGCAGTGGATTTCGATCGCGGTACATTGGATTGCGAGTCGGACTCGCAACGCCTAAGCCACGGACGCCGCCGTCAGAGAGGTGAGGAATCAAAAGTCTGCATATAAATAAGCCAGATCTGTAAAACAGATGTACACACAGAAGTGAAATCCAGAAAATGTGTGTCAGTTGATGCATATGTTGAGAGTCACAACTCTACATTGTGAAGCCAGGTATGACGGTTAGGAAGTTGTGACACCTGGTTCAGAATTACAAGTTGTAACATGTATTATGTCAGTTTAGCTGTGTCATGCCTGTGTTTGGCTGATACTAGTCTTCTATGAAGAACAGCAGGTTTCAATCGCTTGCACTCTAAAATCAGGTAGGAAAGCTCAGGGTTAAAGATATCTGCAGATATGACCATGGATCCCAGCGTAAACAGTCTAGAAGTGGCAGGTCATCATCATCATGTAGCAGGTCCTCCACAGAACTTCGCTCTCATCACCGTCTGCCTGAAAGAAACTCGGTCTCTCGCCAGTTCTCCTGCCTCATGTACTTTCATACTCAAGGAGTCATTTATATCCTGTGCCCATCTTCGTGTCGATCAACCCCTGCCCCTCCTTCCTGGTAACATGCCTCCTGCTATAATTTTTTCAATCCGTCGTCTGTGATATGACCAAAATATTTCAGCTTCTGAGACAGGATGCTGTTTTTTATCCAATCTTCCTTGATGTTCATATCTTTCAAGATGTCAGTATTTCTCCTCTCCTTTGTCCAAGATATTCTGAGAATCTTTCTACAGCATTTCAGCTCAAAAGCCTCTATTTATTCTCTTTCTTAAGGACTGAGAAATAATCCACGACTCACATCTGTTTGTAGCCACAGGAAAGATGCATGCTCTCAAAATTCTAATTTTGATCTCCTTGCTGGTGCTTAACCATAGACCTTTAAGGCTGTTTAACCTTTGCATTGCTATGGCCATCCTCCTTTTAAAATATATTTAGCTGTTTTTGATGTGTTATATGTCTGTAACACTGTGACCACGTCAGCTCTGTGGCTAAGTCGATGCGAACACTTCGTAATGCCGGGGTACGGGGTTCGATCCCAACTGCGGGACACACGCCATGCGTTGATTTTTACAGTGGTATCAAGAAGCCGACCGTCCAGAAAGCAATGGCAAACTACTGGACGTAAATTTGCCTAGAGAAACCACACAACAGCCAGGGGCTGCTGGTGTTGGTTCTGCAACATCCTGAAAAGGATACCCAGCTAACCTATTAAAACCACTGTGACCAGTTGCCTACAACAGTTGAGATGTGACCTACTTTCAGTGGTCAGGGTGCAAAGATTGCTTCTGTCTTTCAATCATTGAAGTGTGTGTGTATGTGCAACCAGCACATGTGACATGACTGATGTTTTTATGTCCAGGGGTCAACCATGGGCCTGTCATTGCTGGAGTTATCGGAGCTAGAAAACCTCAGTACGACATCTGGGGCGACACGGTTAACGTGGCCAGCAGGATGGACAGCTTTGGCTTGCCAGGAAGAATACAAGTAAGTGTTAGCCAGGTTTGTTCGCAACATGCCAACCAGATCTTTTTGTAACATCACAGTCGATAACTGTTAGGTGTCATGTATGAACCTTGTCCTCTGTTTTGGATTTCCTGGAGTGAACTTCCACTGAAAGAGTATTTTTCTCTGCCGACCTTACAAGTAACAGTGTCACTGCCTACAGCAGTTGTGAATGAGCAGAGACAACAGTCGGGGTCCACTCTGCAAAAGTGGAAACATTTTTCCTGACCAGTTATGACTCAAGGGGCACCCCAGCCTCACGAAAAACAATGAGAACCAGGACTTCAGAATTGTCCCAGAAGGAAGTGACGAGGGAAGGTAACCGGTCGCAGCACATGTTGTGGTCTGGATTGTGAGAAAGCCTAACACCAATGTCTGCAATGGGAGGACCCAAATCTGCGAGCAAAAGTTGTCCTAGCAACCAGAAGCAGTGTTGCATCCTTGTTTGCTGATTTGATATGAGGTCTTGTGTTATCTGTATTCATATGAAGTAACTTAAACAGTGTGTTTGTGTGGGTATGTTTAAACTGGGTGGTTGTGTGGGTATGTTTAAACTGGGTGGTTGTGTGGGTATGTTTAAACTGGGTGGTTGTGTGGGTATGTTTAAACTGGGTGGTTGTGGGTATGTTTAAACTGGGTGGTTGTGTGGGTATGTTTAAACTGGGTGTTTGTGTGGGTATGTTTAAACTGGGTGGTTGTGTGGGTATGTTTAAACTGGGTGGTTGTGTGGGTATGTTTAAACTGGGTGGTTGTGTGAATAAATGGTTTGGTTGTTGATAAACTATATGTGTGAGATACTGTAACACTCAGCATGGTATTAAATATTAAACAATATATCCCTTCGCACAGGTGCCAGAAGACACTGCCACTGTTCTGGCCAAGAATGGCTACTGTCTGGAGTACAGAGGCCTTACAAAGGTCAAAGGCAAACAACCAATGAAAACTTACTTCCTACAAGCCGGGTATGAAGGTACACAGGTCTAGTTGAGATCTGTACAAGAGTCAAGATGAGATCTGTACACAAGATGCGAAGGTACACACGTCTAGCTGAGATCTGTACACAAGATGCGAAGGTACACAGGTCTAGCTGAGATCTGTACACAAGACATGAAGGTACACAGGTCTAGCTGAGATCTGTACACAAGAGGTGAAGGTACACAGGTCTAGCTGAGATCTGTACACAAGAGGTGAAGGTACACAGGTCTAGCTGAGATCTGTAACAAGAGGTGAAGGTACACAGGTCTAGCTGAGATCTGTACACACGACATGAAGGTACACAGGTCTAGCTGAGATCTGTACACAAGAGGTGAAGGTACACAGGTCTAGCTGAGATCTGTACACAAGAGGTGAAGGTACACAGGTCTAGCTGAGATCTGTAACAAGAGGTGAAGGTACACAGGTCTAGCTAGGATTTGTACACAAGACAAAGGTACACAGGTCTAGCTGAGATCTGTACACAAGACGTGAAGGTACACAGGTCTAGCTGAGATCTGTACACAAGAGGTGAAGGTACACAGGTCTAGCTAGGATTTGTACACAAGACAAAGGTACACAGGTCTAGCTGAGATCTGTACACAAGACATGAAGGTACACAGGTCTAGCTGAGATCTGTACACAAGACATGAAGGTACATAGGTCTAGCTAGGATTTGTACACAAGACAAAGGTACACAGGTCTAGCTAGGATTTGTACACAAGACATAAAGGTACACAGGTCTAGCTGAGATCTGTACACAAGACATGAAGGTACACAGGTCTAGCTAGGATTTGTACACAAGACATAAAGGTACACAGGTCTAGCTGAGATCTGTACACAAGACATTAAGGTACACTGGTCTAGCTGAGATCTGTACCCAAGACATGAAGGTACACTGGTCTAGCTGAGATCTGTACACAAGATATAAAGGTACACTGGTCTAGCTGGGTACAAGAGTCAAGCTAGCATCTAACTAGGTCCTGTACACCAGACACACAAATATAACCGGTCTACACATGAAACCAACCCCCTGTTGTTTTATCAAAAAGTGCAACACTGGTGCCATTCATGTCTTTCAAGAATGTTTGATATAAAGAATGTAATTGCTGTATAATTGACCTCTAAGTCGAAGTGTGTCTCAAATATTTGATGTACATATGTGTTTTCTATCTGTATACCATTAAGCAATCAACTATGCTACGCAGTATACACATACAGAGTTCAGTTTGGTAAATACACTACTGCAATATTCACACAAATGGGCATCTTTCATGTGTCAGGATGCGTGTGTGTTGTGACAGTATGCTCAGCACCACTTATACAAAGTTCAGTTTGCTAAATACATTACTGCAGTATTCACACAGATGTTCATTTATCAGATGTGCTTACATATCCTAGTTTGCGTGTGTAGTGACAGTATGTGTCAACACTGAACTGTACATGCTTATACATTATGCAAAGTCTGACAAGAAATCTATATAATGTCTATGCTTATTGCACATACGCTTAAACTGTTGTTCATTGCTATGGATTTCATAGAATCTAAGAATGGCCAGCACGCCACTCTATAATTTGAAAATAAACTATACAATTTGTCCATAAACTCAAAAATTTGCCAGTTATGTTTGGTTTCCAGCAGTGTGTGTGTAGCTGAGCACTTTTACGTACCCCTGGAAATGTTTGTGTGGCTGGTTATCTTCACATGTGTATTCAGTCTAATCGTGTGTCAGACAGTCACACGCTTATCATCATCAGCGAGCACACATCAAGAGCAGCAGGCAGTGTGAAAGACTGCTTGCATACAGGATGAGGTTAGTTCATCATAACGTGGCAGACTCCAGCCAAACTAAAGATCTGACAGTTGATATTTCATTCTTCCTTTTTTTTTCCAGCAGCTGCCAGTTACTGAATTATAAAGCAATGTTTCTCAGCTGTGAATTTGAACTTTGCATTCATCGATTGTAAATTTGAGTCATGAAGATACCCACAAAGAAAAGAAGCAATAGATTTATTGCCTGCAATATTTCACTGTATCTCATTAGGTGGTTGCTTGAGTGTTGCTGAAATAAAGGATTCAATTACTTGTTTTTTTTTTTTTTAAATATGCTTCTTAGGCATGCACCTGGCAAGACACAGCGAAATATACTAGGCAATTGCTTGTGCTTTCTTGGTTCAGTTATTGACTTGTGTCCATCCCAGCAGTGTCGTGAATTATGTATGCCCCAACAACTGTATATCTGTGGTAGGATCACTAATACATGCGTGAATGTGAAGCACACAACCACCACAGAACAGCAGGATACAGCAAACGCAAGATGTTCACTTGGCTTGCTTAGCAAAGTCAGTCACTGCAAGTCTCACTGTATGGGGCAGCAGACAAGAGATATGCAGGTAATAGATAAACATCAGACAGAATTAAAGAGCAGCAACATAAGCTACAGGCGATGTCTGTCCACAACCAACACTGGGTACTTGTAGAGCACCTCATAGAAAATAATGGACAATGGGTGTCCTGAGAGATGGAATACAAGCATACACTTAAGCAATAACATGCATAGGTCAAACAGACATGGTAACTAACAGCAGGAACACGAATAAATATGAAACAAAATGCACATCTTTATTATATTTGGATAGAGGAAGACAACGAGAGAAGATGCTTGACAGTCTTGTTGCATGGCATGGAGGTGTGTCGGCACACGAACTGACACATGCTGCAGGAGATCGCGGATTATGGAGAGGCATGATCGCCCATGGCAGTCGGCAAGGCACCTGATGATGATGATATTATATTTATTTAGGATCTGGGGACACATATGATCAAACATCCTTCCACACCCACGCAAAATGGTCAGTATGAATGGCTTGTGTCCAGCCTTGGAGTGACAATCAGAACATGATCCAAACACAAATCCTTGAGCTGAACAGGGGATGTTATGTTTTCTGCAGATCACATGATGAAGATCTGCAGCTATCTCAAAATGGCACGACACTGGAACATTTAAACACTAAACAATATCAGCAAGCAGCCACTACAAGACACATGGCTGCCTGCCTCACATGACTAGTTTTGGCTGTTGTGTCGGAAGAAGACCAAAGCGTTTCTTGATGATGATTCTGTGCCGACTGAACTTGTCCTCTGGAGAAAACCTAGCAGGATGTGCTGACACGGTCGGTTTGCCTTCTGGGTCACTTTTCTGTGCAAAGAAATAGCCAGAGTCAATTCTAGGACACAAATATAAGCAATGTGTGAGTAGGAAGGAGGCATTTACAGGAAAACAATGGAACATAGAAGAATAAAATATGCATTGTAACTGACAAAATCAAATGATCTGTCTCATATGTGCATTGCCTAAGAAAAGCGCTGTCGACAGATGCCAGTTCATCTCATGTGACAGGCGTGTTGCTCCAGCTACCAAGATGATCTAATCCCATCCGGTCATTCGGCTGCTAAATGGCCTGAGATCACCTGTTCATGTATAGTTAGAATCCACAAAGCAACAAAACGTAGACTGAAAAACTAAAAACAAATGCATAAGGAAAATGCTGAACATAAAATCGAAATGAGTTTAAGAAGGGCGAAGAAAAAAGAGAAATGTCTGGGCAACCATGCCACTAGCAACAAGACAAAGAATATGGCGCTACACAGGATACAACCTGAGAATAATCCCCAACAGGCACTAAAATAGGAAGAAGGCGAAAACGTCCCACAAAACCCTTAAATGAATGTTGATGAAAGAGACCAAAGACATAGAGTTGATTCCACCCATGACAGAACTGATGACACAGCCTAGAATAGAGCAGAGAAATAGGCTGCAACTCTCTGCCACATACAAGGGCACAACAGTACAATGATAATGAATCAATCATATGGGAAGAGGACCACAAGGCTACTGCTAAAGATATTGATTGGAGAACTCTGGTAAGAGCTCAAAGTCTCTACTCCACTAGGTGATGACCAGATATTTTTATAACCAGTGATCTAACTCTATCACTTAGCAATATGCCTGAGAGTCACTCTTGTGTCAGCAGAATTTTCCTCTAAAGGAAAACACTGATCCCTTTCTTCTTGTTTCACACATAATCACAATATTGCAATCTGATATTTCTAATCCCCTTACATGTTCGCTTTCTTTTCCTATTTAATGTGCTAATTCTGGAGATTTGCCTAGATGAATGCAGACTTCTCCGTGTATTTCTTCTCCGAAAGCCCCTTTTAGTCTTGAAAACAGGTTGGCTGCAGTTGAGCAGGGGCAGTCACACAGAGAGCCTACCATGGGACAGTGCAGCCAGGGTCACACATCTTCAGCTGCTTCAGGAAATGCAGTCAGTCAGTATTCATGAGAGCCTGCCATGGGACAGTGCAGCCAGGGTCACACATCTTCAGCTGCTTCGGAAATGGAGTCAGTCAGTATTCATGTCTTCCAGTAACACAAACAGGCAATTCACATTCAGCTCTTTGCAAAAAGTCAAGATTGTAAGTTGTAGAGCTATGAAAACTTTTGCAGAACAGAAGGACTGAATGCAAAGGTATAATCACCCTGCCTCACCCAGTTACCACCAGCAAATCACACTACGATTCTATGTTCTGTCTGAGAATTATTACACACCATCTTACAAACATTATCTGTGAATATGAACCTATGTAAAGAAATGGATCCTTTCCCACACATTCAGGTGTATTGGGCATATAGAGCGAGACCTATGTTTTATATTTATAGACCAATCAAGACTGGGTGAGTACCATGGTCAACATTTTGTCGGTTGCCTTTACTCCCCAGGACTTCACCTAGTAACCATTTACAGCTGGGTCAACTTGGGAGCCGAGGCCATTTTATTTAAAAGGACCTTAACCCACAACCTTCAGAATAAATGCTGCTACACCGCGGTGGCTCCCTATTAACTAAAGAGTTGACGGATATCCTCTAAATAATGCAAAAATATAACATTTAAAAAAACACAGGCTGCAGACTTTTTGACTAAACATCTCTATAAAATCTGGCCTCTGTAATCCATCCAGGGAATTAGTGGTGGAAAAGGAAAAAAAATTCATGCTGCTGTCTGACTCATACCGCCTGTCCGAAAGTAATAATGATTCATCTTAGCTCTCACAGGCATTAGACCAGAAAGTTTTGGTTGGTTATCCCCTTCTTGACTTTGGTCTTGTTCCAGAACTTGGACTTTGCATGCACACGTTTTTTATTAAAATGTATATGCAGACTGTTGGTTCCTTGCCTCACATCAGTGTTTGAAACACTCCAAATTCAAAGGCAGCACCCATAATTAGTAGCCGTTTCAACATGCTTTTCTGGGAAGGGCAGAATGGGGCCCTGGGACCCACAAATTGTTAAATTTATTAACATTTAATGGTAATACTAATAGTTCCTGATTTATTGCTCAGTTCATTACATAAATAATTACCAAATAAAATGATAAAAGCGGCCATATCAGTGTTACCCTCTGCCTCAATGACTATGACATCCCCAACTCCAGGAAACAACTTTTAAAAGTCATAAATAAATACTTGAAATAGTTGTCTTCGACGTGACCAAGCAAGTTTTACCAAAAATTTTAAAACATGACCAATGTACACCAACAAGCACCTGACTGTTACTGTTACTTCCTCTGGTAACACTTAAATATGAAATTACCTTTAGTGTGTAGACTCGATCACCCTCCAGATTCAAGTAGTACATGAGTAGCAAGGACATGTTGGCTGTAAACAGAGAATCCCGGGTAGAGAAAAAAAACGTGCTGGTGTAGAACTGTGGTTCTGAGTTGTGTTTGGCCTGGCCGGAAGTGGGTTATCTGCAATTCTCCGACGGTGCAATTCTGTCTATGGAAGGCCAGTGTTGTATTCTTACTTGGGGCGGATCTGTCTAAAGCTGAGGACCGGGCTTATTGTCCAGTTCACGAACCGGCGCCTGGGTTGTCAGCCATGTTTGTGACGTCAGTGGCTAGCACATGTGCAGTAACAATGGCGGAGCACGGGGAGACGCTGAGCAAGAAGTAAGATCTTTGTCCACACCAATCTTCTTCTACAATACAGCACGTTGTGTGCTGTAAATAGTCGTTTTCCGTGTTTCAGGGCGCTGTGTGTCATAACAGGTTCACACGGAGTTTCTGCTAGCGAGTAAAGTATACATTCGCAGTTTCTACATCGGTTGAAACCTGCTTGAAGCCGGCTAGAGTTTTCATTTAAGAACAACCGGGAAACAGGGCAGTTAGTTCTCTAGTCTGTACTTAACATGCACAACATGAAGGCAAGTGGAGTAGATAAACATAGAACACCGTTTATTCACCTTTTACCACAGATCTACATATTACACACAGAATGGGCCACGCTCTTTCTTTCCAGTGATTACATCATTCTGTGTACTGACAACACTACAAACAATCAGTTCCTGCTTCCGTCAGTCGGCTTGCTTGATTCCTAGCTGGGCTACAGTAGGTAGTGATGCTCCAGTTCGTTTGACTTACATATTTGTTGACTGTTAAGCAGAGCTGTAAATGAGCAAACCACTGAAATGCACACCTTGTGGGCTGAGTTTTATTGATTATTTCATGGCTGCCCCTGAATGGTTGCATCATCAGAGTCTTTCTGAGAGCATCAGTATGATAACGTTCAGTGGCAGAGCTGTGCCACAAGCTTGTACTACTGTCATTGATAATGTTGAAGTCATGCTGTCTTTTCTGTTCTTGTGAAGTATTTCAATATTTGTCAGGTGAATTATGAATTCATAATTGATGGTATTCACTCAAAAGCCCACAGTACTGAGACACTACACCCCTCCCCTTTTCCATCCCCAGCTCTTGTTGCCTCGCATTTTCTGAAGAACAAATAAATTGCTGCTGAAGTCAGCTCAGTGATGTAGCCTGCCCTATGCTGCTATCTGTCCTGTTTGTGTGTGTGAACTATGACCCTCATTTAGGTGTTGTGTGTGTGAACTATGACCCTCATTTAGGTGTTGTGTGTGCACAATTACCCTTGTTAAAGTGGTAGTATCTTTGTGTGCTATTATTACCTCCTTCCAATGTTTGTGTATGCACTATTACTCAGACCTCAAACCCTGGCATGTAGTGGAAACATTACCTTGGCACCTGCCAGTATCAGGTCGTGTAGGGAGGAGTATGATGGAGGGATTTTTTAAAAAAAACAGTCCTAAACAAGACAGATGAAAGAGAAAACTTATTAGACATAGACACTGTCTGGGACAGTCAATATTTGTTTGAACAAATTAGAAGGGATTGACTCTGGAACTTATCTGGTAATCTGGTAATCCTAGTTTCAGCATCATAGCAAAAGGGTCACCCCATTGTTGCTCCGCTCCTGTGCCAACGAAAAACACTCGTAGCTCACAGTGTCACACCATGCACTCAACTCATGGAACTCTGGAACTTGGTCACAGCTGGCAAGAATGATAAACAGAGAGATAAGTAACTGGTGGTTCAAGACAAAAACATGTCACTGATTCTGGTGATTGTTTGAGATGGCAAAATATGACAGCCTAGGCTTACCAGCAAGACATATGAGAAGAGCACATGATAACAAGGGAGGTAACTAGGCTATACTCCTAATAACGGTTCCAAATTATCTAGGCCGAAAATATACCCTAACAGGGCCCCAGTCCCATGTAAATTGCGGACCTCTTTCCGGCAACTATGCAGCTACCGCCGAGAGTATCTCCCGCACCCCTGTGCGAAGAGTGGGGCTAAACTAGATGGCTGGGACTCACGATCAAATAAAATGAAGGAAGCTGCAAGCGATGCGGTAGCTGCTGCTCGTGAGTCCCAGCCATCTAGTTTAGCGGCGTGGGAGATACTCTTGGCGGTGACTTTAACTCGGCGGAAGCTTTTCCACAAAATATTATGTGACTGAGGCCCTGTTAGGGTATATTTTCGGCCTCAATAATTTGGGACCATTATTCGGAGGATAGCCAGGTAACTACATTTGCCACAGATACTAGACATCTAGTTTAGCCCCAATCCACGCTGCGCGGGGTATACTCTCGGCGATGACGGAATTCGCTGGAAGTGCGCAAGTTAAGTTGCCGGAACTGAGGCCCTGTTAGGATATATTTTCTGCCTCGATAATTTGGGACCGTTATTCGGAAGATAGCGGTTAGCCCATATCCAAGTAGATGCTAGAAAAATACTGACTAAATGAGTTGAGTGGGATATTGAGTCTTTCTTTGTTGTCACAGTTGACGCTGTTTCTCCTTGTGTTGTTGAATGTGCTAGCAACTATATGTGAGCATGAATGAATGCTGAGACAGGGGAGATGACTGACTGTCTTCTTCTTTGTCCTGACAGGAGCCGTCAAGGTGACCCTGGCCCACACAGAGAAGAAGACAGGAAGTTCTAAAGCTCGTCGTCTGGCTACATTCATGTTCACCACCTCGAGGCTTTGTTAGAGAGTGCAGCCACTTAACTTTCCTGACTGAACATTCAGTAAATCTTTGTACACTGAACATTCAGTAGATCTTCATACATTGAACACTCAGTAATTGACAATGCAGAACTTTCAATTGCTGCGTACATTTTTGAGCAGAAAAAATGTGGTTCTGTCACAGCTAAAGTGTTTGATTTCCCGTACACACAAATGTGATGCCTTGGCTCAACCTGTTACGTATTTTCACAGCACTCAACTCAAATACAAATCCATGTAATTGATTGTCTTTCTTGCTTTGCCTTGGTGTTATTTATTATTAGTTTATCATGTAGCAGCTGTTTTGTATTAGTTTTATCAGTCTGCAAGTATACTGTTCCAATCAATGGTTTCTGTGTGGTGTGTCTGTGTACAGGTACTGTTTCACTCAGGGGTTTCTGTGTGTATGAGTACTTGAACTGTTCCAGTCAGGGGTTTCTGTGTGGTTGTGTATGTGAACTTGAACTGTTCCACTCAGGGGTTTCTGTGTGGTTGTATATATGAACTTGAACTGTTCCAGTCAGGGGTTTCTGTATGGTTGTGTATGTGAACTTGAACTGTTCCACTCAGGGGTTTCTGTGTGGTTGTATATATGAACTTAAACTGTTCCAGTCAGGGGTTTCTGTGTGGTTGTATATATGAACTTGAACTGTTCCAGTCAGGGGTTTCTGTGTGGTTGTGTATTTGAACTTGAACTGTTCCACTCAGGGGTTTCTGTGTGGTTGTGTATTTGAACTTGAACTGTTCCAGTCAGGGGTTTCTGTATGGTTGTGTATGTGAACTTGAACTGTTCCAGTCAGGGGTTTCTGTATGGTTGTATATATGAACTTGAACTGTTCCAGTCAGGGGTTTCTGTGTGGTTGTGTATTTGAACTTGAACTGTTCCACTCAGGGGTTTCTGTGTGGTTGTGTATTTGAACTTGAACTGTTCCACTCAGGGGTTTCTGTGTGGTTGTATATATGAACTTAAACTGTTCCAGTCAGGGGTTTCTGTGTGGTTGTGTATGTGAACTTGAACTGTTCCACTCAGGGGTTTCTGTGTGGTTGTGTACTTGAACTGTTCCACTCAGGGGTTTCTGTGTGGTTGTATATATGAACTTAAACTGTTCCAGTCAGGGGTTTCTGTGTGGTTGTATATATGAACTTGTACTGTTCCAGCCAGTGGTTTCTGTATGGTTGTGTATTTGAACTTGTACTGTTCCAGTCAGGGGTTTCTGTATGGTTGTGTATTTGAACTTGAACTGTTCC
Source organism: Candidula unifasciata (assembly GCA_905116865.2). Taxonomy (NCBI): domain Eukaryota; kingdom Metazoa; phylum Mollusca; class Gastropoda; order Stylommatophora; family Geomitridae; genus Candidula; species Candidula unifasciata. Next base: position 149,055 of record CAJHNH020001879.1, read on the forward strand.
AGTCAGGGGTTTCTGTGTGGTTGTATATATGAACTTGAACTGTTCCAGTCAGGGGTTTCTGTGTGCTTGTGTATTTGAACTTGTACTGTTCCACTCGGTGGTTTCTCTGTGTGGTTGTGTATATGTACTTGTACTGTTCCAGTCAGGGGTTTCTGTATGGTTGTGTATTTGAACTTGTACTGTTCCAGTCAGTGGTTTCTCTGTGGTTGTGTATTTGAACTTGTACTGTTCCCGTCAGTGGTTTCTATGTGGTTGTAAATGTGAACTTGAACTGTTCCAGCCAGTGGTTTCTGTGTGGTTGTAAATGTGAACTTGAACTGTTCCAGCCAGTGGTTTCTGTGTGGTTGTGTATTTGAACTTGTACTGTTCCAGCCAGTGGTTTCTGTGTGGTTGTAAATGTGAACTTGAACTGTTCCAGTCAGGGGTTTCTCATGTGGAACATGTTCTGTCGTCACCAGTGAACTCAAACGGCGGCTGAAGGCTGAGCGTCAGGCACAGAAGAAAGCAGAACAAGTTGCAGCACAAGGGACAGCTGTAGACAGTTCTGCAGCTTTAAAAGAAAAGAGTGAAGATGAAGAAGAGATTGATCCAACGGTAAGACTGAAGTAGTAGTTTGCTTTCTTCTGGATCTTAGCATTTCATCTACACTAGTAAGTGGACATGCTTGTGGATATTCAAAGTCAGGTCTCAGGAAATCTTTATATTGGCTGCCCTCTCTGTTGTTGTTTTGTGTGTTGCATTTTGTTTTATCTGTTTAATTTGTTTCTTCTTCTTCTTCGCGTTTACCAGCTGTAAACTCTGGCGGAAAGTTCTGGTTGTTCATCCACTTCTGGACTGCAGTCCTGTTCCAGAACCTGAGTGTTGCGTGTGCATCCGTTTTACAGATCTGACTGATTTTTATGCAGACTGCCTGTTCCTTGCCTCTCAGGCAGATGCACTCTGACCTTGAAGAAAGCTCCCAATTAGTCGACTCTTACGACATGCTTTTGGGTAGGCAATGGGTCTATAATAGGGCCCCAGAACCCACATGGGGTTGATAATTTATGTTTGAAAGTGATTGTGTTAACAAGTCTCTCACTCTGTTGTATTTCAACAGGAGTACTTCAAGATACGGTCTCGAACCATTGCTGGTCTCAAGGAGAAAGGTGAAAATCCCTACCCACACAAGTACCACGTGGAGATCTCTCTGAGGGAGTTCATCGAGAGGTTTGAGAATGTGGAGGCTGGCAACATCCTGGAGCATGAGGTGACTGTAGCAGGTCAGTTGTTGTGTGCAGCCATTGTTTGGTGTCGGTATATCACCAGAGATGGGCACTCTCTTATATTACTCCATCACATGGTATCCCCCCCTCCCCCCCAGGTGTAGTGGCTAGACGCTCGCATGTGGATCACAAGGTTGTGGTTTGGGTCCTAATGGAGCCAGACTTTAAAACAAAAAAAATGACCTTGGGTACCGGGTGGAATCCTGCTGACCACATCACCCAGAGTCTGATTGGTCTATAATATATAGGCGTAGCCCTATATGCCCAATATACTTGTAGGCGTGGAAAAGGGGGTCCTTTGTTCAGGGTTCGTAGCTGACCTCGAGACCTTGAAAAAGGCGGGAGCTGCAAGATCCCTCTCAAAGCCTTGAAAACACTAGGAATTTTTATGAAGACTGATGAAAAACCTGGAAGTTTACACACCATAACCAGGACTGGGCAACAAAAAGGGAATTGTGTGTGATTTTTAACAGTCAGGCTTGTCTTTTTGCAGTTACAGCTTTTTTGCGGTTATGCATTTTAAATTGATCATCGGTAAACTGCGCGGGCAAAAATGTTGGGATACCGGCAATCTGTGAGTCTTTAAGCAATAGTTCACGGTCTCATTGTTTTGCTTTGCTGGACAGTGCCGAGTGAGCTATCTTTGCCCTTCTCTTCTCTTGACCTTTTCCCCCTCTCACACCCTTCATTTGGCGTAGCAAAGTCAGCTGGTACTCGGTGCAGAACACACACATTCATACACATCAAATATATGTATAATTTTAAAAACACATTACATCATTTCTTTATGCTATCCTCTGGCATTCTTCCCCCCCCCCCCCCCCCCTTTCCCATATTTTTCTTGTTTACTATATTTGCCATAACTGTCTTTTCCTAGTGGTTGTGTCCAGTACACTCTGTCTCCTTCTTTGTCTTTCACACTGTCTCTCCCACTCTACCTCACATTTGTCTTCCTCCGTCTCTGTATGACTCTCGTTCTCTCTCTTTCTCTGCCTTTCAGGCACAACGTCAAGAACAGATAGGACTTCAGTTTGGTCCCTCTGCCAAGTATTTAAAAAAATGTAAAAGCACTATATCTGTGCTGGTATACCCGCATGAGTGAAATACCTTGTGCGCTTGGTACACTCTTGAACAAGGCAAAAATACCTTGTTTCAATATAACTCCGAGACAGCCTTGAAAAAAAAAACTATGGGTACCTTAAAATAGAAATTTGAAGGTCACTGAGGACATTCAGCTATCTTTGTTAGTGTGGCCAGATGTTCATATTTGATTTTATTTATGCAGGCCTTCTATCTTTCTATTTCGCTTCCAAGTTTATGTTTAAATACTTCCTGATATCAGCCTGACTTGTCTCCCCCGTTTTAGATAGCAAACAGACTGCAGTCTCCCCTGTTTTAGATAGCAAACAGACTGCAGTCTCCCCTGTTTTAGATAGCAAACAGACTGCAGTCTCCCATGTTTTAGATAACAGCTCGACTACAGCCTTCCCTATTTTAGACATCAGTGATGGGTTAACGTGAGATCGGGTTTTGATCAGGAATTGTCTGTTTCAGGCCGAATCCATGCCAAGAGGCCTTCAGGGGCTAAACTGATCTTCTACGATCTGAGAGGAGAGTCTGTGAAAATCCAGGTCATGGCCAATGCCAAGTAAGAATCCAGGCTTAGTCTGTCTCATCACACTCTTGTCTGTCTCTATCGCTTGTACACACTCTTGTCTGTCTCATCACACTCTTGTCTGTCTCATCACACTCTTGTCTGTCTCCATCGCTTGTACACACTCTTGCCTGTCTGTCTCCATCGCTTGTACACACTCTTGTCTGTCTGTCTCATCACACTCTTGTCTGTCTCCATCGCTTGTACACACTCTTGCCTGTCTGTCTCCATCAGTTGTACACACTCCTGTCTCTCTGTCTCCATCGCTTGTACACACTCCTGTCTCTCTGTCTCATCACACTCTTGTCTGTCTCCATCAGTTGTACACACAGTTGTCTCTCTGTCCACTTTATCACTTGTTTATCTACTGTATCACTTGTACATACGTTCTTCTCTCTCGTTGCCTAAAGAATAAGGGCTGCTATCTTTCTGTGTGTGTCTAGTCATGTTTTGCTCACCCTATCTCTTTTACACATTCTGACTTGTCTCATCTCTCTTCCCCTCATTATATAAAAATAGTTGCTGAGATGTGTGTCTCTAATCTATCTGTTCACTTGTTCATCACTTCTTTCTCTCTGAAAAAACTTCATGATGAATGTTTGCCTAAGTGAATGTTTTTCTGTCACTATAGTAGACTAGCAACAGATAAGGGCATTGATTCAGCACACCAAGTTATAAAATAGTAGACTAGCAACAGATGAGGGCATGTATTCAGTGCACCAAGTTATAAAATAGTAGACTAGCAACAGATAAGGACATGTATTCAGCGCACTAAGTTATAAAATACATGTCTGGTAGACATTATCGTAAGGGGAATGGTCATGAATGAGTTTGTGTGAAGTCTTCAAACATATTACCTACTGGTGGAGGACCGTTAGACTTGCTACTGTAGGTGGCTGGATATGTTGTTCTCCACACACATGATGAGTGATTTGTTTCTCCCAGATACTACGAGAGTCCAGCAGCCTTTGATGAAATTGTTGACAGACTGAGGAGAGGGGACATCATCGGTGTTCGGGGCAAACCTGGTAGGTGCTGCTGAGTGCCTTGTTCTCATCACTTGAAGCATGTGTTACCCTTCATCATTTCATCCTTCAAACATCTGTTACCCTTTATCATTGTAATGCTCACACAAGATGTCTTCATCCTTCAAACATCTGTTACCCTCCATCATTGTAATGCTCACACAAGATGTCTTCATCCTTCAAGCATCTGTTACCCTCCATCATTGTAATGCTCACATAGAGGTGTCTTCATCCTTTAAGCATCTGTTACCCTCCATCATTGTAATGCTCACACAGAGATGTTTTCAGTAGTGTCTGTAATATCTTTTTGTAGCATCTGCTGATGTAGGTCTGTTGGGCCTCCATAGTTGCAGTACTGCCAGAGATTTTTGCAGGACTTGTCTACAGCCAACTATTGAGTGATGATATAGCAACTAACACAGCTGTCTTATGATGAAATGTTGGCCATTAGCCCACTTCATGAAATATTGCAGCAAAAGGGCTGCTGTTTTGCTAATTTTACTTGCTGCTTCTCTGTATACATTTTCTTTGAATTTTACAGTGCATTGGGGGGAAATAGTGCTACCAGTGCCAGTTGTTTAAACTGTAGAAAGTTTGCTGGCTGGTGTTCATCATCTCTGCCTGTCCCTATTCACATAACCACGCACAGACATTCAGCAGTCTCCAGATCGGTTTTGTACAGGAAATAGTTCCCTTTGACATAACCACACACAGACATTCAGAAGTCTCCAGATAGGTTTTGTACAGGGAATAGTTCTCGTTGACATAGCTACGCACAGACATTCAGCAGTCTCCAGATACAGGGAATAGTTCACCTCATTCATTGGTTGCAGGAACCTTACATGGGAAGATGGTGCATTTAATGAAGAATTGCCCACAGTTGGCTCGTATTATCATTATCTTGTCCCTGTCGTCTGTTAGCTACCATTGATGTGGCTGTTCTAGTTAACCTATCTGTTAATTACCGTTGATGATGTTTTTCTAGGTAAGACGAAAAAGGGTGAGCTGAGCATAGTGCCAACCAGCATCACGTTATTGTCTCCCTGCTTGCGGCAGCTACCACACTTGTACTATGGTGTCAAAGACAAGGTGACAGTCATACTTTTGTCTTTCTGTGTCAGTTTTTCCATTTTTTCTGTCTTTTTTTTTTTTAATGTTCTCTCTTCAATCTGTATTTTGTATGTTGTTGTCGTATCTTATACGGGGTTTGTAGCCAACCAGGAAACTTGAAATTAGCCGTGAAATTGTGGCCTCTGCCAGTAGCCTAAATTTTTACCTAAAAAAGGACATACTGACCTTGAATAGCCTTGAATTTTGACCGCCACAGTAAAATCATTGGAAGTCCTGCGATTTTCTGCAGTTATGCTCTTGGGGGGGGGGGGGGGTTGCTAGTTTTGGCTACTTTCTTTTAAGGTCGTTTCAGGTGTGAGGGCAATTGATTAGCGGCTATTTTCAGCCGAAATGGCTTGTTAAAGGCTATGGGAGGGTAGGCTGTGCTGCAGCTCATGGATACGTGCAGACAGCAGCGGCGTGGCATGGGGTGGAAAGGAGCAGCCGCCGTTGTGTGTGCTTTTATTTTTAGCTAGTCCGACATAGAACAAAGGCAAAAATCTTGTTTCAGTATTACGACGAGACAACCTTGAAAAAACTAAGGAGACCTTGAAAAACCTGGAAATTGATTGGTAAATTTGGTTATGGACCCTGCTCATATTGTTGGTTATGTGGTGAATAAATCACCAGCCTGTTGTGATAACAGTCCCTACCCGTGCTGTCATAGTCCTGAACTGCAAGTATTGAGGAAATTCTCCTTATCTTATAATTTGGCACCAAGGATTTCTGTAGTCACCCCACAGCTAGATCTAATCTCTAGTGCAGGCTGTTCCCTAAACTGGACATAGTGACCCTAGGTTTTGTCGACTCAAACTCCCATCTGTTTTTCTTCCAGAGCGTTGGTGCACTGTCTATGCGAATATTTATATTTTTTTTTTTTATTCATTAACATAGAATTTGAGTTCATAATATCTGTATGTGTGATATATGCGGGCCTGCTGTAGAAGTGTACAGATAGTACAATGGTTTAACCGCCCCTGAGTTTAAATCCTGCCAGTGTGAAATTGTGCCATATGTTTTCCTAACATTGTTTTCTTGGCCTGACACAGGAAACCAGATTCCGCCAGCGCTACCTGGATCTGATGATCAATGAACCAGTTCGAGACATTTTCATCACCAGAGCAAAAATCATGAATTACCTGCGCAGGTTTTTTGATGATCTGGGTTTTCTGGAGGTGAGTATGGGTACAGGTTGTAGGTCTGAATGGTGCTTTTCCACACCAGATCATTGAGGGGGTCTATCATTGTTCTTACTGCTGCTCCAGCACACGAGATCATTGTTCTCAATGTTGCTCTAACAAACCAGATAATTGTTCTTATTGTTGCTCTAACAAACCAGATCATTGTTCTTACTGCTGCTCCAGCACACCAGATCAGTATTCTTACTGCTGCTCCAGCACACCAGATCGTTGTTCTCACTGTTGCTCCAGCACACCAGATCATTGTTCTCACTGTTGCTCCAGCACACCAGATCGTTGTTCTCACTGTTGCTCCAGCACACCGGATCAGTGTTCTTACTGTTGCTCCAGCACACCAGGTCAGTGTTCTTACTGTTGCTCCAGCACACCAGATCAGTGTTCTCACTGTTGCTCCAGCACACCAGATCAGTGTTCTCACTGTTGCTCCAGCACACCAGATCAGTGTTCTTACTGTTGCTCCAGCACACCAGATCAGTGTTCTTACTGTTGCTCCAGCACACCAGATCAGTGTTCTCACTGTTGCTCCAGCACACCAGATCATTGTTCTTACTGTTGCTCCAGCACACCAGATCATTGTTCTTACTGTTGCTCCAGCACACCAGATCAGTGTTCTTACTGTTGCTCCAGCACACCAGATCAGTGTTCTTACTGTTGCTCCAGCACACCAGATCATAAAGGAGGTTCATCAGTGTTCTCACTGTTGCTCCAGCACACCAGATCAGTGTTCTCACTGTTGCTCCAGCACACCAGATCATAAAGGAGGTTCATCAGTGTTCTCACTTGCTCCAGCACACCAGATCAGTGTTCTCACTGTTGCTCCAGCACACCAGATCATAAAGGAGGTTCATCAGTGTTCTCACTTGCTCCAGCACACCAGATCATTGTTCTTACTGTTGCTCCAGCACACCAGATCAGTGTTCTCACTGTTGCTTTACCACACCAGATCATAAAGGAGGTTCATCATTGTTCTCACTGTTGCTCCAGCGCACCAGATCATAAAGGAGGTACATCATTGTTCTCACTGTTGCTCCAGCACACCAGATCAGTGTTCTCACTGTTTGCTCCAGCACCCCAGATCATAAAGGAGGTTCATCAGTGTTCTCACTGTTGCTCCAGCACACCAGATCATTGTTCTTACTGTTGCTCCAGCACACCAGATCAGTGTTCTCACTGTTGCTTTACCACACCAGATCATAAAGGAGGTTCATCAGTGTTCTCACTGTTGCTCCAGCACACCAGATCATTGTTCTTACTGTTGCTCCAGCACACCAGATCATTGTTCTTACTGTTGCTCCAGCACACCAGATCAGTGTTCTCACTGTTGCTCCAGCACACCAGATCATTGTTCTTACTGTTGCTCCAGCACACCAGATCAGTGTTCTCACTGTTGCTCCAGCACACCAGATCATAAAGGAGGTTCATCATTGTTCTCACTGTTGCTCCAGCACACCAGATCGTAAAGGAGGTCCATCATTGGTCTTACTGTTGCTCCAGCACACCAGATCATAAAGGAGGTTCATCATTGTTCTCACTGTTGCTCCAGCACACCAGATCGTAAAGGAGGTCCATCATTGGTCTCACTGTTGCTCCAGCACACCAGATCATAAAGGAGGTCCATCATTGTTCTCACTGTTGCTCCAGCACACCAGATCGTAAAGGAGGTCTATCATTGGTCTCACTGTTGCTCCAGCACACCAGATCGTAAAGGAGGTCTATCATTGGTCTTACTGTTGCTCCAGCACACCAGATCATCAAGGAGGTCCATCATTGTTCTCACTGTTGCTCCAGCACACCAGATCATCAAGGAGGTCCATCATTGGTCTCACTGTTGCTCCAGCACACCAGATCATAAAGGAGGTCCATCATTGGTCTCATTGTTGCTCCAGCACACCAGATCATAAAGGAGGTCCATCATTGGTCTCACTGTTGCTCCAGCACACCAGATCATAAAGGAGGTCCATCATTGGTCTCACTGTTGCTCCAGCACACCAGATCATAAAGGAGGTCCATCATTGTTCTCACTGTTGCTCTAGCACACCAGATCATAAAGGCGGTCCATCATTGTTCTCACTGTTGCTCCAGCACACCAGATCATTGTTCTTACTGTTGCTCCAGCACACCAGATCATAAAGGAGGTTCATCAGTGTTCTCACAGTCATGTCCAGCACAGTTCTTACTGTTGCTCCAGCACACCAGAGATCAGTGTTCTCACTGTTGCTTTACCACACCAGATCATAAAGGAGGTTCATCATTGTTCTCACTGTTGCTCCAGCGCACCAGATCATAAAGGAGGTTCATCATTGTTCTCACTGTTGCTCCAGCACACCAGATCAGTGTTCTCACTGTTTGCTCCAGCACACCAGATCATAAAGGAGGTTCATCAGTGTTCTCACTGTTGCTCCAGCACACCAGATCATTGTTCTTACTGTTGCTCCAGCACACCAGATCAGTGTTCTCACTGTTGCTTTACCACACCAGATCATAAAGGAGGTTCATCAGTGTTCTCACTGTTGCTCCAGCACACCAGATCATTGTTCTTACTGTTGCTCCAGCACACCAGATCAGTGTTCTCACTGTTGCTTTACCACACCAGATCATAAAGGAGGTTCATCAGTGTTCTTACTGTTGCTCCAGCACACCAGATCATTGTTCTTACTGTTGCTCCAGCACACCAGATCAGTGTTCTCACTGTTGCTCCAGCACACCAGATCATTGTTCTTACTGTTGCTCCAGCACACCAGATCATTGTTCTCACTGTTGCTCCAGCACACCAGATCATAAAGGAGGTCCATCATTGTTCTCACTGTTGCTCCAGCACACCAGATCATTGTTCTCACTGTTGCTCCAGCACACCAGATCAGTGTTCTCACTGTTGCTCCAGCACACCAGATCAGTGTTCTCACTGTTGCTCCAGCACACCAGATCATTGTTCTCACTGTTGCTCCAGCACACCAGATCATAAAGGAGGTTCATCATTGTTCTCACTGTTGCTCCAGCACACCAGATCATTGTTCTCACTGTTGCTCCAGCACACCAGATCGTCAAGGAGGTCTATTGTTCTGGCAGGTGAATGAGGGATCAACAGCATCACAATGAGTTTGTAATCCTTGTTTCAGTGACCTGTTGTGAAACTCTTGCATTTCTGAATTAAATGCATATAACGTGGCCAGAGTAACTAACAACGATTACTTGAAAGTAGATCTGTATATACAACAATAAGAAAGAGACTGACACTGTTCTTTGGCCACATAATGAGAAGAGAGACATTGGAGAACATTGTGACAACTGGAAAGATGATGGAAAAGAGGGTAGAAGCAGACTAAGAGAGATGATGCTGGATGGGCTGAAACAAAAGCATGGTGGGATATCATCAAGAGAGTTGTTCCAGGCAACCAGTGATTGTGATCTCCAGAGACACATGAGCACCTACGCCAGTTGGCAGGGCACATGATGATGCATATAACCCCTGTATGTTCTATGTTAAAGCACCCGTAAAGGTTCTAGGTTGAGGCACCCATGTATATTCCAGGTTGAGACACTCATGTGTGTTCTAGGTTGAGTCACCTGTTTATGTTTAAGATTGAGAACCCTTTTATGTGGTAGGTTGAAATACCTGTATATGTTCTTTGTTGAGACATCTGTATACGTTCTAGGTTTAAACACTCAGGTATGTTCTATGTTAAGACACCCATTTATATTGCAGGTTGAGACACCCATGATGAGCTTGATCCCAGGTGGGGCTGTGGCCAAGCCTTTTATCACTCACCACAACGAACTCAACCAAGATCTCTACATGAGGATTGCTCCAGAACTCTATCTCAAGGTGGGTGTCATTGTTCTGGTTGTTGACACCTTGTCAGTTCTTTAAGGTAGTTTCATTGTTCTAGTTAACACTGTCTGTTGGTATTCCGGATGTGTTCAGTTGACACCTTGTCATTTCTTTAAGGTAGTTTCATTGTTCTAGTTAACACTGTCTGTTGTTATTCCAGATGTGTTCAGTTGACACCTTGTCATTTCTTTAAGGTAGTTTCATTGTTCTAGTTAACACTGTCTGTTGTTATTCCAGATGTGTTCAGTTAACACCTTGTCAGTTCTTTAAGGTAGTTTCATTGTTCTAGTTAACACTGTCTGTTGTTATTCCAGACATGTTCAGTTAACACCTTGTCAGTTCTTTAAGGTAGTTTCATTGTTCTAGTTGACACTGTCTGTTGTTATTCCAGACTTGTTCAGTTAACACCTTGTCTAGTGTTTTGGATGGTTCCATTGTTCTGGTTGTTGACACCTTGTCAGTTCTTTGAGGTAGTTTCATTGTTCTTGTTAACACTGTCTGTTGTTATTCCAGACGTGTTCAGTTAACACCTTGTCTAGTGTTCTGGATGGTTCCATTGTTCTAGTTGGTACCTTCTCTATGGTTCCACTTGTTTAAACCTTACATTTTGTGTGCCTGTAGATGCTGGTGGTTGGAGGTATTGACCGGGTCTATGAGATTGGGAAGCAGTTTCGAAATGAGGGCATAGATCTGACCCACAACCCAGAGTTTACCACGCTGGAGTTCTATATGGCCTACGCTGATTACAACGACATCATGGTCATGTCCGAGAGTCTGTTGTCAGGTAGGAACTGTCTGTCCATATCCTACAATGCCACTTTAGTCATGTGTCTACGCCGAGACTGGCTGTGTCACTGCGGTTTGGCATTTTGATCATAATTAATTGTAGAATACTTGCCAAAAGTGTTAAGACCTGGAACTGAAAGTTTACACTTAATTTTAAAAAATTTAAAAGAAAAAGATCATTGAAGCGTTGAACGTAGGTTTTTCAATTATAAGTCGGATGTGATACTTGTTACATTAGAATTTGATATGATAATGGTAGCTAAAAGTAAGACCAGTATTGTATGGTGTAGTAGACAAGACACATGCATTCTGTTATATAGTATAGAGGACAATTGTAAGCATCATGTCAGTACATGACCAAAACCTCTTGTTGATCATCGGGGTGAATCCAGTTGATGTGATGGCTGGTCCAGAAGTGTGCATTCAGCCGGCCAGCCGTGGAGGTAACCCAACTCAAACATTTCAAAGTGATCCTGACTATCATTCATGGAAAGAAACTCCATTAATTCCTCATCTGCTTTCATTAACTAGTTTTCTTGCCATTTTGCATTTTAAAACAGTGTAGACCGCCGCACAACCAGAAATAGGTTTCAGGGCAAGAAGTACACAGTTCACCGACCACGCTTCTGTGGTAAACAAAGCAACAGGATCATGCAGAATACATCTGAATACATCTAAACGCACATGATAGAGTTTTTAATCATATGTCAATGGGTCTGTTTTTGGTAATGTGTATTGGCATATTACCCCCACGAGAATTACCGTCCTTAGCAGTCTTTAGGGAAAGTCTAAATCATGTTGTTACAACCTTTGCAGTCTATGGGGCAAACGTATAATTACATCTATAAGGGAGAAATTGTGGTCTTTAAAATGGTCCTAGAATACCATGGACCAAGAAGGAAAGAAATTCTGACACAGATTCTCTGTAGTATGATGTATTTAGTGTTTATGTCCCCTCTGTGTGAAGTTGTTTGTTCCCTGTATGTGAAGTTGTATGTCCCCTGAATGTGAACTTGTTTGTCCCCTGAATGTGAACTTGTTTGTGCCCTGTCTGAATGTTTTCGATTTCTGTGTGTAGTTTGGTGTTGTATTAAATGTTTGTTATTTGTGCTCTCTGACAGGTTTGGTTTTGTATTGTGTGTGTGTTATTCATGCTCTCTGACAGGTTTGGTGAAACAGCTGACGGGAGGCTACAAGATTACCTACCACCCTGAGGGTCCTGAGGGACAAGCTTACGAGGTCGATTTTACTCCACCCTTCAAAAGGGTGTCCATGATCCCCACGCTGGAGAAGGAGACAGGGGTCAAGTTTCCTCCAGCCACAGAACTCCACACAGAAGGTATTGCTGCTTGTTGATTTGTTCCTGGTGTGGCTCAGTGACTAACTCTACATGTTTATTGTCTAAGGCAGCACTGCCTGGGTCTCAGGGTCAGGCCAGCAACTTGAGCCAGTGCATCCTATCCCCAGGGTAGGGCCATTGTGTGGCCCACATTTCCTGAACTTCCCTGCTTCTTCTCACTAGTGTAGTTTCTGTACAAGTCAGGAAAACCCCACAAGTTCTGAGCTTGGGTGGAGGAAGGAATGCCCGCTCTGGTTCCAGTCTGTCCTGATCAGTCTAGAAACTTGTTAGCATTCGTCATTGTCTGAACTTGTAGAACATTCGTCATTGTCTGAACTTGTAGAACTGTTGTCTTTCTGGTGACTGCAGCTTTACTTCTGCTGATGTGCTCTCTAGAAATCTTTACATTCTGGTTCCAATGAAATTTTGTATGTGTGTGTCTCCTAGTTTAGAGAATATATTTTGTTAATTATTTGTTGTAATCTAAACATTGTGATTTATAAGATTCAGTCATTTCAGAAATTCGTCATTGAATTGTGCAAGCGCTTGTCACTGTTGACTTTTACCACAAATTGTGATTACAATGTTGACCCTCCCCACACTGTTGACATGATTACAAACTGTTGTGTTGATACAAGTTTCTGATGACCCTTGCAGCTGCTCGCAAGTTCCTGGATGACCTGGCGGTGAAACATGGAGTCGAGTGTCCACCTCCCAGGACATCGTCCAGGCTGCTAGACAAGGTCAGTACATTGTTTGGAGGAGGAGGGGGGTGCACGTAAACGATTGAAACGTGGTGACTGCACTTGGGTTTCTTTAGAACATAGGCAAATAGTCTGAGCCAAGATAGTGTTTGAATATCTACAGCGATTGTTAGAATCTTTGATTCACTGTGAGAGATTGTTAGGATCTTTTGATTCACTGAGAGAGATTGTTAGGATCTTTGATTGCCTGTGGGAGATTGTTTTTTAATTGAGCTGCAGAATACAAATGAAAATCTGTATACAGGTTTGTGAGCTCATGGGCCATGTCAAGCTTGCCAGACCTTGAAAGAAGAAAAAAAAATTTCTCAAGCTTGTATGTGATGTTGGGAGTGAGGTTGCTGAAAATTATTTTTCTTTTTTTGGTCTGTTGTAGATGGTTGGTGATTTCATCGAGGACAAGATTGTCAATCCCACGTTCATCATAGAGCATCCAGAAATCATGAGTCCCTTGTCCAAATGGTGAGTGATCTTGTGAACCATTGTAACTCATCTCCTGTAACTCATCTGTTGTTTTATTTGTGGGGTTTCCCCCCGAGAGGTGGGGTCCTGTTGTAAATGACATCTCCACTCTTATTAGCATCGTGTCTGTGAGTTGAATGCTTAATTGTTTGGTGGAATCTTGCAGGCACCGATCATCGCCGGGTCTGACAGAGAGGCTGGAGTTGTTCATCATGCACAAGGAGGTGATCAACGCTTACACAGAGTTGAATGATCCTGTGATACAGCGAGAGAGGTTCCAGCAACAAGCCAAGGTGAGTCTGGTGAACCTGCTGGTCTGTCATGTCACAGTTCTGCACTTGTTCATGTCCAACTACTGAGTAATTGTTCAACCTACACACTTGTTCCCCTGAGTGTTTTCTCTGATCTAGATGAGGGAATATTCAGCCAAGTTTATTCAAATAAAATGTTGGGATAGAGGATTATCACCAGCCTTGAGCCCCATCATAGAAAGGTACAATACAGTTGGCCACCAGTTGAATTGCCTTGTTCTAGACCATCCTGTCCTGCTTTAGTTACAATCATGGGTGCTGTCCGGTCTGACCATTTTATTATACCTGGCAGGGTATTGTTTCCCACACAGACACAGTACTGATCTGGGTGGATGTTAATCCACACAAACATGGTTCCAAATGATAAAGGTTATATATTATTTTTATATTATACTAGCTGTACCCGGCCATGCGTTGCTGTGGCATAGTTTGGCTAAACTGAAAAGAAAAAAAATAGAAATCTTGCCAATGATGTAGGATGTCTTCACTCCTGTAGATTTGTATCTTTCCTAAAACATGACAGCCCTACGGTGCAACCGCCCAACCACAACTACTACTGCTGCTGCTACTTTGTGGGTAAGGCAGTTACTGTGACTTAGTAAACAGTTTATGTTACCTACCTTCCCCAATTTACCGACTACTCTTTCCCTCACCGAAGTAGTTAGGAAAATTACCCAAGTGAAAAGCAATGAAAACAGGAAAAATAAATCATAATTACGAAATCAACGCTATGGTAAACTGTACCCAGCGCGCGTTGGAAAGGAAAGTCGATCTAACAATATGTAGTATTTATATTGGATCATTGTGCTGGTTACATATCCTTAGGAAAACAACAGGCAATTTCAAATGTCATTGTAATTGTTTACTGAAGGGCTTTCGGGCATACAATGTTCTTAGTTTGTCTGTCTGGTGCGTATACGAATAAATTAGAAGGTTTTCCGACACGTGAACAGGCCACATATAGCTGTCTATGTGAAAAGCATGGATGTTATGGATGTTCCAATTGTAGTCTACACGCTAGCTCTAATTGTCCCTGTGATTTGTTGATGGTCATTGCAAAGGCCAGTGGCACCAGAAGTTGCAAGCGTTTGAATTCGAATGGCATGCCTGTTTGAATTGTGTTGCAATAGTATATCCTGGCCCTTAAATGTTCATGTAAAATTGTACTTACAATGAGATTTGGCACCATCTTTTTCACTGAAAGCCTGGTACCAGTGCAAAGATGTGGCGGATTGATGTTTCTGAGAAGAATGACAGGCACGCCAACTTTCAAGGTTAAAACACGGGATGGCATGCCTGGCAAATCAAGCGAATTCAAGAACTCAGTTGGGTAATTGACAACCTCGTCTTGAATCATTGCAGTATCGATAGACTTATACGTTGTCACTCCGCCTAGTAATTTGTCCTGACTGTTCGGATTCATGGCATACACATCCTTGATGTTAGCTGCTAATATAGCATGTTCACTGAGCCACTGATGATTTTTGTAAGTCTGTGTGATATTAGGGAAAACTGTGTGAATCAGTTCGTCTGTGGTAGCTGTAAGTTTACAGAAGTCTGTTGGCAATGTGATACATCGGTTGGCATTGTCCCATTCCCAATATCCAAGAACTGTTTTGCAAAACGTTCAGCGGTTGCATCATGTTGTAGTTGTATACACATATTGGTCTTCAAAGTCAATAAATGTGTGTGTCGCCATACAATTTCTGCAATGAAGAATTATATCACGCGAGTTAAAGTCTTCGCCATCCATAACAATTGCCACTTCATCAATTGTTGGTGCATTGTACTGTTTGTCGTGTTGGCCGACAGATGTTTTGTCAGCTCTAAGTACAACTCTGTAGCTATCAGCTGGTATTTGTGTAAGAGCAGTTCTGAACAATCTAATTAATTTGTTGTGTTGATCAAATAAAGTTTGTAAAGCAGCGACTATTTCTCGTTGTGTTCCCCTTATTGAATCGACAAAGTTGATCAATGTTTCCCATGAAATAAATCTTGAGAAATTTGTAATCTGCGCCGGGCAGTGGTAGTAGTGAGCCAGCACGATGATAAATCTGGCCTTGCACTTTGAATGTTGGTATGTGATTCTCGCGCACAATATTTGTTGCACCGAATGGTGTCATCTGGAAACATGAATTGTATTTATTTGCGAATGTTGGCCAAGAAATGTTACGACTGGCCTGTGTCACCTGCTACCAATGATGATAACAGTTCGGGTGGTGAATTTAATACTGGCAAATTAATTTGTCCACCCGCTCTTTTCCAAAGCGTTTCATTCTTAAATTTGAAGGCACTGCAATGTACGCACAATTTATCGACTTTTCTAATAAGCACCTGTGGATGAAGACTGTAATCATAATTGCTGTTGAAATGGAATGCACCAAGATTCAAATCAACATGCGGTGTTCGCCTGGATAAAGTATTGCGCATTCGAACGGTTTCCAGTCTTGCTTCTCGTTGCTCGTCTGACTGAGACAATCTGGCTTCAGCAGTGCGCACTCTAACGTTTTCTAGTCTTGCTTTTCCGTTGCTGGTCTGATTGAGACGAACGGGCTTCAGCAGTGCGCACTCGAATGGTTTCCAGTCTTACCTCATGTTGCTCGTCTGTTTCTGAAGCCCTTCTCTTGCGTGTTTTATGCGTAGGTGGGCCAATTGCTTGTCATTTGGGAGGCTTGACGAAATAGTGAACAGCATGTGAATTTAGTGAGCGTTTATCGTCAATAGCTTGTTCGTCTTCACGCACCAAACGAAATGTGACTTGAAGTATCGCTGAAAAAATGAAAATATGAGCATAAGATAACAATCTATTTCAACTCAAGAGGGCAGTAAATATTAGGAAAAGTTGGTAAACAATATGAATAGGTGTCCAGTGTAGCAGTAAGATTTGTGGTATATATGTCTTGTGACACTGAAATAATCAACTTCACTACAGACTACCTGCAGTTGACCTGCGACAGAATTTCATGTAAATGTATATAATTCTTTTGAATAACAGAAGAAAGCCAACTGAAATTGTGTAAACATGGAGACATGTAAACATGTAACAATTATAATAGTACGCTAGACAGTATGAGAAAGCCAACAGATAATGTGTATACATTTATCATTGAGTGATTTAAGGAGTGGTCCATGCATGTTTGAAGTTGACACACAACAAATGTATATACTGACTAAATGTAGTGAAGTAAATGTGCGCTTACCTTTTGACGACGAGCGTCACTGCTGCGCATGCACGGTAAAAGTCCATTGCGCGTGCGCATTTACTAACGTGGCTATAATTAAATGTCACTAAAAATGAAAATATTAGTTTCGAAGATTTTCCCAAAATATGTCGTGCACTGTCTCTAACAATGACAGGTAGAATTTCAAACCATGGCGGGTGAAATTCCGGTATCAAAACAAACATATCCTGAAAATCGGTTCAGTAGTTTCCTAGTCTATAGGTTATAAACAAACACACAAACATTGATTTTTATAGATTTATTACATCCTACTGGTGTGCGGGATGTCAGCTCTTACTGGTGTGTGGAATGTCAGCTCTTACTGGTGTGTGGGATTTCAGCTCTTACTGATGTGTGGGATGTCAGCTCTTACTGATGTGTGGGATGTCAGCTCTTACTGATGTGTGGGATGTCGGCTCTTACTGGTGTGTGCACGGTCAGCCATTACTGATGTGTTTGTATGTGTTGCTGTCACCAGGACAAAGCTGCAGGAGATGATGAGGCCATGTTTGTGGATGAGAACTTCTGTGTGTCGCTGGAGTACGGCCTGCCCCCTACAGGAGGCTTTGGTTTAGGCATTGACAGACTGACCATGTTCCTTACTGATCAGAACAACATCAAGGTAAGACTGCTGTCTCCTTGTACACATGTGCCTCGTGCTGTCTCGTTGTACACATGTGCCTCGTGCTGTCTCGTTGTACACATGTGCCTCGTGCTGTCTCGTTGTACACATGTGCCTCGTGCTGTCTCGTACACATGTGCCTCGTGCTGTCTCCTTGTACACATGTGCCTCGTGCTGTCTCGTTGTACACTGGTGTCTCGTGCTGTCTCCTTGTACACATGTGCCTCGTGCTGTCTCCTTGTACACATGTGCCTCGTGCTGTCTCGTTGTACACATGTGCCTCGTGCTGTCTGGTTGTACACTGGTGTCTCGTGCTGTCTCGTTGTACACATGTGCCTCGTGCTGTCTCCTTGTACACATGTGCCTCGTGCTGTCTGGTTGTACACTGGTGTCTCGTGCTGTCTCCTTGTACACATGTGCCTCGTGCTGTCTGGTTGTACACATGTGCCTCGTGCTGTCTCCTTGTACACATGTGTCTCGTGCTGTCTTGTTGTACACTGGTGTCTCGTGCTGTCTCCTTGTACACATGTGCCTCGTGCTGTCACGTTGTACACATGTGCCTTGTGCTGTCTCGTTGTACACATGAGCCTCGTGCTGTCTCCTTGTACACATGTGCCTCGTGCTGTCTGGTTGTACACGTGTGCCTCGTGCTGTCTGGTTGTACACGTGTGCCTCGTGCTGTCTGGTTGTACACGTGTGCCTCCTGCTGTCTGGTTGTACTCATGTGCCTCCTGCTGTCTGGTTGTACACATGTGCCTCCTGCTGTCTTGTTGTACACATGTGCTGTCTCGTACACATGTCTTGTGCTGTCTCGTACACATGTGCCTCGTGCTGTCTCGTTGTACACATGTGCCTCGTGTTATCACCTGGTCCCTGTCTGGTTGTACACATGTGCCTCGTGTTGTCTCGTTGTACACATGTGCCTCGTGCTGTCTCGTTGTACACATGTGCCTCGTGTTATCACTTTGTCCGTTACAGGTGATATTCCTAAGTAAATCTTCATCAGATAAGGCCCATGTGTTCAGGGCTTTTGGACTTTTAAACTGCTCTAGCGGCACAAGGTTCAGGAGATGTGTTGTAGAGATATACATGGCATCCCTTGGAGGAAACTGAGTATGGACAAGATCCAGTTGTTTCTCCTTTAGCACAGTTAGCCTAGCTGTAACTCTACTCTAGTAACTGGATACATACATACTTGTTGCTGGCTGACTTAAGAGCTGCATGGTGTCGCCTTTAGATGTGGATCCGAAGGTTGTGGATTACAATCTGCGTGGAGCCAGATTTTGTCAAACATAACCTTGGTTCCCAGGTCGACCCAGCCTTAAATGGGTATTGGTAAAGTCCTGGGAAGTAAAAGTTGTTGGCAAGATGCTGACCACTCTCCCCATCGAGGACCGGTTGGTCTCTACAAAACATTAGTCTAGCTTGATACGCTACTGGCGTGCAAATGGACCTTTACATTTACTGGCTCTCTCTCTCTCCTCTTGCTCTCTCTCTCTGTGTGTGAATGTGTGTAAGCTACTCTCCCCATCCTCTCGTCCTCTTGTTGTATATCTATAGCTAATGCCATGGTTTTCTTTTGTTACAACAGGAAGTGCTGTTTTTCCCTGCCATGCGGCCAGAAGAGAACACACAAGCTCCACCAGCCACAGATTCAGGAGTCGCTGCTAAGAAGTCCTAACAGACCTGACCAGCCACAGTTGTATAGAGCCAAGGCTGGAGACGTTAGACAGCAAGTCTATTGGAGGGGGGTGGTGTGGGTGTCTGCATTCATGCTCTTTTTGTGCTACATAACCTGTAGAGCAGTCAATCTTATCTTGCTAACATCTATTGCATACAGGCTAGAGAACAGAAGAGGGGAAATGTGTAGTCTCTGGGAAATCATCAACTATGAAATATGAGGTACGACACAACACCATGTGGGGCTAGCTTGTCTCAACAGCTGGGAAAGCTGTCTCAACCTGCTAGATGAGAAATCCTGTGAATGTAGACACTAAACACTGTAGACTTGTGCCAGCCACTAGCAACCACTCTTAGTGTTTAAGTTATTTGTGTTTTCTGTTCCGATCAACTTGACCGTTCAATGATATTACATCAGATGTACAGTACAACGCTCGTCTCATGCTTTGTCATTTAGGTGAGAAATACTTTCAGCAGTTTTGAGTAGACTGCTACATGTAGAGATGGCATCTCCTCAACCACTTTGTCTTGTGTTTCCATCTGTAGACTGACGCTGGTGGCCAGAACCAAACTGCATGTGCTCCAGAGAAGCTATTTTTCTGTTGGAAAAGTTCCGGTATAAATATGGTTGCGATGCTAGTGTTTGTTTGGTTTTTGTGGAAATGTATTGTTGAACTGTGAAAGTCAGAATGGAGAAATGTTTCATGTATTAAACACCAAGCTTCTCTTTGCCTGTTTGTGGGTTGTGTTGTGTATGTCATTGTATGCAATTCTAGAGAATCCAAGTCTTGTCTGTTCATTGTTGAATTGATAGAGAAACTGACTTTTTTCTGTCCTGGTTCAGAACTACGTAACATTGTGACACGTAGACTTGTGAGATGCTCACATAATACGACAAACACAAATGAGGCAGTCTTTCAGTAAATGGAGGATAATCATTAACTGATCTGGGACATTGGTGGTGCATAGATTCATTCGTCTGCGGAATTAAACTAGCATTTTTTGTGTGACATCAAGCAAACTTGTTGAGAAGAGGTAGCAGGAGGGATGCATACCTGGATGGCTTGTTGAGAAAACTTCATTATGGTGAGGGCACAGACCTAGTGGAAGCTTGGTGAAATTATCACAGCCAAAGTGCATTGGCCTGGCATTATGTAATAGAACATTTGAACTTGTGACATGTGAGAATGCTCACTAAGAGATTAGCAAAGTCTTCTTCTTCATGTTCTCTGGCAGAAAGTTCTGGGTGTTCATCTACCTCTGGACTGTTAAAACAATGTGCATTCTAGCTCTGGAACAAGCCTCACGTTTAGAAGTGGATGAACAACCAGGATTTTCACCATAGTTTAACAGCCAGTGGAGGAGAAATGGTTTGGTAATACACTTGAAATCCTCCTTTCACCTCCTAGTGGAGCATAAGCTCCCGACTCTCATCAGACCCTGCGTGGGTTGTGTTCATGATTGCTTCGATGTGAAGTTGTCTCACTCCAGCCACTCTTTGTTGTTTCTGACAACAGGTAGGGTAGTTGACAGTGTGAGGGTGGGTTGATCCTAACCTTATCAGATAAGTACCGGGGTATTTGACGGGATCTGATGTGATACCACACACAGCATCCAGGTCATCTGGCTAAGATAACAATGCACAGAAACGGGATCCTTGATCTTCTGTAGTAGGCTTTGCTCTAGAATTACAAAGGGTTGAGTATACCAGGTCGTCAAATACTGGGGAATTATCTACCTCACCAGGTATTTTTGTTTGATTCAAGAACCGACATCACAGCACTCGGGGCATTCCCATAAGCACTCGGTCCCCATCTTCAGCAGCCAGCGAAGAGTTCTGATACTAATAGTGCCAGTATCATTCTGACTGATTAAACCTCCGTCTTGCCTTTCCTTCGAGCATTTGCCAGAACCTTTCGCGCGCCTTCCCCCCCCCCCCCCCCCCCCGCATCAAACTCACTAGACTGGTGATCCATCTGCTCCTCCAAACTATACGCTCTCCCACAAGGCATTAACCACGAATGCCTTATCATGCACCAGTATTCTACCAAGTTGTGCACAGCCAGTCTGCCTGCCTCTTTATTTCCTAACAAATCGGCATGACCCAGTGAAAAAATCCAGACAATACTCCTCACCCGTATCCTCCGCAGCGAGGCAATCCACTCGACACGAAGCAGGCCTATCCTGATCTTCCTCAGCATGCTTTCTGAGTCAGTTACAATCACAGTGTGTGTCGTGTTATCTAACCAGCGGAAAGCTGCAGTGACCGCCTCCACGTCCATTCTTAAGCTGGATGTTGTGGTATCATATGCTAGGCTCTCCTGCACCAAACGTCAACCGTTAACTTCTGCTAAGAAACCCTGAGCACTTCTTTTGCCTCTTGACACTGAACCGTTTGTGTAAAGTATCACATTTTTTTTGAGCTAGCATTATCTTGAATTGCTGAATTTCCAGCTCCGTGGCACCTGCTGGCTAGTCTCTGCATTCCCGATTCATTGTGATTATGACCCTACACGAGTCTGACTGTTCAGGTGGCACTTTGACCCACTTCTCTCCTCGCCTAATGTTCTCAAGAATGCAAACCTGTCTGATTGTGACTTCTGCCTGAGCCATAATGCTCAGACAAGGCATCCATGACTTCCCTCTTATCAGCCGCTGACCCTTAACTGCACCCAGAGCTTCGTGAAAAGGGTGGTCTGTGTCTGCAGCTCCGGTCAGGTATATTGAGCGGTTATCTACCTCACTACATATAATTAGGGGTTGTCTACCTCACCATGTATATTGATGATCGTCTACCTCACCAGATATTTAGGGAGATTATCTAACTCACTAGGTATATTGGGGTATTGTCTAAGTCACCAGAATATGGAGGGATTGTCTACCGCACCAGATATTTAGGGAGATTATTTAACTCACCAGGTATATTGGGGTATTGTCTAAGTCACCAGAATATGGAGGGATTGTCTAGCTCACCAGGTATACTGAGAGATTATCTCAGCCCATGTCCCGCGACTGCAAGCAGAGACCTAGGCTGTATTGGGGGGGGGGGGGAGAGAGAGAGGGTGTTATGGTATGTTTTTGGACCGTTTAAAGCGCTCACATCTTGGAATATAGAAAGGGCTAAATCCCCGGCCGGTGACAATGAGTACAATACTACATGTTAGTGGCAGGTAACTAAGCGAGAGACCAATGCAGCATAGGGCAGGCCCTGTGACACGGCGAGCCATGATTGGAAATCACTGTCTTGTGGGCTGGAAAACGTTACTATAACATTTAAATCAATTTTACAAATAACACCAGAGTAATAGAGCAACACAGAAGTGTAGGAACATTATCATTACGTGCAGTTGGACTACAGGCAAGATTTGCTGGACCTGACAGGTCATCTAACTAGTTCTTCTTCTTCTTCTTCGATCCTTCTGTCAGAAAACTTATATCTGGAGGCCGGTAGCCTTTATGAAAGCTATTGTGCAATCCATATACTCTCGTGTACCATACAGTTTTGTCTTCAGTGTGGTTGGAACAGGCCAAATAGCGTCTCTGTTATCGGCATACAGTTGACAGTGTCGGAGCACATGCTCAGCATTTTCGGGTGCCACGCTGCAGGGACACGTCTCCGTATTTCCTACACCGAAAATTTTGAACATATGTTGACGAAATCTGTTTTGCCCAGTCCTTAGTCTGAATATAGTGCACTGTCCCTCTCAAGAGAGGCGATGAAGTGAGTCTTGGGGAGAAAATCTGGTGTGGGTATCCAGCCACCTTTCTTGGATACTAGATTGTTTTAATGTTTTCATCTCTTGGTGGGTTAAGTCGCTATTTGGTTGTACCATGTCACTGCCGCTATTTCATTGCCTTCCAAACCACAGTGACCTGGAATCCACTGCAGTATAAAGTTGCTGATTAAAAGCGCACAACTAACCGAAAAATTACCGGTTAGAACAGCGCAACAAAAAGTAAAGTTGCCAAAAAAAAGCGCATAATTAACAGAAAAATTACAACTAGTGAAAAGGAAATATTTACAGACAGCAGTGGACAGTTTATTTATAGTTCATTGCCTATGTTTTTGTGTTTTTCTAGAAATATTTGGGCCGGGTGGGGAGTGTCTTAGATGAGCATGTGGACGATAAGTATAGCCTATAACATAGACCAGTCATTCTTATGAGTATATGGACCGCCAAGATATAGCCAACATAACCAGTCATTCTTACATCTCCGCCAATAATTCCACATTTCCTGGTCTATTGTGGCC
Organism: Candidula unifasciata; assembly: GCA_905116865.2. Classification (NCBI taxonomy): domain Eukaryota; kingdom Metazoa; phylum Mollusca; class Gastropoda; order Stylommatophora; family Geomitridae; genus Candidula; species Candidula unifasciata. Next base: position 172,568 of record CAJHNH020001879.1, read on the forward strand.
GGGGAAAGGGGGGGGGGGGAGAGAGGAGGAACGAGCTCTCTAGTGTAGAAAGTTTAGGCCAGCTCTATGAGTGAATACACAGACGTGACCGCAAAGGTCATGGCCGCTATCCACAGACGAGAGATACTAACTAATACCGACTTGTGTTGATAGCAGAGATTGATTGACTCCCACAGAGAGGGAACTGCATACAGGACCATATCTAGATGTTCCGGAACCCAGTAGACTAGCAGAGATCAGAACCACACCATCGTCTTGCCGTCACCAGTTGGTGGTCGCAGCGACTGACCATGGGCGGCACAGAAAGTAAAACAACCGACTCCAAGTACCAGCTTGCCTTCGACGAGGAAGAGAAGGGGATCGTTAGTGGCGTCTTCTGTAGTCTCTCCCACGGCAAGAAGTCATTCAACAAGGAAAATCTCCAGGTAATGCCATGTCGTTACGATCATTCTCAGTCTTGTACAACAAATAAACTCTGGAACTTTGTGGTCTTTAAATTGACGTCGTCTGACTTCAACAGTGGGTGACAACAACTGACCTCCTAAAGCATTTTCTTAAAATACAAATTGACGCCGAATTGTTTGTTACATATAGTCGGAACATATTGCTAGCAACGGTTTGCATTTGGGACAGATCATTGTTCTCACTGTTGCTCTAACAAACCATTTGTTAGTTTAGTCCAGTTGTTCCCAAACTCCACCGCGGAACCGCGACCTCTTCACAAGAGCGCCTCGAAATATTGGGTTGTCCTCCGAACTTCGTCCCCATATTAGGGCAGCCAAACAAGTACCCTAACAGGGCCTCAGCGATATGTTAAATGCGGACCTGTTTCTGCGACTTTGCCGCACCACAGATAGTTTCCTCCACGCAGCGCGGATGGGGAACTAAACTAGATGGCAGGCTCACAAGCTAATAAATTGGAGAAAGTTGCAAGAGATGCTGTAGCTGCTGCTCATGAGTCCCAGCCATTTAGTTTATTCCCCTATCCGCACCGCTACACGCGGCGTGGGGGATACGCTCGACGGTGAGTTTAATTGGAAGACCACTATCGCTAACCTGCATTAGAACGTGTGGTCTCCCCGCCATGTCGCTATTATCGTGTGTATTGTTGCTTTTATGAAATTGTCAACGGACAGTAATCCTAGTTTTGTTACAATGTGTTCATCAAAGGGAATTCGCATTTTAAACAAGACTGAGGCCCTGTTAGGGTATTTGTCTGGACGCCATAATATGGGGGACGCCATAATATGGGGATGAAGTTAGGAGGAGAGCCAAATATTGTAGAAGCTTTTTAAGTAATTTCACCAAGACACGAATAGTCATACTTTTACTTAGGTTAGGGCAAAAAAAAGAACAATTTGGGAAACACTGGTTTAGTCTAGTTTCAAACTTCACAACAGACGGGTCACTCCATAACTGTTCCATTCCATTGCCGGTGGATATCACATAAGTTGTTCTTCACTGTCCTTTTTTAAAACTGGTGAAGAACCAGCAACGTCTTGAAGCTCACACACACACTACGCAGTTGCACCAGGGAACCATCAGACGTGTCGCTGAAAACATGTTTTAGGGAGTAGAGGCAGATAGTGTGATATTGCCCAGGTCACCCATCAAATGTTTGTTTATCTCTAAAGCATGGGGCTGTATACACTCAAGGCCTACAGAACACCCACCCAGTACTGTATACACTCAAGGCCTACAGTATACCCACCCAGTACTGTATACACTAAAGGCCTACAGAACACCCACCCAGTACTGTATACACTAAAGACCTACAGAACACCCAGCCAGTACTGTATACACTAAAGGCCTACAGAACACCCACCCAGTACTGTATACACTAAAGGCCTACAGAACACCCACCCAGTATTGTATACACTAAAGGCCTACAGAACACCCACCCAGTACACTTGGCGGCATTTGTGTCTCATTTATGTTTTCACTGATTCTTGTGTGTTTTATACACACACATATAAATAATAAGCTTTCACATGCGATGCCTAAGAAAAATACTTGGCATTAAGTGGCAGGACAAAATCACAAACACTGAGGTACTGGAAAGAGCAGGTACTACAACAGTCTTTTCCATGTTCAGTCTACGAAGGCTCAGGTGGCTGGGTCACACATGGAGGATGGCAGAGTCCCTATGGACATCCTTTATGGTGAATTAAAGACAGGAAGAAGATGTCGAGGCCGACCTCTAATACGATATAAAGATGTGTGCAAGTGGGACATGAGTGATACAAGTATTGAGGTGGACTCATGGGAACAAAATGCCATGGACCGTGTTGTGTGGAAAGGGCATATCAGGAAGGGAATGAGACTGAAGGAAGAAATAACTGCAGAAAGAATGAGAGCTGAGCATCTGAAAAGACACGGATTAAACACAGATGTTGACAACAGTGGTCCTGAAATCCCATGCTATCATTGTGGAAGACTTTTCTTGACCCGGGCGGGTTTTGCTAGTCACACTCCTCATCGCCATGGGCGGTGAGTCTCATGCCCCCTCATAGTACAGTATAACACTACTCCCCATTACCATGGGTTGTGAGTCTCATGCCTCCTCATAGTACAGTATAACACTACTCCCCATCGCCATGGGCTGTGAGTCTCATGCTCCCTCATAGTACAGTATAACACTACTCCCCATCGCCATGGGCGGTGAGTCTCATGCTCCCTCATAGTACAGTATAACACTACTCCCCATCGCCATGGGCTGTGAGTCTCATGTCTCCTCATAGTACAGGATAACACTACTCCCCATCGCCATGGGCTGTGAGTCTCATGTCTCCTCATAGTACAGTATAACACTACTCCCCATTGCCATGGGCTGTGAGTCTCACGCCTCCTCATAGTACAGTATAACACTATTCCCCATCCCCATGGGCTGTGAGTCTCATGTATCCTCATAGTACAGTATAACACTACTCCCCATCACCATGGGCTGAGTCTCATGTATCCTCATAGTACAGTATAACACTACTCCCCATCGCCATGGGCTGAGTCTCATGTATCCTCATAGTACAGTATAACACTACTCCCCATCACCATGGGCTGTGAGTCTCATGTATCCTCATAGTACAGTATAACACTACTCCCCATCACCATGGGCTGAGTCTCATGTATCCTCATAGTACAGTATAACACTACTCCCCATCACCATGGGCTGTGAGCCTCATGTCTCCTCATAGTACAGTATAACACTACTCCCCATCGCCATGGGCTGTGAGTCTCATGTCTCCTCATAGTACAGTATAACACTACTCCCCATCACCATGGGCTGTGAGCCTCATGTCTCCCCATAGTACAGTATAACACTACTCCCCATCACCATGGGCTGTGAGTCTTATGCCTCCTCATAGTACAGTATAACACTACTCCCCATTGCCATGGGCTGTGAGTCTTATGCCTCCTCATAGTACAGTATAACACTACTCCCCATTGCCATGGGCTGTGAGTCTTATGCCTCCTCATAGTACAGTATAACACTACTCCCCATTGCCATGGGCTGTGAGTCTCATGTCTCCTCATAGTACAGTATAACACTACTCCCCATCACCATGGGCTGTGAGTCTCACGCCTCCTCATAGTACAATATAACACTATCTTGAAAGATGGAAAGGTGGCAGTCAGTCATATTTATATAAATACATACACACACACACACATATATATATATATATATATATATATATATATATATATATATATATATATATATATTATATATATATATATATATATATATATATATATATATATATATAACACACTATGTGCCAGCTTTTCTACATTACATGCCACTTGTGGCCCATTGTTTAAGACGAGTGTCCGAAAGGGCCAAATCTAGGACCAACCTTTTTGCCTGATTTGTGACCCTTACAAGATGAAATTTTGTTCATACATTCATTTATTCATTTATTACACATCACCTGTGGCACATCAGCGTGAAGTATTTAATGTTATAATGGAACCATCAAAGACTGAATGTGGTCTTACCATGAGAACCATAGTTTGTTAACACCATGACAGCCAGTAGAGTGTTAACATGACAGCCAGTAGTGTATTAGCACCATGACAACCACAGTAGAGTGCTAACACCATCCACCCACAGTAGAGTGTTAACACCATGACAACCAGTAGATTGTTAACATGACAGCCAGTAGTGTATTAGCACCATGACAACCACAGTAGAGTGCTAACACCATCCACCCACAGTAGAGTGTTAACACCATGACAACCAGTAGATTGTTAACATGACAGCCAGTAGTGTATTAGCACCATGACAACCACAGTAGAGTGCTAACACCATCCACCCACAGTAGAGTGTTAACACTATGACAGCCAGTAGAGTGTTAACAAAACTGTAGTCATGCTTTGCTTGGTTCATGGTTTAGTGCAACTGTAGTAAATATGCACATTATTGTGGTCTGCATGAATTCATATTTTTAAAACAGAAAACAAAAAATAACATATGTAAATGACACGAGTTTGTTAAAATTTGTGTTTAATCGTAGCACTTTACAAGCCCAATTCTGGACCCCGTGACCAGTGGCCGCTTGTTTGACCTGCTGGAGAGACCCCTGCCTCAGAAGAACCTACAGCAGAAGGGACACAGTAGCCGCCCTCAGAATCATGAGATCAACTTGCAGCACTTCAGCTCTCACCTGGCCAGCCTCTTGAAAGGTGGCATCCCAGATCTGGCACACAGCTGCATGCTCCTTGCTTCCAGCTCCCCAGGTTCTGTTTCTGCTCAAGATCTGATCACAGTAAGTTTCTCAGCTGGGTTTTGGACCTCAGACAACCACAGAATAGACATTTGATCCTTTGCTTGAGATGTTGATCTCTCATCTGCAGATATGGGTTTCAAATGCCACAGTGATTTGAATGTTTCTGCTTGTATGTTCATCTGTTTGTTTCAGTCAATCGGTTCCAGCTTCCTGGCACACAGCTGACCCTAGAGCTTCTCTGTTCCTATGCTTTTGAAAAACTACATACTCACATTAAATGTATAAATGTATTAAGGCAGCCATCAGAAGTGCCGACACAAGCATTCCACCATTAGAATTACAGACCATCATTGATATATACAGCGGTTATAACAGATGTTGCACATGCAATTAATTCCATAAGGCACCACCAGTTTTAACCAACAGTCCATTTGCCATTTTCTGAATCTGCAGTTCACAACATTAGGCACAGCTGGAATGCATTCCAAATGTGATCTACAGTTGACAGTATCAAGACATGCTGGGTGTTGAAATTATATTCTTTGACTCTTTGTATGGAGAAAATGCTGTAGCTCACCATGGCTTGACTAAAAGCAAATGACTTACCAAAACTAAAATGGTCAGCCTGCTCATCTGCCATATTGGACTGGAAGAAAGCAGTATTTTTGTTTCTAGCCAAGTATTATGTTGTAGAGATGTTTATTTTTGTTTCTAGCCAAGTATTAGGTTGAAGAGATTTTTGTTTCTAGCCAAGTATTAGGTTGTAGAGATGTTTATTTTTGTTTCTAGCCAAGTATTATGTTGTAGAGCTGTTTATTTTTGTTTCTAGTCAAGTATTATGTTGTCAATAGGCTTATTTTTGTTTCTAGCCAAGCATTATGTTGTAGAGATGTTTATTTTTGTTTCAAGCCAAGTATTATGTTGTAGAGATGTTTATTTTTGTTTCTAGCCAAGCATTATGTTGTAGAGATGTTTATTTTTATTTATAGCCAAGCATTACGTTGTAGAGATGTTTTCTTTTGTTTCTAGCCAAGCATTATGTTGTAGAGATGTTTCTTTTTGTTTGTTCTTGTGACTGACAGTAGTTGCATCAAGCCATCATATCCTTTGCTGTAGCATGCAGGATATTTTAGTTTTATGTGTGTGTATTATCTGACTGATTGCCCTGTGTGATGTTGATTAGTGTGGTTACATTTGTATGTTGCTGCTGCTGTTTCTGGTTTTGCCTGTTTGTTACAAGTTTTCTTATGTTTATCTTCTTCTTAGTGTCTTTGTGAGACCTACATTTGTCACCAAGTATAGAAGTATTGATGTCATTTTTATGTTTGATATTTAGTTTATTTTTCAATCCATCGAGTCCCATCTGCACAGCACAGGTTGGCTGTAATTGATCTCCTTCTTATGGTCTCTTTGACAGATTGTTGTTCATCATTGACTTGTTGTTATCTGTAAATTTGAAGTCGAAAGGATCGACCTCATTGCACCAGGTTTTATCCCATAAAGCTTGGTCTCTCTCTGCATTATAGCTAGCCGCCTGCCGCGAGCGCCGTGCAGATCATCAACTCCTAGCTCCGGTGATGATCAGCAGGGATTTCTGTAAACATTGCTTCACTTGTGAACTGAAGGGCGCAGCCGTGAAGCGAACCCATGACCTTCAGAGCGCAAGGCAAACGGCTTAACCATGATCTTTCCATGTCTTCTTCTTCTCTTCTTTGCATTCACCAGCTGTAAACTCTGGTGGAAAGTTCTGGTTGTTCATCCATTTCTGGACTGCAGTCCTGTTCCAGAACCTGAATGCTGCGTGTGCATCCATTTGACAGGTCTGAGAAATTTGTGTGCAGAATGTTGGTTCCTTGCCTCTCAGGCAGATGCACTCCGACTTTGAAGGAAGCTCCCAATTAGTTGACTCTAATGACATGCTTTTGACTAGGCAGTGGGTTTATTCTGGTTTTCCCCATATAGGGCCCCGGAACCCACACAGTGGGCCTACATGGACAGGGGCACAGATTGTTGTGTTTTTGGGTGAGAGTGGGTGCTGATTGTCCCTATGGCTGATGTGTTTGGGTGAGTCCAGCGTGTGGGTGCTGATTGTCCCTATGGCTGATGTGTTTGGGTGAGTCCAGCGTGTGGGTGCTGATTGTCCCTAAGGCTGATGTGTTTGGGTGAGTCCAGCATGTGTGTGCTGATTGTCCCTATGGCTGATGTGTTTGGGTGAGCAGAGTGTGGGTGCTGATTGTCCCTATGGCTGATGTGTTTGGATGAGTCCAGCATGTGTGTGCTGATTGTCCCTATGGCTGATGTGTTTGGGTGAGTCCAGCGTGTGGGTGCTGATTGTCCCTATGGCTGATGTGTTTGGGTGAGTCCAGCGTGTGGGTGCTGATTGTCCCTATGGCTGATGTGTTTGGGTGAGCAGAGTGTGGGTGCTGATTGTCCCTATGGCTGATGTGTTTGGGTGAGTCCAGCGTGTGGGCGCTGATTGTCCCTATGGCTGATGTGTTTGGGGTAGTCCAGCGTGTGGGTGCTGATTGTCCCTATGGCTGATGTGTTTGGGGGAGCAGAGTGTAGGTGCTGATTGTCTCTATGGCTGATGTGTTTGGGTGAGCAGAGTGTGGGTGCTGATTGTCCCTATGGCTGATGTGTTTGGGTGAGTCCAGCGTGTGGGTGCTGATTGTCTTTATGGCTGATGTGTTTGAGGGAGCAAAGTGTGGGTGCTGATTGTCTCTATGGCTGATGTGTTTGGGTGAGCAGAGTGTGGGTGCTGATTGTCCCTATGGCTGATGTGTTTGGGTGAGTCCAGTGTGGATGCTGATTGTCCAAATGGCTGATGTGTTTGGGTGAGTCCAGTGTGTGTGCTGATTGTCCCTATGGCTGATGTGTTTGGGTGAGTCCAGTGTGGATGCTGATTGTCCCCGTGGCTGATTTGTTTGGTGGCTGACTCTTATCTGTTGGTGTTTGATTTCAGTTTGTCAACAGCATTCTCCACAGTTACGAGAGACTGCTGACAGCCCATTGTTCAGCCTACCAGAGCTGGATTTTTGCACCTGCCTCAGACTCTCACCTGAGACTGGCACAGTCTTTGTTGAGTCCACTGCTACAGCCAGGTACTGTCACCTTGTGTCCTGTGTTGTTCATGTGTCGCATCAGTGTCTCTTGGCTGGAATATTTGTTTGTTCATGTTCATTGGTTTTTGTACATTATATTCTGTCAAGGCTGTTACATAATATGACTACAACATTCTTCCATGGTTGTTACTTAAGTATTTGACTGCTACATTAACTCTGCCATGCTTGTTACTTAAGTATTTGACTGCTACATTAATTCTGCCATGGCTGTTACTTAAGTATTTTACTGCTACATTAAATCTGCCATGGCTGTTACTTAAGTATATGGCGGCTACATTATTTCTGTTATGGCTGTTTCATATGTTCTTATTGTACACATCTGTTTCTTTATGACATTATTCCATGTCTGTCACCTCAACTCTTGCATTCTGGAGGCCAGGTAGAGGACTTTCCTGCTTCATCTTCAGCCTGTGATTCCACAATGGAGAAGACGTCAAGGACACAGTGGAGCAGAGGCTAAGGACCCACAGTGGAGCAGACAGCAAGGACACACAGTGGAGCAGACAGCAAGGACACACTGTGGAGCAGAGGCCAAGGACACACAGTGGAGCAGAGGCCAAGGACACAGTGAAGCAGAGGCCAAGGACACACAGTGGAGCAGAGGCCAAGGACACACAGTGGAGCAAAGGCCAAGGTGAAGCAGAGGCCAAGGCCACACAGTGGAGCAGACAGCAAGGACACACTGTGGAGCAGAGGCCAAGGACACACAGTGGAGCAGAGGCCAAGGACACAGTGGAGTAGACGGCAAGGACACACAGTGGAGCAGAGGCCAAGGACACACAGTGAAGCAGATGTCAAGGACACTCAATGGAGCAGAGGCCAAGGACACACAGTGGAGCAGAGGCCAAGGACACACAGTGGAGCAAAGGGCAAGGACACATAGTGGAGCAAAGGTCATAGACACACAGTTCCTGAATGTTTGTCATTAATACATATTTTAATAATTCTTCTATCTTTACGGTCCATACAGCATTTGATGATTTGAAATAATCTTTTTTCTGTTGTTATTGTCTACCTTTGTACCTAGACCAGCGTATGATTCCATTTCTTAGTGAGGTTTAACCAGCAAAGAAAATAGTTTTGCTTCATTTGTTCGCGTTATCGTTGCCTTTCACTATGTGTTTTTATATCTCCTTTTTTGTGTGTGATCTAGTGGGGATGAGGAGGGCAGGGAAGTTGCTGCTATCACAAATGACATGTCAGTTATAACTGACCACATGACTCTGTTGTACATGCAAGTATAACTATTGTCAGTGTGTGTATTGTACATGAAAGTATAACTATTGTCAGTGTGTGTATTGTACATGAAAGTATAACTATTGTCAGTGTGTGTATTGTACATGAAAGTATACTGTTGTCAGTCTATTGTACATGAAAGTATAACTATTGTCAGTGTGTGTATTGTACATGAAAGTATAACTTTTGTCAGTGTGTGTATTGTACATGAAAGTATAACTATTGTCAGTGTGTTGTACATGAAAGTATAATTATTGTCAGTGTGTGTGTTGTACATGAAAGTATAACTATTGTCAGTGTGTTGTACATGAAAGTATAACTATTGTCAGTGTGTGTGTTGTACATGAAAGTATAACTATTGTCAGTGTGTGTGTTGTACATGAAATGATTGCTATATCGTCACTGTCTATGTTGTACATGAAATGATTACTGTATTGTCACTGTCTATGTTGTCCAAGCAGACAAGTCTCCAGTGGAAACCTCCAGCAAGCTGACTTTCACAGAGGATGAAGTCACTGACTGGTTGTCTCAGTGTTCCATTTTCCTGCAAATTCTCACTCAAGTTTTCCATGGAGCATTCCAGTTCTATGTAAGTGCTAACGTCCATGTCATTCTGTGTGCATTTGCGGCAATGTGTACAACCAATGGTCAGCAGCATCAAGTGCTAGTTCACATTCACTATCTAGTGCCTGCACAGAGCGGATGTTTTAAAAAAAAAAGAATTTGACCTGTTAGAGAACGTAGAAGTGGGCATGGTGGTACAATAAGCTAGATCTGACCTGTCAGAGAATGTAGAAGTGTGCTTGGTCAGCTAGTTCTGACCTGTCAGGGAATGTAGAAGTGTGCTTGGTCAGCTAGTTCTGACCTGTCAGAGAATGTAGAAGTGTGCTTGGTCAGCTAGTTCTGACCTGTCAGAGAATGTAGAAGTGTGCTTGGTCAGCTAGTTCTGACCTGTCAGAGAACGTAGAAGTGTGCTTGGTCAGCTAGATCTGACCTGTCAGGGAATGTAGAAGTGTGCTTGGTCAGCTAGTTCTGACCTGTCAGGGAATGTAGAAGTGTGCTTGGTCAGCTAGTTCTGACCTGTCAGGGAATGTAGAAGTGTGCTTGGTCAGCTAGTTCTGACTGACCTGTCAGGGAATGTCTGGAGTGAGCGTGTTGTGTCAGTGTGTCAGCATAACGGTCTGATGTGTTTGTGTTGCTAGGTGAATTATCTCATCAACTGGGCAAGCTTACACCAGCAAAGACATGGATATTCTCCTGTCCTGAAGTGTGATTGTGGTGTAGACAAATGCAAATTCTGGTGGTGATTTTTCAGGGTTTTAGCTCAGTATTAATGTGTGTTTGTGTAGTGATAAAAACATTGATTAAAAATGTTTGTTTATAACACTGTATCTGTGGATTGTTGCTCAAGGAGTGTCTATAACACTGTATCTGTGGATTGTTGCTCAAGGAGTGTCTATTACACTGTATCTGTGGATTGTTGCTCAAGGAGTGTCTATTACACTGTATCTGTGGATTGTTGTTCAAGCAGTGTCTTTAACACTTTGTCTGTGGATTGTTGCTCATGCAGTGTCTATAACACTTTGTCTGTGGATTGTTGCTCATGCAGTGTCTATAACACTTTGTCTGTGGATTGTTGCTCAAGCAGTGTCTATAACACTTTGTCTGTGGATTGTTGCTCATGCAGTGTCTATAACACTGTATCTGTGGATTGTTGCTCAAGCAGTGTCTATAACACTGTATCTGTGGATTGTTGCTCATGCAGTATCTATAACACTGTATCTGTGGATTGTTGCTCATGCAGTGTCTATAACACTGTATCTGTGGATTGTTGCTCATGCAGTGTCTATAACACTGTATCTGTGGATTGTTGCTCAAGCAGTGTCTATAACACTTTGTCTGTGGATTGTTGTTCAAGCAGTGTCTCTAACACTGTATCTGTGGATTGTTGCTCAAGCAGTGTCTATAACACTGTATCTGTGGATTGTTGCTCAAGGAGTGTCTATTACACTGTATCTGTGGATTGTTGCTCAAGCAGTATTTTTACGGAATACTTTAAAGGCACAGTTGTAAATCTTCATTAAAACACAGAGGATCTGTATACCATCTTCTCTTGTCTGCCAGCAAACAGAACCCCAACAGATGACCTTTCACCCTCGGCTGCCACATGTCAGGGACACCAACTGGTCCAAGTTCAAGACCATGCTGGACTTCCCCACGGTGCTGTACTTGAACTTTGCCCTGCTGAGTGAACTGCAGACTGAGTGGAAGCTGCTGTTCAGCAGTAGCCTGCATGGCTGCAGCTTCTCCCAGTTGTTACAGTTGATCAAACACAAGGGACCCACCTACATCATCATCAGAGATAAAGATGGCTATGTCTTTGGGGGGTTTGCTGCTGTCTCCTGGGACCTAAATCCTAAATTTGTAGGTAGGTACCCTTCATGGTTTTTTTTTTGCTCCTGTTTCTCTGTTTTTCTTGTCAGACTTTGCCCTTTGCCTAGCTGATGAATGATCTGTCAGCTAGCAAACAACCATTCATTGAAACCTTGCAGGTTGGATTTAACAGTCGTGCCTTTTGTAATTATCATCATGTATGTCTGTTAATTTGTGTCTCTTTGTTTATGTGACTACCCAAAATATGTGCATGATTGCACCTCTTGAAACCACATTTTACAAAGGGAGATCAATGTCTTGTTTGTATGCACCTTAATCACTATATGGCACAGCTATACTGGATGTCAGTACAGTGTAGAATTGATTCTTCTTCTTTTCATCTGTGTAATAAATACATTATACACACTATATCATGTCGTGCATTACATACACTGTGTCCGCTCAGCCCTCCCATACACTGTCGGCTCAGCCCTCCCATACACTGTGTCGGCTCAGCCCTCCCATACACTGTGTCGGCTCAGCCCTCCCATACACTGTGTCCGCTCAGCCCTCCCATACACTGTCGGCTCAGCCCTCCCATACACTGTGTCCGCTCAGCCCTCCCATACACTGTCGGCTCAGCCCTCCCATACACTGTGTCCGCTCAGCCCTCCCATACACTGTCGGCTCAGCCCTCCCATACACTGTGTCGGCTCAGCCCTCCCATACACTGTGTCGGCTCAGCCCTCCCATACACTGTCGGCTCAGCCCTCCCATACACTGTGTCCGCTCAGCCCTCCCATACACTGTCAGCTCAGCCCTCCCATACACTGTGTCGGCTCAGCCCTCCCATACACTGTGTCGGCTCAGCCCTCCCATACACTGTGTCCGCTCAGCCCTCCCATACACTGTCGGCTCAGCCCTCCCATACACTGTCGGCTCAGCCCTCCCATACACTGTGTCGGCTCAGCCCTCCCATACACTGTGTCGGCTCAGCCCTCCCATACACTGTGTCGGCTCAGCCCTCCCATACACTGTGTCGGCTCAGCCCTCCCATACACTGTGTCGGCTCAGCCCTCCCATACACTGTGTCCGCTCAGCCCTCCCATACACTGTCGGCTCAGCCCTCCCATACACTGTGTCGGCTCAGCCCTCCCATACACTGTGTCGGCTCAGCCCTCCCATACACTGTGTCGGCTCAGCCCTCCCATACACTGTGTCGGCTCAGCCCTCCCATACACTGTCGGCTCAGCCCTCCCATACACTGTGTCGGCTCAGCCCTCCCATACACTGTGTCGGCTCAGCCCTCCCATACACTGTGTCCGCTCAGCCCTCCCATACACTGTGTCGGCTCAGCCCTCCCATACACTGTGTCCGCTCAGCCCTCCCATACACTGTGTCGGCTCAGCCCTCCCATACACTGTGTCGGCTCAGCCCTCCCATACACTGTGTCCGCTCAGCCCTCCCATACACTGTCGGCTCAGCCCTCCAATTTATATGAACAACTCTCCCCCGTGTGGGTTCCAGGGCCCTGTTATAGGGAAAATAAGAATAGACCCACTGCTTTCCCAAAAGCTTGACTGCAGTCACCCCCATATTTTCACCATTTTTGCTTTCCCAAAAGCATTTTGTAAGAGTTGACTAACTGGGAGCTTCCTTCGAAGTCGGAGTGCATCTGCCTGAGAGGCAAGGAACCAGCAGTCTGCATACAGAATGAGTCAGATCTGTCAAACGGAGAGCACATGCAACACTCAGGTTCTGGAACAGGACTGCAGTCCAGAAGTGGACGAACAACCAGAACTTTCCGCCAGAGTTTACAGCTGGTGAACGCGAAGAAGAAAATGAACAACTCCATTATAGCTGTGTTCTTCTACTGCTGGCTACAGAATGCTAAAAGCCCTGTATGTGTGGCAAATATCAGTCCTCATCAACAATGCTTGCTGTTATATTGTTGCAGGGAACTCCTCCTGCTTCCTGTTCTCTGTGAGACCCAACTATTGCAGCTACAAGCCGACTGGCTACAACCCCAACTTCATGTATCTCAACCACCAGGTGCAGACCCTACCCAACGGTTTGGTGAGTTTGCTGGAATACACCAGATTCATGCAGGAGTTTGCTGGAATACACCAGATTCATGCAGGAGGCTCTGGTTTTCTCTCTCTGTGTCTTTTTCATCTTTGGTTATTTGTTCATCTCTTTATCTCTCGGGTTATATGTTCGTCTCTTTATCTCTCGGGTTATATGTTCATCTCTTTATCTCTCGGGTTATATGTTCGTCTCTTTATCTCTCGGGTTATATGTTCGTCTCTTTATCTCTCGGGTTATATGTTCGTCACTTTTTCTCTTTCAGTAATTATTTCTCTGTTTCTGTCTCCCTCTCTTTGGTTATTTGTTCATCTCTTTATCTCTCTCTCTCTCTCTCACTAGAATTATCTGTCTGTCTAATTATATGTCCATCTCATGTTCTCTTTTTCTCTCTCTCTCTCTCTCTCTCTCTCTCTCTCTCTCTCTCAGTTGCTCTCTCTCTCGCTCCCTCTCTCTCGCTCCCTCTCTCTCTCTCGCTCTCTCTCTCTCTCTCTCAGTTGCTCTTTTTTCTCATTCTCCCTCTCTATGATCACATATACCCATCTCTCTTTACCTGTCTGATTAACTCCTTTCCCCTCTCTGGTTGTAGGTCCATTTCTTTCTACCTCTCTCTCACTCATTCTGTATCATTATACATCATTCTTAATTCTCTAATTATTTATTTCTTTCTCTCATTCTCACTATAATAAAAGTACAGTTTGGTAGCTTATTCTCACAGTAAGATATCAGTACCAACTATTTCTCACAGTAAGATATCAGTACCAGCTTATTCTCACAGTAAGATATCAGTACCAGCTTATTCTCACAGTAAGATATCAGTACCAGCTTTTTCTCACAGTAAGATATCAGTACCAGCTTTTTCTCACAGTAAGATATCAGTACCAGCTATTTCTCACAGTAAGATATCAGTACCAGCTTTTTCTCACAGTAAGATATCAGTACCAGCTTTTTCTCACAGTCTTCTTCACATTCACGGGCTGTAACATTGGCAGAAAGTTCTGGTTGTTCATCCATCTTTGGACTTGAGTCTTATTCCAGAGCCTGAGTATTGCGTGCACATCCGTTTTATAGATCCCCCTAGAATGGGGCCCCGGGACACACATGAGAAATTCTCTTAATCAGACATGAGTACAAGCTATTCTCACAATCAAACATGAGTACCTGTTATTCTCACAATCAGACATGAGTACCAGTTATTCTCACAATCGGACATGAGTACCAGTTATTCTCACAATTGGACATGATTACCAGTTATTCTCACAATCGGACATGAGTACCAGTTATTCTCACAATCGGACATGAGTACCAGTTATTCTCACAATCGGACATGAGTACCAGTTATTCTCACAATCGGACATGAGTACCAGTTATTCTCACAATCAGACATGAGTACCAGTTATTCTCACAATCGGTCATGAGTACCAGTTATTCTCACAATCAGACGTGAGTACCAGTTATTCTCACAATCGGACATGAGTACCAGTTATTCTCACAATCGGACATGAGTACCAGTTATTCTCACAATCAGACATGAGTACCAGTTATTCTCACAATCAGACATGAGTATCAGTTATTCTCACAATCAGACATGAGTACCAGTTATTCTCACAATCGGACATGAGTACCAGTTATTCTCACAATCAGACATGAGTACCAGTTATTCTCGCAATCAGACATGAGTACCAGTTATTCTCACAATCAGACATGAGTACCAGTTATTCTCACAATCAGACATGAGTACCAGTTATTCTCGCAATCAGACATGAGTACCAGTTATTCTCACAATCAGACATGAGTACCAGTTATTCTCACAATCAGACATGAGTACCAGTTATTCTCACAATCAAACACCAGTAGAAGCTATTCTCATAATCACACCAAAGTACCAGCTGTTCTGACAATCATCTCACTGCTCTGATGTAAACAGTTTGGAAAAACACAAAGTATACATCATCCTGGCAGAAAACAAAACAATAAATGCCAGCTGTAGCGTCATCCTGAAAATGTTGATGTCTGTCCATCCAGGGCATGGGAGGTCAGTTTGAATTCTTTGGCCTGTGGATTGACCAGTCGTTTGACCAGGGTCACAGTAAAGCCAGTGCCAGAGGTTGTACCACCTACGGCAGCCCTCGTCTCTCAGCCAGGGAGGAGTTTGAGGTAGACTGCCTGGAGGTCTGGGCCGTAGGGAGGAAGAAAAAGGCAGAAGGAGAGGAAGATGATGAGGAGGACGATGAGGCCGTGGATGGTAGCAAGGTAAGTCAACTGAATACCTGGTTCTGTGATGTTCATGTTAACCTCGGAAGTGATGTCAGTAAAACAGATTGCTGTACGATGGTCATGTTTCTCTTCTAATTATCCCATGTATAGCCAACATTTGCCGTGTCACATACAACAAGTGAAGCCAACATTTGCCATGTCATATACAAGCAAAGCCAACATTTGTCATATCACATACAACAAGTGAAACCAACATTTGCCATGTCATATACATTAAGTAAATCCAACATTTGCCATGTCACATACAACAAGTAAAACCAACATTTGCCATGTCACATGCAAGTGAAGCCAACATTTGCCATGTCATATGCAAGTGAAGCCAACATTTGCCATGTCACATACAACAAGTAAAGCCAACATTTGCCATGTCACATACAAACTGAGCAACCACTCTCCAGTGTTGCTACCACTGTTAGTGTTATAGACAAATATGAACACTGTCAGAATTACAGTTTGTGTAGGAATCTCTTTAACAATCATATGCTTGCAAGAGGCACTTTTGGCTCTTCTGTGTGTTTTTTTTTTTTTTAATTTATAATTCACATTGAGGTTTTTCATGTGAACATCACTTAAGACTATGGCTGCAATGGACATAGAGCAGAGAATGCTTTTCACACTCTATCAGCACCTGATCCTGTCAGTGGTGGATTATGGCCTGGGACTGCTTACCGTCTCAAAGAGTCAGATGGACAAACTAGAGCGCATACAGAACGTGGCTGTTCAGGTCATTCTGGGTTGCACCAGAGACACCCCAGTGGTGTGTATGCGATACATCCTTGGTTTGCCGACGGTTGCAGGTAGGCACAAGGTGCTGCAGGCAAAGTAATATCTCAGGGTAGCTGCAGACACAGACCATCCTTTGCATGAAGCTCTGGGTGCAGTTAAGGGTCAGCGGCTGATAAGAGAGGTCATGGATGGCTCAGGCAGAAGACACAGTCAGACAGGTTTGCATCTTTGAGAACATTAGGCGAGGAGAGGAGTGGGTAAAAGTGCCACCTGAACAGTCAGACTTGTGCAGAGTCATAATCACGCTTAGCTGGGATTGCAGAGACTGGCCAGCAGGTGCCACAGAGGTGGAAATTTAGCAATTAATTCAAGATAATGCTCGCTCAGAGGATTTGATCATTTACACAGACGGTTCAGTGTCAAGAGGCAAAAGAAGTGCTTGGGGCTTCTTAGCAAAAGTTAATGGTCAACGTTTGGTGCAGGAGAGCCTAGCATATGATACCACAACATCCAGCTTAAGAATGGAGGTGGAGGCGGTCACTGCAGCTTTCTGCTGGCTAGAGAACACGACACACACACACACACACATGGTGATTGTAACTGACTCAGAAAGCATGCTGAGGAAGATCAGAACAGGTGTGCTTTGTGCAGAGTGGCATGCTTCGCTGCTGAGGACACGGGTGAGGAGTATTGTCTGGATTTTTTCACCAGGGAACGCCGGTGTGTTGAGAAATGAACAGGCGGACAGACTGGCTGGCTCTGCACAACTTGGTGGAATACTGATACATGATAAGGCAGATGTGGTTAGGGCTTTGTGGGAGAGCATGTAAAGTTCAAAGGAGCCGATGGATCACCACAGTCTGGTGAGATTGATGCAGCGGGGAGTGACGAGAGGTTCTGGCAGATGCTCGAGGCTCAGAGGAAAGGCAAGACGGATGTTTAATCAGAATGCTACTGGCACCATTAGTATTGGAACTCTTCGCTGGCTGCTGAAGATGGGGACGGAGCGCTTATGGGAAAGCCCCAAGTGCTGTGATGTCAGTTCTTGAATCAAATCAAATCAATCATGTGAACACGGGAGAAGTTACTAGGAGACTTTTCTCATGTGAACATGGGAGAAGAAGTTACTAGGAGACTTTCTCATGTGAACATAGGAGAAGAAGTTACTAGGAGACTTTATCATGTGAACATGGAAGAAGAAGTTACTAGGAGACTTTCTCATGTGAACATAGGAGAAGAAGTTACTAGGAGACTTTCTCATGTGAACATGGGAGAAGAAGTTACTAGGAGACTTTCTCATGTGAACATAGGAGAAGAAGTTACTAGGAGACTTTCTCATGTGAACATGGGAGAAGAAGTTACTAGGAGACTTTTCTCATGTGAACATGGAAGAAGAAGATACTAGGAGACTTTCTCATGTAAACATGGAAGAAGAAGTTACCAGGAGACTTTCTCATGTGAACATGGGAGAAGAAGATACTAGGAGACTTTCTCATGTGAACACAGGAGAAGTTACTAGGAGACTTTTCTCATGTGAACATGGGAGAAGAAGTTACTAGAAGACTTTCTCATGTGAACATGGGAGAAGAAGTTACTAGGAGACTTTCTCATGTGAACATGGGAGAAGAAGTTACTAGGAGACTTTCTCATGTGAAAATGGGAGAAGAAGATACTAGGAGACTTTCTCATGTGAACACGGGAGAAGAAGATACTAGGAGACTTTCTCATGTGAACACGGGAGAAGTTACTAGGAGACTTTTCTCATGTGAACACGGGAGAAGTTACTAGGAGACTTTCTCATGTGAACACGGGAGAAGTTACTAGGAGACTTTCTCATGTGAACACGGGAGAAGTTACTAGGAGACTTTCTCATGTGAACACGGGAGAAGTTACTAGGAGACTTTTCTCATGTCAACATGGGAGAAGAAGTTACTAGGAGACTTTTCTCATGTGAACATGGGAGAAGAAGTTACTAGGAGACTTTTCTCATGTGAACATGGGAGAAGATACTAGGAGACTTTCTCATGTGAACATGGAAGAAGTAACTAGGAACATGCCATATGTGGGGGTGGGGGCTTTGCCCTCAGACAGTCGGTGCTTGGAGTCACTATGACCCGTAGAACTCTCGATGCCGCACTTCCCTGACAAGGCAGACCTGATCATAGAAATCGAACCTTCAATTCAACTCTCATGTACAAGCACTTTTGAAACAACTAAAACATAGATCAACTCTCATGTACAAGCACTTTTGAAACAACTAAAACATAGATCAACTCTCATGTACAAGCACTTTTGAAACAACTAAAACATAGATCAACTCTCATGTACAAGCACTTTTGAAACAACTAAAACATAGATCAACTCTCACGTACAAGCACTTTTGAAACAACTAAAACATAGATCAACTCTCATGTACAAGCACTTCTGAAACAACTCAAACATATATCAACTCTTATGTACAAGCACTTCTGAAACAACTCAAACATATATCAACTCTCATGTACAAGCACTTCTGAAACAACTCAAACACATATCAACTCTCATGTACAAGCACTTCTGAAACAACTCAAACATATATCAACTCTTATGTACAAGCACTTCTGAAACAACTCAAACACATATCAACTCTCATGTACAAGCACTTTTGAAACAACTAAAACATGTCTCAACTTATGAAGATTAAAAACCTTCTGGATGAAAATACACAAGAAAGATATTCTGTCCAACTGACATCCAAACTATTGCTGTATAGTGTAAGATGTTTATTCAAAATCAGTTATCAAACAGCTTACATCCCTTCAGAAGTGTGCCATTTGCTTAATAAGTAATAATCCTGGGACAGTCAGTTCCAAACAGATAAAGGTTTTATGCTACTACCGCTAGGAATGTAAACTTTTCCACAAAAAAGTATTCCAGAAAGCTCCAGATTAACTGTGCCCATTATTTAAATATAATAAAAGGCATAGAAAATGCCTTAAAATATTACATATCCCCAAACCTAGGATAGACCTATACAAAACAAATCTGATTAACTCCGCAGCAAAACTCATCATCATCATAAACCACTTCTGCCATTAAATAAATGTCGGGAGGAATCATTTGCGATCCAGTGCTCTTGTAGCTGGTCTTCTGAGATATAGTGCTTGTGATGGTATTTGATCTTGCTGCATTCTAACGAGATGGCCAAACCACTTGATCTGCTGTTTCTAGATGAATCTAGTACAAGGTGTCGTTCCCACAATTTGCCTGATAGCTTCATTATTCACTCGATCTCGGATGATTAGGTTGGCTGCTTTTCTCAGGCATCTCATCTCGCAGGTGGTGATTTTGCGTATATGAGATAGTATATGTCGAGTTCTTCATGAGGGAAAGCTAACAGATGCATTTGAAATAAAAACAGGTGTGCGACAGGGATGTCTTTTGTCGCCTCTCTTATTTTTACTGGCTATAGACTGGACTATGAAAACAGTAACTGCTAACACCAAGAAATTCAGTGGACCCCTACAAAACAGCTTGATGATCTGGACTTCAGTGATGATATTGCTCTTCTGTCCCATTCACGGAATCAGATGCAAGATAAATTAAATATACTTAATGCGAGATCACAGCAGCTTGGTCTGAAAATCCACAAAGGAAAGACAAAGATAATGAGAATAAATCAGGCAAATAGTAATGTGGTTTCTCTTAATGGCACCCCACTCCAAGACGTGGAGTCGTACACCTATTTAGGCAGTAATGTAGATAAAGATGGAGGAACTGATAGAGATATTAAAATAAAAATACAAAAGGCAAGAGGGGCTTTCATAGCACTAGGGAATTTGTGGAGGTCAAAAGAAATTAAAAGAAATACTATACTAAAATTTTTTAATTCTATTGTCAAATCAGTACTATTGTATGGGGCGGAAACATGGAGAACAACCAAGGCAATTACTAATAAATTACAGACATTCATTAACTGGTTCCTGCGCAGAATAGAGGGAATAAAATGGTATGATAGAATAACTAATGTAGAACTTTGGGAGAGAACTAAACAGGCTCTAGTGGATCAGGAAGTGAGGAAAAGACGCTGGCGTTGGATAGGGCACACACTGAGAAAACAGGAGAACAGCATAACTAGAATGTCTTTGCATTGGAACCCACAGGGGCATAGGAATAAAGGAAGGCCAAAAAACACATGGAGAAGAGAGCTGGAGAACAAGGTTAGAAAGATTGGGAGGACATGGGGAGAGCTCCATGAAATGGTTAAGGATAGAACGACTTGGCGTGAGTTGGTTGAGGGCCTATGCTCCATTGGGGGATAGAAAGGCAGAAGAAGAAGAAGATAGTATCCATATTTGGCACTGGTAGCTTAATGTTGGAATGAATATGCTATTAATAATCTGTCTCTTTGCACTCATAGTTATGCTGCAGCAAAACTGTGGAACCATTTTCCACAACAAATAAAAAATATGACTAGCCCCTCTACAAACAGTCAGAAACTGTTCCAATATTATCTAAGCACAGATTACACGCTGTCTTAAAAAATACAATTATTTTAGAAATAGTTTTAGAAATAGCTTTATTTCCTGTCGACTTACTACAGTTCCTATGGTTAGCTGTGGTTGGAACTGTAGATGTTTTCCTAGTGTATTCAAGCGCTTGTATTTTATATTTGGCTGCTGCTGCTGATGATGTTTATCATCACTTGTTTAACAGATAATAAAATTATCTATGAAACGAGGAAGATTAGAAGGCAGAATGTTAGTTAGGCCTGAGTGCCCAATCTGGAATGCTTTGAGAATAAAGAAATTCCAGAGAAATTAGACTAAAAAGCTCAACAAAACGTGCACAAAACAACACAACATAACGATTCGGCCGAGCAGCCCTTTTCAAACATAAGTGAACTACACAAACGTCTGCTTGACTGCAGTCACCCCCATATTTTCACCATGTTTGAAACTAAAGTTTGTTTGAAAGTTTGTTCAGCCACTGGACTGTTTCTCTGCTGGGCACCACTATCTGTGGGATGGTTTCTTTCCACTTCTTTGGATCAATATTTTCGTTCATTTGTTAGTTTATGAATGCATTGATAGAAATGTTGGTTGGTAGCTTGTGTGTTTTTTCTGTCAACTTGCTTCCTGGTTACATTTTATGTTTACTCAGTCGTTGTGTGGGTCAGACTCACCATAGGGACCCCCGGTTTCTTCAGGGATTAAAGGCAGCATCATCATCTTGTGTGAGATCCTCTCCTTCTTCTTCACGTTCACCAGCTGTAAACTCTGGCGGAAAGTTCTGGTTGTTTGTCCACTTCTGGACTTCAGTCCTGTTCCAGAACCCGAATATTGCGTGTGCATCCATTTGACAGATCTGACTCATTTGTGTGCAGACTGTTGGTTCCTTGCCTATCAGGCAGATGCACTCCGACTTCAGAGGAAGCTCCTAATCAGTCGACTCTCACAACGTGCTTTTGGGTAGGCAGTGGGTCTATTCTTGTTTTCTCCATAATATGACTACGGAACCCACACAGGGATATATGAGATCAAGAATAAGTTCATCTCATCTTGATGTTTGTGTGGTTGTTGCCTTTGCTGAGCTGAGTAGCTCTCATTGTTGTTGTGCAAGTCTGGTAGCTGGTGTCTGACCCTAGAATTCTCCGACTTTCAGGTGGGCAAAAAGAGCATCCTGGATAAAATTGATGCAGAAGACAAAGCTTTGTTGGATCTGATTGACAGGGGAACTATCAGTGATGCCATGCGGGAGGAGCCACTGGTGGAGGAGACTAAAGCCCACAGTACTATCATCTCTCCATTCTGAGCCTCGCCTCCTTCACGTCACTGGTTGTCACCTCCATGTCAATGGTTGTCACTAGCTATGATAGCAGATCTACTGCTGTCTATTTTATATATGTCTGTTTGAACATGTTATGTTATCATTGAGTATGCAACATGGTTACAAGACAAGAGCTTGTAGCCAACATAATGTGTTCCCCGAGCTGCTAGTTTGACTAGCTCCTGTTGTTACCAGGGTTGAACAGGAGCTGTAGGCCGTGCACTTCCTGGAACACATCCACTGTTGAGCCTACTACAGTATATGGACTGTAGTTGTCAAATGTGCTTTCTCTTGTACGTTCTATAGCAACAACATAGACCTTATGTGCAACATGACTTCTGTATAGACCACATGCGTGTGTGTGTGTGTGTTGATGTGGGAATGTTGATGGGTTCTGGACGACAGTTGACAGGGTATGTTGCAGAGATCCCTGTACTGTTTAGCAATATGTGCTCATGGAATCACCTGATATCCTTGTGCTGTTGAGTTGTATGTGCTGATGAAATCAGTTGATGTCCCTGTGCTGTTGAGCTGTATGTGTTCAGGGAATCATCTGTAGGTTCTAAGATGTCCTGCAGGTTCCAGGATGTCCTGTAGTTTCTAAAATATTATGTAGGTTCCAAAATGTCCTGTAGTTTCCAGAATATCCTGTAGGTTCCACATGTCCTGTAGATTCCAAAATATTCTGTAGGTTTTATGATGTCCTGTAGACTCTAGGATGTCCTGTAGGTTCCACAATGTCCTGTAGGTTCTGGGATGTCCTGTACGTTCTAGGATGTCCTGTAGGTTCCACATGTCCTGTAGATTCCAAAATATCCTGTAGGTTTTAGGATGTCCTGTAGATTATAGGATGTCCTGTAGGTTCCACAATGTCCTGTAGGTTTCACAATGTCCTGTAGATTCTAGGATGTCCTGTAGGTTCCACAATGTCCTGTAGGTTCCAGGATATTCTGTAGGTTCCACAATGTCCTGTAGGTTTCAGGATGTCCTGTAGGTTTCAGAATGTCCTGTAGGTTCCACAATGTCTGTAGGTTTCACAATGTCATGTAGGTTTCACAATGTCATGTAGGGTCTAGGATGTCCTGTAGGTTCTAAGATGTCCTATAGGTTCCACAATGTCCTGTAGGTTCCACAATGTCCTGTAGGTTCCAGGATCCTGTAGATTCTAGGATGCCCTCTAGGTTCCATGATGTCCTGTAGGTTTCAGAATGTCCTGTAGTTTCTGGGATGTCCTGTAGGTTCCACAATGTCCTGTAGGTTCCTGGATCCTGTAGATTCTAGGATGTCCTGTAGGTTCCTGGATCCTGTAGATTCTAGGATGTCCTCTAAGTTACAGGATCCTGTAGATTTTAGGATATCCTTTAGGTTCCATGATGTCCTGTAGGTTCCAGGATGTCCTGTAGGTTTCAGAATGTCCTGTAGGTTCCACAATGTCCTGTAGTTTCTGGGATACCTGTAAGTTTCAGGATGTCCTGTAGGTTCCAGAATCCTGTAGGTTCTAGGATGTCCTGTAAGTTACAGGATCCTGTAGGTTCTAGGATGTCCTGTAAGTTACAGGATCCTGTAGGTTCTAGGATGTCCTCTAGGTTACAGGATCCTGTAGGTTCCAGGATGTCCTCTAGGTTACAGGATCCTGTAGGTTCCATGTTGTCCTCTAGGTTACAGGATCCTGTAGGTTCCAGGATGTCCTGTAAGTTACAGGATCCTGTAGGTTCTAGGATGTCCTGTAAGTTACAGGATCCTGTAGGTTCCAGGATGTCCTGTAAGTTACAGGATCCTGTAGGTTCTAGGATGTCCTGTAAGTTACAGGATCCTGTAGGTTCTAGGATGTCCTCTAGGTTACAGGATCCTGTAGGTTCCAGGATGTCCTCTAGGTTACAGGATCCTGTAGGTTCCATGTTGTCCTCTAGGTTACAGGATCCTGTAGGTTCCAGGATGTCCTCTAGGTTACAGGATCCTGTAGGTTCCATGTTGTCCTCTAGGTTACAGGATCCTGTAGGTTCCAGGATGTCCTGTAAGTTACAGGATCCTGTAGGTTCTAGGATGTCCTCTAGGTTACAGGATCCTGTAGGTTCCAGGATGTCCTCTAGGTTACAGGATCCTGTAGGTTCCATGTTGTCCTCTAGGTTACAGGATCCTGTAGGTTCCAGGATGTCCTCTAGGTTACAGGATCCTGTAGGTTCCATGTTGTCCTCTAGGTTACAGGATCCTGTAGGTTCCAGGATGTCCTGTAAGTTACAGGATCCTGTAGGTTCTAGGATGTCCTCTAGGTTACAGGATCCTGTAGGTTCCAGGATGTCCTCTAGGTTACAGGATCCTGTAGGTTCCAGGATGTCCTCTAGGTTACAGGATCCTGTAGGTTCTAGGATGTCCTCTAGGTTACAGGATTCTGTAGGTTCCAGGATGTCCTGTAGATTCTAGGATGTCCTGTAGGTCCCATATACATTGTAGAGATAACTGCAGTCCTGGTCCACAGTTATGGGGGAAATGATGAGTATCAGTTGCTGTGGAAGTAACTGCCTCTCAACAGTGACACAACAAGTGTCTATTGGCTGTCAGCTTCTACCAGTTTCCCGTCTGTATGTATGTCTGTTGGCTTGGATGGCTACTGGCACATGATGATATTGTATAACTGCTGGAATGACTGCCAGCTACTTGTTTATTTTACATTCCACACAAATGTTGTTGTTTCTCTGCAATCACTCATTGACACAGCCATGCAAGTAGGCTGTCATTCATTTGCTCACAAAATAACCATGCAAGTCATTGATTGTTGACTGAGACCTATAACCATTTCGGTGGCTGTCAGATATACACAGAACCGTTTTGAAACTATATGAAAGATCAATCTTCCACATTCGTTGGCCGTTACCATTGTTGCTGTCACTGTGTTCAGCATTCATGGTATTGTGTTGTATTGAAGAGTTGGTTGTGGTGCATTTCTGCAATTAGGTTCTTGTCATATCCACCTCAATTTTATAATGAAATACTGCCCTCATCTCCATCTGTTGGAGGTCTGCTGGCAGGGTCACAGACGGAACCCTAGCATTGATGTGATATTGTATACTGTTGTTTGTTTTACCTGAGATGAGAGCTTTCAGTTTGATAACTCAGTGATAGGAGCACTCACAGCTACATTACAGAGGTCAAGATAGTCACAGCAAACTTTTTATCCAGGAGTGTATAGATTATACACACGTCACACACACACACCATTCGGGATACGGCTGGCAGAGGAACAAGACTGGCCCATAGCAGGCAGATAGCACACACACATACACACACACACCAGTCAGGATACGGCTGGTAGAAGAACAAGACTGGCCCATGGCAGGCAGATACCACACACACATACACACACCAGTCAGGATATCACTGGCAGAGGAACAAGACCGGCCCGTGGCAGACAGATACCACACACACCAGTCAGGATACCGCTGGTAGAGGAACAAGACTGGCCCATGGCAGGCATCTAGCACACACACACACACACCAGTCAGGATACCGCTGGTAGAGGAACAAGACTGGCCCATGGCAGGCAGCTAGCACACACACACCAGTCAGGATACCGCTGGTAGAGGAACAAGACTGGCCCATGGCAGGCATCTAGCACACACACCAGTCAGGATACCGCTGGTAGAGGAACAAGACTGGCCCATGGCAGGCAGCTAGCACACACACACCAGTCAGGATACCGCTGGTAGAGGAACAAGACTGGCCCATGGCAGGCAGATAGCACACACACACCAGTCAGGATACCACTGGTAGAGGAACAAGACTGGCCCATGGCAGGCAGATAGCACACACACACACACACCAGTCAGGATACCGCTGGTAGAGGAACAAGACTGGCCCATGGCAGGAAGATAGCACACACACACACAGCCCATGGCAGGAAGATAGCACACACACACACAGCCCATGGCAGGAAGATAGCACACACACACACAGCCCATGGCAGGAAGATAGCTCACACACACACAGCCCATGGCAGGAAGATAGCTCACACACACACAGCCCATGGCAGGAAGATAGCACACACACACACAGCCCATGGCAGGAAGATAGCTCACACACACACAGCCCATGGCAGGAAGATAGCTCACACACACACAGCCCATGGCAGGAAGATAGCACACACACTCCAGTCAGGATACCGCTTGTAAAGGAACAAGACTGACCCATGGCAGGTAGATAGCACACACACACAGCCCATGGCAGGCAAGTAGCACACAGTCTGGGTAGGGATGAGCTGGGTGTGTTGACTAGGGTCATGGACACATCTGATGATGTGTGCTGCCACTGGACTGGTTCTTGACAACCTTCAAAGACAGTATAGTTTTCTGTTCAATCGTGAAGGGTTGTACTATACTGGTAATTTATAGTACTGTAGTTTTTAGTCAGTTCATGTAGGACAGTACTGTCTAATAATCTGTAGTACTATAGTTTGCTGTCATGTAGGACAGTACTGTCTATTAATCTGTATTACTATAGTTTGCTGTCAGCTTATGTAGGACAGTACTGTCTATTAATCTGTATTACTATAGTGTGCTGTTAGTTCATGTAGGACAGTACTGTAGTTTGCTTTCTGCCCAAGTAGGACAGCAGTGTTTTTTAACTCTTTGAATCCCAAGGAATGCATCATACATTCATAAATTCCTACCTAGAAGCCCAATGAACAGGCCCTTGGGCCTATGATGCTAAACCTCCTGGGATTCAAAGAGTTAAGGTATAGTAGTGTATTGTTTTTTGTAAGTTCATGTAGGGCAGACTTAATTTAGTTTTTCTGTCAGCTTGTGTACAACAGCATTGTCTGTTGTATATAGTAGCTAATGTAATTTTCAGCTCATGTAGGCATGAATGTGGTGTTCTGTCATCTCATGTCTGGCATCAGACTAACTGTAGACAGCTGTGACAGGACAGACAGCTGTGCCAGCACTGACAGGACAGACAGCTGTGCCAGCACTGACAGGACAGACAGCTGTGCCAGCACTGACAGGACAGACAGCACTGACAGGACAGACAGATGTGCTGGCACTGACAGGACAGACAGCTGTGCCAGCACTGACAGGACAGACAGCTGTGACAGGACAGACAGATGTGCTGGCACTGACAGGACAGACAGCTCTGACAGGACAGACAGATGTGCTGGCACTGACAGGACAGACAGATGTGCCAGCACTGACAGAACAGACAGCTGTGCCAGCACTGACAGGACAGACAGATGTGCCAGCACTGACAGGACAGACAGCTGTGCCAGCACTGACAGGACAGACAGCTGTGACAGCACTGACAGGACAGATAGCACTGACAGGACAGACAGATGTGCTGGCACTGACAGGACAGACAGCCGTGCCAGCACTGACAGGACAGACAGCTGTGACAGGACAGACAGCTCTGACAGGACAGACAGATGTGCTGGCACTGACAGGACAGACAGATGTGCCAGCACTGACAGGACAGACAGCTGTGACAGCACTGACAGGACAGACAGATGTGCCAGCACTGACAGGACAGACAGCTGTGTCAGCACTGACAGGACAGACAGATGTGCCAGCACTGACAGGACAGACAGCTGTGCCAGCACTGACAGGACAGACAGCTGTGCCAGCACTGACAGGACAGACAGCTGTGCCAGCACTGACAGGACAGACAGCTGTGCCAGCACTGACAGGACAGACAGCTGTGCCAGCACTGACAGGACAGACAGCTGTGCCAGCACTGACAGGACAGACAGCTGTGCCAGCACTGACAGGACAGACAGCTGTGCCAGCACTGACAGGACAGACAGCTGTGCCAGCACTGACAGGACAGACAGCTGTGCCAGCACTGACAGGACAGACAGATGTGCCAGCACTGACAGGACAGACAGCTATCTCAACACTGATATTGTCAAAACAGACATATATAGTTATCTTCTCCCACCGACCAGGAATTAGGGTTTCTCACCCATCTGCCTGATCACTGGTGCTCTTTTATGATTAATTTGTTATTTCAGTTTAGCTATGACCACAACACATACACGGGATTGTGAACAAGATAATTCAGGTCAGATATGTTGTTATTTTATTACACTCAAATTCAGGTTGGATATGTCGTTATTTTATTATAATCATCAATAAAATAAGAGCTTTTGAAGAGAGCCTTTTGTGTCGGCTGGTTTGTGACCTGGACACCAGACTTTATTCATAGGAAGACTATACATGTATCTTTACAACAGAATTCACAGACTAGTAGATGGTGTATTTCCAGTGTATCATTTGTCAGCCCAACAGCAAATCACTGCTGCCATGAAACTCCCTACAGCACACTGACCAGTCTCACATGAAACTCCCTACATGAACAGTCTCACATGAAACTCCCTTCAGCACACTGACCAGTCTCACATGAAACTCCCTACATGAACAGTCTCACATGAAACTCCCTTCAGCACACTGACCAGTCTCACATGAAACTCCTTACAACACACTGACCAGTCTAACATGAAACTCCCTACATCACACTTACCAGTCTCTCACGTGAAACTCCCATCAGCACACTGACCAGTCTCTCACATGAAACTTTCTTCAGCACACTGACCAGTCTCTTACATGTAACTTTCTTCAGCACACTGACCAGTCTCTCACGTGAAACTCCCTACAGCACACTGACCAGTCTCTCACATGAAACTCCATACAGCACACTGACCAGTCTCTCACATAAAACTCCCTACAGCACACTGACCAGTCTCTCACTTAATACTCCCTTCAGCACTCTGACCAGTCTCTTACACAAAACTCCTTACAGCACACTGACCAGATGAAACAGAACTATTTCCCAGTGAAGCCCTGACAATCACAGCTTGGGCTGGACTGCAGATCTGTTGTACTCATATGGCAGTATGTGGCCATCTATACACTGAATGTTACAGTACAGCCACATTCTTCGGTCCTTGCCCATCACAGCTCGGTTATGGTTGGGGTAGAGTTTCTGCAGCTCATCAACTGTTTCTGGTCTGTAGATTGGTGTCTGGGTAATCTCTCCAGTCAGGTCTGCGTTGTCTGGGTACAGGTCATCACCTTCATAGAAGATGCAATATGTCAAACAGACTGCTTGCTTTGATCAATTACTAAATGAGACTGTTTTGAATAATCAGCAAAATAAAGTCTTCGACTGACTGACTGCTAATATTATTATAGAAACAAACAAAAGGCTGAGAAAACAACTGACCCACAAGATGTCAACGTGCTATGACTAACCCACAAGATATCACCATGCTATGACTGACCCACAAGATGTCACCATGCTATGACTGACCCACAAAATGTCACTATGCTATGACTGACCCACAAGATGTCACTATGCTATGACTGACCCACAAGATGTCACTATGCTATGACTGACCCACAAGATGTCACTATGCTATGACTGACCCACAAGATGTCAGCATGCTGGGACTGACCCACAAGATGTCAGCATGCTGGGACTGACCCTCAAGATGTCACCGTGCTAGGACTGACCCTCAAGATGTCACCGAGCTGACTGACCCACAAGATGTCACCATGCTATGACTGACCCACAAGATGTCATTATGCTATGACTGACCCACAAGATGTCACCATGCTATGACTGACCCACAAGATGTCACCACGCTGTGACTGATACAAACAAAAGGCTGATGAAACAATTGACCCACAAGATGTCACCACGCTGTGACTGATACAAACAAAAGGCTGATGAAACAATTGACCCACAAGATGTCACCATGCTATGACTGACCCACAAGATGTCACCATGCTATGACTGACCCACAAGATGTCACCACGCTATGACTGACCCACAAGATGTCACCCTGCTATGACGCTCTGACTGACCCACAAGATGTCACCACGCTGTGACTGATACAAACAAAAGGCTGGTGAAACAATTGACCCACAAGATGTCACCACGCTGTGACTGATACAAACAAAAGGCTGATGAAACAATTGACCCACAAGATGTCACCACGCTATGACTGACCCACAAGATGTCACCATGCTGTGACTGATACAAACAAAAGGCTAATGAAACAATTGACCCACAAGATGTCACCACGCTATGACTGACCCACAAGATGTCACCATGCTATGACTGATCCACAAGACGTCACCACGCTATGACTGACCCACAAGATGTCACTATGCTATGACTGACCCACAAGATGTCACTATGCTATGACTGACCCACAAGATATCACCATGCTATGACTGACCCACAAGATGTCACCATGCTATGACTGACCCACAAGATGTCACCATGCTATGACTGACCCACAAGATGTCACCGCGCTATGACTGACCCACAAGAAGTCACCGTGCTATGACTGACCCACAAGATGTCACCATGCTATGACTGACCCACAAGATGTCACCGCGCTATGACTGACCCACAAGATGTCACCGTGCTATGGCTGACCCACAAGATGTCACCATGCTAGGACTGACCCTCAAGATGTCACCACGCTGTGACTGATACAAACAAAAGGCTGATGAAACAATTGACCCACAAGATGTCACCGTGCTATGACTGACCCACAAGATGTCACCATGCTATGACTGACCCACAAGATGTCACCATGCTATGACTGACCCACAAGATGTCACCATGCTATGACTGACCCACAAGATGTCACCGTGCTATGACTGACCCACAAGATATCACCATGCTATGACTGACCCACAAGATGTCACCATGCTATAACTGACCCACAAGATGTCACCATGCTATGACTGACCCACAAGAGGTCACTATGCTATGACTGACCCACAAGATGTCACCATGCTATGACTGACCCATAAGATGTCACCATGCTATGACTGACCCACAAGATGTCACCGTGCTATGACTGACCCACAAGATGTCACCGTGCTATGACTGACCCACAAGATGTCACCATGCTATAACTGACCTACAAGATGTCACCGTGCTATGACTGACCCACAAGATGTCACTATGCTATGACTGACCCACAAGATGTCACTATGCTATGACTGACACACAAGATGTCACCGTGCTATGACTGACCCACAAGATGTCACTATGCTATGACTGACACACAAGATGTCACCATGCTATGACTGACCCACAAGATGTCACCACGCTATGACTGACCCACAAGATGTCACTATGCTATGACTGACCCACAAGATATCACAAACAAAAAGTTAATGAAACTAATGACCTACAAAATATAACCATATTATGACAGACACAAACAAACCCAAAAGTCAATAAACAACTGACTGGCCAAATGTCAGTGCCATAATAGTTATTTAAGTCAAGAACTGACATCACAGCACTCAGGGCATTCCCATGTGTGCTCCGTCCTCATCTTCAGCAACCAGCTCAGAGTTCCAATACTGATGGTACCGGTCACAATCTGGTTATAGGTCCGTCTCGCCTTTCCTTTGAGTGTAGTGAGCCGGCCAAACCCTCTGGTTACACCCAGGTGCGTCATTCTCTCCGGGCCATAATAATCGTGTTTCTCTACTGAATCCGTTACTTGTTCTCAAAGGGCGTTGACAACATCTGTCCTGTCATGCATCAGTTCACCACCCAGTGGTGCAGATCCAGCCAATCTGTCTGCCTGTTCATTACCCATCACACCGGCATGACCAGAAGAAAAGATCCAAAGAATGCCATAACACAAACCTGGTAAAACAAAGAGCGTGGCATCCGCACAGCTGTAAATGACAGGCATCCATCGCTGGGCCCGGTGTGACGAGCGCTTCCATGCAAAGATCACAAGTTCATCCACAGTCTGGAACCTCACCAGGCGGGACAGCTCATATACTTGTGGAGGAGCCAGCACTAGAGAGCCCCGGGAAGCCTCCTGAAGAATATCTTCTGGCTGCATCCACTGTGGAACAGAGAGTGGTCAGTTTGACAACACAGTCATGAAAGTTTGGATGTTTCTTTCTGAAAATTGCAGGATACAGCAACATAAAGGAAGTGGCTGGTTCAGATAGGTAGCATGTATGCACCAGGATATTTGCCAGGAATTAATGAATCAAGAATTCTTCTTCTTCGCGTTCACCAGCTGTAAACTCTTGCGGAAAGTTCTGGTTGTTCATCCACTTCTGGAATGCAGTTCTGTTCCAGAAACTGAGTGTTGCATGTGCATTCATTTGACAGATCTGACTCATTTGTATGCTGTGGTTCCTTGCCTCTCAGGCAGATGCACTCTGACTTTAAAGGAAGCTCCCAATTAGTCGACTCTTATGACATGCTTTTGGGTAGGCAGGGGGTCTATTCTTGTTTTCCCTATAATAGGGCACCGGAACCCACACAGGGAAATCAAAAATTGACATCACTGAACTTGAAACATTCCCTCTCAAGTCCGCCTACGTGTTTCCCCCTCAGTGCTGCATATCTTCCAGAACCGCTACTCAAGCCCCGTTGAATTAGTCTTTAAACGTTTGGAGTTTCCATCTGTTCTATTGAACTGTCTATTTGATCCCAGAGAGCCTTCACAACTTCCGCTTTATCATGATGTAGTTCACCACACAGAGGAGCGGCAGCAGTGAATCTATCAGGCTGCTCATTACCTCAATGTCCAGGGCAGAAAACTTTTTGCTGGGAGAGACAGATACTCAAGAGTGTATCTGAGTGTCACGATATGGCCTCAGTTTAACTAGAAACCAAGTATCACAAAATTGTTAGTGAAGTCTGCTTCCCCAGCTCCTCTCACAAACTTGGGAACTGACTCATGCCTGTCATCTCAGGCACTTCCCTTACCAGGACCGCCTCTTTCCTTCTGAATATTTGTATCGTCTTCGTGTCCACTCAGTACATTGGGAGGTGACATCTTTATCCCCATGCTGCCAATTATTTCTCAAATCTAATGTGTCGAACATCTTCTCTCTTTAAGTTCTTTCTTGTGTCTCCTCCATTCTGACTAGTCAGTTGTCTCATCTGTTTCAGTATTTCCTCCAATTTGATATTTTTATTAGGAAGCACAAATTGTCCACTCCTAGTGCACATTTGAAAACTCATCATCATCATGTAGCAGGTCCTTTGCAGAATGTCGTTCTCATCACAGTCTGCCTGAAAGAAACTCCCTCGCCAGTTCTCCTGCCTTATGTACTTTCCTACTCATGCAACCACTTATATCCTGTGCCCATCTTCGTGCCGGTCGGTCCCTGCCCCTCCTTCCTGGTACCATGCCTTCTGCTATAATTTTTTCCAATCTGACGTGGCGCTTAATATGACCAAAATATTTCAGCTTCTGAGACAGGATGCTGTTTATTAGCCAATCTTCCTTGATGTTCAGATCTTTCAGGATGTCAGTATTTCTCCTCTTCTTTGTCCAAGATATTCTGAGAATCTTTCTATAGCATTTCAGCTCAAAAGCCACTTGAAAACTACTACTGTGAAATCACACATGGTACAACCAAACTAACAGTGCTACAGATGGTACAACCAAACTTACAGTGCTACAGATGGTACAACCAAACTAACAGTGCTACAGATGGTACAACCAAACTGACAGTGCTACAGATGGTACAACCAAACTGACAGTGCTACAGATGGTACAACCAAACTGACAGTGCTACAAATGGTACAACCAAACTGACAGTGCTACAGATGGTACAACCAAACTGACAGTGCTACAGATGGTACAACCAGAGCTACAAGTTTCTTAAAGCTAAAAGTTTTTTATGTTACAAAATTGCATACCACCCCATGAGATGATTCCTCGGACAGGGAAACATTTGGGCCTTCATCTATGCAGCTTACAAAGAAGGCTGTGTCAAATCTCTTGCCTTTGAGAGGTGGGGTCAGCCAGTTTGACCACTCATACAATGACCAGACATCTGGAACCATACCTAACTCCCTGCACATGACCAGAAACTGTGAGGGGTCAGACATGATACTCTTTCTCCATTTACTAGCGGTTGCTTCTGGCACATTACACACAGTAGCAAACAATGGACGAGTGTTGGAGAAGTGATCTTTGTCTGCAAGATCAGATGCTGGCCTGGCTAAGAGGATCCCTGATTCTTCGAAGGTTTCTCTGATGGCGGTGATACGGAGAGCCACCTCACTGGGGATGTGTGAGAATTCTGCGTCTCGAGGTCTGCTGAAGATTGGAGAACCCTCCTGTGAGGTAGAGAATACATCCAGCGAACCACAGCTGTCTCCGAGCACCTCCAACCAGTCCTTGGAAAAGTCTGTGTTGTCCAGCATCCCTCCTGGGAAGACGTACACATCGGGCATGAATGAGCTACCGCCACTTCTCTTGAGCAGCAGCAGACGAAAGACCTCATCATCTGCAACAGCAGCTGCTGGAGTCAGAAATTTGTTCATCAAATTCTGTCGGGTGGGTCTGGCCAGTCGTTTAGAGGAGATAATTAAACTTGCTGACTCCCTCCAGTGTTTCAGTGTAGCAGCCATGATCTTGGTAACTCTCATCATGCAGCCCTTACACGACCTGATCTCGGCTGCTCAACCTCAGGGAGACACTGATTATAGAGATAAACGCAGGCAATTTGAAAATACAACACTTCACACAGAAGGTGACCACACAATGTAACAGCGGATGCCTGACTCAAGTCTAGGTCTCGGATAGCTTCAGCTCAGACAGCGTTGATGATGGTAGGTCCAGTATAAAATTGTAGGTTGGGCGATTTCTTTCTTCAAGGCTGTCTGTTGGTTGGCGATTAATCAGGTTCATATGTTCAAATGAAATCGTTCACGTCTACAGAAACGTCTCACTGGAGTCAATACCGACTCAACCGGAGCTGGAACTTAGGTACGAGCTCATCCAGGGATAACAGTTTCTGCACGTCAGTATTAGTAGTATTACTGATTATTACTGTACCTTAACTACAGACCCAACGTTCATCAGATGACCAGTGAATTCCAGTCCTGCGATGGGCGGGCAAACAGCCAGAAACTCAATGCCGGAGACCTGTGCATGAACTGGGATGACTTATCACTGCTGGGTCTAAGGATTCAATACAAATTCGATCAGATCTGTCCAAGGTGTAAGTCATTCTGTCCACGACATTGCAGCCTTTCTCTTGCGATGGGCCGCCATTCTTGAGGTCAAAGGTCAAGCACGACGGTCATCTTCTACATTGTCGCCCTGCAATAATTTTAACAATGTAATGGCTTGTTTTCATTGATACATTTCCAACTGATACTGTTTGAATATATCGAGTCCTCGCCTGATTTCACGGACCTGCAATTGTTACCTGGACATACAGAAGAACGTAAAAGGGGTTCACCCAGCCTTTAGGTTATAGGTATCAGAGTTAACACTCTGGGGTAAGTGGTTGAACGTCGCTGTAGCTACAGAGTTGCATGCGGACGGCGAACGTTTCTTATCCGTACTGTTGGCAAATCACTTATGGTTTATAACCGTGTGCAATTACTCTGGTTCACATCTCCCGACTTTACCTTTACGTTTTTTTAATCGAATGCAATCAACAACAGCACGAATATACAAAAGAATAGGTCGATTTCATCAACAACAAAACAGGGGTATATAGAATAATAAATCGTACTTCATCAACAAAAACATGGACAGACAAAATAATATGCTATATGTCATGAATAAAAACAAGGATATACAGAAAAAAAAACTGGTCACACTTCATCGGACCGACAATGAAGCACAACGCTTTTGGAATCACTGAGAGTGTAGTGTAACAGGCTGGCGACAGAAGGTAGATTTTTGGCCTGTTTATTTTAGTTTAACAACCTATAGCTGCTGGCACTGGCCAGGTGGGTCAGTGGAACTCTTCCGTATTGTCCAGCAGGTGACGTGAGTCGTGGAAGGTGATAAAAGGCCTGATTCTGTTAACAGTTTCCCTTTTCAGCGATAGCGGTAACAGACGCTAGAAGCCCTTCCGATTTGTCGCCCAAACCGTACACGGTTAAAGCGCAGATTTGGTTCAGACTGCATAACGGTACTACCTGGTTGTTGGTCTGCTAGTAGTTGTCAGTATTTTGTTATTCATTGATTTACTAGTTGCTTGGTTAGTTCTACCGGTCTGCTCATATATTTCAGTTAGTAGTTCTTTAGTATATTTAGTTTTTGGAGTGTTGTCAAGGATTATTGTTATGTCATCAACAAATAAAGTTTCTGTATTCGTCAACTTACCTCCGTGTTATTTTAGTTAGTATGTCTAGGTTTTACTGTTAGACTATATTAGACCCCACACAGAAGATTTGCTGCCAGGGTGAGATACTTTGATTTTACCCCCGCCTAAACGAACTTTCTTTTTCTTTTCTTTTCTTTTCTTTTCTTGCTACTGAGGCAGCTTACGGTTGGGTTCAGCTCGCCACGCGACATTGTTGAGAGCTCTTGTGGGTTCGGAGTCGAGATTTTAAGGAGTAGATTTCCATATTATCCTTAGTTACCTCTTCTCTTTTCCCTTCATCACAAGTTATCCCCTCCTCTGCATTTGCTTCTAGTACAAGTGGCGTCGTCGACAAGGATTAGGTGGCCAGTATTTGTTTTGTGCGTTGTCTAGATAGTCCAGTTTGGCATAGTGTTAGGTTAGGTTGCTTTTGGAATAGTCTGTGCTAGGGTTTGTCTTGTGGTATTGCTAGCGGAGACCAGGTAGATACCCAACATCCGTGCAGTGCTGTACCTGGAGAATTCCCTATGACGTGTGAGGGAAAAGCTGCATCATGAGTCAGCGTTCAACACGGTCGGGTGCCAGAGAGGGGCAGGAAGAACCCCCATCTCTTACATTGGGAACCAATGATTCCCACCCAGCGTACGCTCCCAGTCATGAGCTCGCTGAGACAGTAAGGTATGTTGTGTTACCTACTCGCCGCAACATCAGGACATTTGGCAGTCCAGGTGGCCCATCGATTGAAGATTATTTAAGGGAGGTGAAGGCTGTCTGGAGAGCTTGCGCAGTGGGGACAGCAGACAAGCTTGATGTCGTTTTAGACAGCATCACCCCTACTGTGCGACGGGAGGTAAAACTCCATTGTTCAGATGATGACCCAGAGACCATGCTGGAGGCAATGTTGAAAATTTATGGGGAACACAAATCCCTCCAAGAACAGATGGCAGTTTTCTATACAACAAAGCAGGGAAGCAAGGAGTCTGTGATGGAATTTTCACACAGGCTCCATGCCGCATTTGAAGCCATAACAGATGCACAGTCAAGTGGCGGTGTGACTGTCATGACCCAGCAGGTCCTGAGGGATCAGTTCATTGCTGAGCTGCGCAATGAGCTGACCAAGCGCATGTTAAAAGAGCGAGTACTCCAAGAACCTTCGCTGACATTTTTGGCCGCTAGGGACTATGCCCTTAGGTGGGCGAATATAAATAATGAACTTCACCTGCAGTCCCGAGGTAGAGACATTAATTGTGCCGTGGTTAGTCAGACAGAGCCCAGTGTATCAGGCCCATCAACTAGAGCGCTGGAAGACAAGATTGACTCGTTGTCTAAAGAACTGTCGCTGTTGCGGGCACATGTCGCTGGCCCGAGGTACGACACAAGACCCAGGCAGAGAGTTATCCGTTGTGCCAGATGTGGTGGTCTAGGCCATTTGCAAAGCCGGTGCAGACAGGCACTAAACTAGACCCCGCTATGACTAGGAGTCAGGTTGCAGCCGGGGAGCGTGTTGGCTCACAGGTGAAATTAATAGGCGGTAGACCAGAGTGTAATGTGACTATACGCAACAGATCTGTTAGGTGTATTTTAGACACAGGTTCACAAGTGTCGACCATCTCTGAAACATGCTTTAACGAACTGTTTAGCGGAGTCCAGTTAGAAGTAGAGAACTTTGTCAAGTTAACTGCAGCTAATGGTACTAACATTCCATATTTAGGCTACCTGATCTGTAATGTAAAAATAGGTTCCACTTATATTAAAAATTGTGGTGTATATGTGGTTAAAGATTGTAGAAATAAAATGGTTCCTGGAATTATCGGCACTAATATTTTAGCAGCTGTGCCTGATCTGTGTAGATATTTAAAGTTAAAAGATTGTAAACCGGTTGATCCACAACAAGAAGTCAGCCAGGTTAAAGTGTGGGTTGTGGGAGGCAGCAAGATCCATGTGCCTGCCCATTCAATGGTAGTACTTCAAGTGAAAGGTAGAGTAGGGATGACTGTAGATAGAAATGTTCTTTTCGAACCGGCCAGGGACTTGGAGCACAAGGGTTTGATTTTGTCCCACACTGTTACTGTACTGCGACATGGTGTATGCCTAGTCCAGGCCATCAACATGGGGGACGAAGACTTGTTCTTGGCAAAAGGCACCCAGGTCGGTG
The DNA here is from genome assembly GCA_905116865.2 of Candidula unifasciata. Taxonomy (NCBI): domain Eukaryota; kingdom Metazoa; phylum Mollusca; class Gastropoda; order Stylommatophora; family Geomitridae; genus Candidula; species Candidula unifasciata. The sequence continues at coordinate 211,188 of CAJHNH020001879.1, forward strand.
CAATTTCAGATGCTACAGTAGACTTAAGCAAGCATTTCAAAGTAGTTGGTGCCCAAGAAGTCCAAATTTTGTCATCACCAGTTAGGGGGCATGATGAACCAACCAAATGTCCCATTGACCTGAGTAATTTTGAGGGTAGCGATAGTGAGAGACAGCAGCTAGAGGCATTGATATTAAAGTATGACAGTCTATTTGCCAAAGATGACTGCGACATTGGGTACACTGACAGGGTCACCCATAATATTTCTTTATCAGGTGATACCCCTGTTAAACAACCGTATCGTCGGATTCCACCAGCGTTTTACAGAGAAGTACAGGATCATTTACAAGGGTTGTTAGAGAAACAAATCATTAGAGAAAGTTCCAGCCCTTGGGCATCCCCTATTGTGTTAGTAAGAAAGAAAGATGGCACCCTTAGATTGTGTGTTGACTATAGGTCCTTAAATAGTAAAACAAAAAAGGATGCTTATCCACTTCCCCGGGTTGATGAATATCTTGATGCCTTGGGGGGAGCAAAACTGTTTAGCTCTTTAGATTTAGCAAGTGGGTATTATCAAGTAGCCATGGCACCAGAGGATAGAGAGAAAACAGCTTTTACCACACCATTCGGTTTGTTTGAGTATAATCGAATGCCGATGGGTCTTGCAAACTCAGCGAGTACCTTCCAACGGCTTATGCAGTGTACGATGCATGACCTTTTTTTCAATGTTCTACTTGTATATCTTGATGATATTTTAATATTTTCAGGTGATTTTAATGATCATATTATAAGGTTAGAGAGGGTGTTTAACAGATTGTCCTCACTGGGTCTTAAGTTGAATCCAAATAAATGTAATTTTTGTAAACCTAAGATAGAATTTTTAGGACATACCATTTCGGCTGAGGGGATTGGAGCTGTAGAAGAGAAAATAGCAGCAATCCAACAAGCGCCCATTCCGAGAACCCAGACTGAATTAAGAGCTTTCCTAGGCCTTGCGAGCTACTACAGGAGGTTTGTTCCAAAATTTTCCACGGTTGCACGCCCATTACATGAACTGGTTGCCCAGTTAAATTTACAGGTTGACAAGCATAAGAAGAAGAAGAACCCTATTGGCGAGTTGTGGTCTCCTGAATGTGATGATGCATTTAACCAGCTAAAAGGGGCACTAACATCTACGCCGCTGCTGGGCTTTCCAGATTTTTCCCAACCCTTTATTTTAGAAGTTGATGCCTCATACCAGGGTTTAGGGGCAGTGTTATCGCAGATTCAAGGAGATGCAAAGAAAGTTTTAGCTTATGCTAGCCGAACCTTACGTCCCTCCGAGCGTAATGCTAAGAGTAGTCTAAAACTTGAACTTTTGAGTCTGAAGTGGGCGATGACGGAGAAATTTAGAAGTTACCTCTTAGGTTCTCAAGTTGAAGTTTATACTGATAATATGGGTTTGTCATTATGGAAGAAGGCAAGCTTGGGTGCTATAGAGCAAAGATGGTTAGCACAAATGTCTGTTTTTAACTACAAAATTCAACATAAACCTGGTCGTGCCAACGGAAATGCTGATTATTTGTCACGCTATCCGATTGGTGAACCAGAAGATTCGGATGAGGGAGGTGATGTTTCTATAAACCATATTACTTCATCACCAATTCCTCCAGAGTTAGGTTTGAGATCTTTAGATAGAGAAGCTAATTTGAATGTAATTGAAGTCATTCCAGATGGAATTTCTGATGTAAACCTTAACATAAATCATAATGATTGCTCATCACTACCATCTTATTCCATGGTTGAGTTAGTCAAATTGCAAGAAGAAGATACAAGTATTAGCAGAGTTATGGAAATAATCCTTAACAGCGTGAGAGTGTCCAAGGGAGAGATGAAGAAGTTACCACTTAGTGTTAAAAAACTGCTTAGGCAGCGCAAAAGATTGCATATTGTTAAAAATTTGTTGTATAGAAGAATTAAGGGGCATAGTGGTGCAGATATTTTGCAGCTTGTAATACCAGATGCTTTGAAGCAAAGAGTTTTAGAATCTGTCCACAGGGTTGGTCACCAGGGTAGAGACAGGATGTTGCATATTCTTAAAGACAGATGTTTTTGGGTTGGTATTACCGGCGATGTAGAGAATTTTTGTAAACGATGTGCTAGATGTAACATTGCTAAACCACCTCACATAAAAATACAAGGTCCCACTGGTAACTTGTTAGCATCAAAACCATTTGAGATTGTTGCAATTGATTTTACCCTTCTTGAAAAAGACACCAAGGGGTTTGAAAATGTTTTAATAATTACTGATGTTTTTAGTAAATTCACCATTGCTGTTCCTACCAGGGATCAGAAGGCATCAACAGTTGCCAAGGCACTTGTTGAAAAGTGGTTTTTGTATTTTGGGGTGCCGCAGAGATTGCACTCTGATCAAGGCAGAAATTTTGAATCTACTATTATTTCACAGCTGTGTCGAATGTATGATATTAAAAAAAGTCACACAACGGCATACAATCCAAAAGGTAATGGCCAGTGTGAAAGATTTAACCGCACTTTGCATGATCTGCTGAGACCATTAGCGGCCAGTGAGAAAAGGAGATGGTCCGACCATATAGCTGAAGTCCTGTTAGCGTATAATTCGACACCTCACGCATCAACAGGGTACTCTCCATATTATTTAGTGTTTGGTAAGGAGCCTAATTTGCCCATTGATTTTATGCTTAGTTTAACAACTGATGAGAGTGGAACAGAGAGTGTAGATGGGTGGTTGCAAGAACATTTGGCACGCTTGCATGAAGCTCACTGTAAGGCAAACGCTCATCTCAAGCAGGCGGCAGCTGTTAGAAAAGATAGATGTGACAAGTTTGCCCATGGCATACCACTACAGGTGGGTGAAGTGGTTAGAAAGAGACTACGCTATAATGAGAGGGCAAAAATCAAAGATATGTGGTCTGTAGAGAAATATGTAGTGACTCGGGCACCAGCAATGTCTGGGGGCCCTTATGTAATAAAGAAAGTTGGTGTAGAAGCTCCAGTGATCAGAGTAGCTGGTCATGAGTTAAAGCGCTGTGAAGAAGATGCTGCTGAAGAGATACCTGTGACACTTGGATTGCCTGAGCATCCTGTGGTCACAGCCGATGAAGATTCACAGTCAGAGTCAGGATGGTATATTTTCCAACCAGGGGATTTAGGTGTTCGGCGTTCAAGTAGAGCTCGCCACTCTGAGAACAGGCGGAAGTGGGGTGAGGATTTTATATATTTGTAGTTGCATTTTTTTGTAAAAATGAGTTGAATAGAGGTAAAGAGGAGGTGATGAATTACTGAACTTGTTTTGGGACTCCCATATTTTCATGATTTTTCAATTATTTACAATATTGATGTAATTTTTCTGTGTATGTCCATTGTACGATTTTTTGCTTGCTTTGATTTCAGTGACATTCACTGATGTATTTTTGATCGCATATTGATAATGTTGCAGATGTATTGTGCAAATGTATACTACGTCATGGGATTTTTGCCAGTGGTTAAGACCCCTAATTTAGTGGGATGTAGGATAGTTCAAAGGGTTCAATATGCAGTGATCTATTTTTATTACTGGGTTGTCGGGACGTCAACAGATTTAGTATAGGAACGTGTAACAGGCTGGCGACAGAAGGTAGATTTTTGGCCTGTTTATTTTAGTTTAACAACCTATAGCTGCTGGCACTGGCCAGGTGGGTCAGTGGAACTCTTCCGTATTGTCCAGCAGGTCACGTGAGTCGTGGAAGGTGATAAAAGGCCTGATTCTGTTAACAGTTTCTTTTTTCAGCGATAGCGGTAACAGACGCTAGAAGCCCTTCCGATTTGTCGCCCAAACCGTACACGGTTAAAGCGCAGATTTGGTTCAGACTGCATAACGGTACTACCTGGTTGTTGGTCTGCTAGTAGTTGTCAGTATTTTGTTATTCATTGATTTACTAGTTGCTTGGTTAGTTCTACCGGTCTGCTCATATATTTCAGTTAGTAGTTCTTTAGTATATTTAGTTTTTGGAGTGTTGTCAAGGATTATTGTTATGTCATCAACAAATAAAGTTTCTGTATTCGTCAACTTACCTCCGTGTTATTTTAGTTAGTATGTCTAGGTTTTACTGTTAGACTATATTAGACCCCACACAGAAGATTTGCTGCCAGGGTGAGATACTTTGATTTTACCCCCGCCTAAACGAACTTTCTTTTTCTTTTCTTTTCTTTTCTTGCTACTGAGGCAGCTTACGGTTGGGTTCAGCTCGCCACGCGACATTGTTGAGAGCTCTTGTGGGTTCGGAGTCGAGATTTTAAGGAGTAGATTTCCATATTATCCTTAGTTACCTCTTCTCTTTTCCCTTCATCACAAGTTATCCCCTCCTCTGCATTTGCTTCTAGTACAGTAGCATGTGTTTAACAGAAATCAAGACACATGTAAATATTTCAGGAACATTGATAGATATAAATAACACCTACAAGGGCCGCTCTAGGGGCAACAGCTGGAGGCAGCTAAATAAAGGTAGACTGAGATAGAAGTGGAAAGAGAGGGTCGCGAGATAGGGACTAAGAGCTAATCACGAGATAGGAACTAACAGTTCATCACTAGATGGGGACTAACAGCACATCACGAGATAGGAACTAACAGCACATCACGAGATAGGAACTAACAGCACATCACGAGATAGGAACTAACAGCACATCACGAGATAGGGACTAACAGGGCCTCAAGAGATGGGGACTAACAGCACATCAAGATGGGGACTAACAGCGCATCAAGAGATGGGGACTAACAGGGCCTCAAGAGATGGGGACTAACAAGGCACAACAAGATGGGGACTAACAGCGCATCAAGAGATGGGGACTAACAAGGCACAACAAGATGGGGACTAACAGGGCCTCAAGAGATGGGGACTAACAAGGCACAACAAGATGGGGACTAACAGGGCCTCAAGAGATGGGGACTAACAAGGCACAACAAGATGGGGACTAACAGGGCCTCAAGAGATGGGGACTAACAAGGCACAACAAGATGGGGACTAACAGCGCATCAAGAGATGGGGACTAACAGCACATCAAGAGATGGGGACTAACAGCACATCAAGAGATGGGGACTAACAGCACATCAAGAGATGGGGACTAACAGCACATCAAGAGATGGTGACTAACAGCACATCAAGAGATGGGGACTAACAGCACATCAAGAGATGGGGACTAACAGCACATCAAGAGATGGGGACTAACAGCACATCAAGAGATGGGGACTAACAGCACATCAAGAGATGGGGACTAACAGGGCATCAAGAGATGGGGACTAACAGCACATCAAGAGATGGGGACTAACAGGGCATAACGAGATAAGGACTAACAGGGCATAACGAGATAAGGACTAACAGGGCATAACGAGATAAGGACTAACAGGGCATAACGAGATAAGGACTAACAGGGCATAACGAGATAAGGACTAACAGGGCATAACGAGATGGGGACTAACAGGGCATAACGAGATGGGGACTAACAGGGCATAACGAGATGGGGACTAACAGGGCATAACAAGATGGGGACTAACAGGGCATAACGAGATGGGGACTAACAGGGCATCAAGAGATGGGGACTAACAGGGCATCAAGAGATGGGGACTAACAGGGCATCAAGAGATAGGAACTAACAGCGCATCAAGAGATGGGGACTAACAGCGCATCAGGAGATGGGGACTAACAGGGCATAACCAGATGGGGACTAACAGGGCATAACGAGATAAGGACTAACAGGGCATATCGAGATGGGGACTAACAGCACATCGCAAGATGGGGACTAACAGCACATCGCAAGATGGGGACTAACAGCACATCGCAAGATGGGGACTAACAGCACATCACGAGATAAGGACTAACAGCACATCACGAGATAAGGACTAACAGCACATCACGAGATAAGGACTAACAGCACATCACGAGATAAGGACTAACAGCACATCACGAGATAAGGACTAACAGCACATCACGAGATAAGGACTAACAGGGCATCATGAGATGGGGACTAACAGCCCATCACGAGATAAGGACTAACAGCACATCGCAAGATGGGGACTAACAGCACATCACGAGATAAGGACTAACAGCACATCACGAGATAAGGACTAACAGGGCATCATGAGATGGGGACTAACAGGGCATCATGAGATGGGGACTAACAGCACATCACGAGATAAGGACTAACAGGGCATCATGAGATGGGGACTAACATGGCATCATGAGATGGGGACTAACAGCACATCACGAGATGGGGACTAACAGCACATCACGAGATAAGGACTAACAGCCCATCACGAGATGGGGACTAACAGCCCATCACGAGATAGGAACTAACAGCCCATAACGAGATGGGGGCTAACAGCGCATCACGAGATAGGAACTAACAGCGCATCAAGAGATGGGGACTAACAGCCCATCACTAGATGGGGACTAACAGCCCATCACGAGATGGGGACTAACAGCCCATCACGAGATAGGAACTAACAGCGCATCACGAGATAGGAACTAACAGCGCATCAAGAGATGGGGACTAACAGCCCATCACGAGATAGGAACTAACAGCGCATCACGAGATAGGAACTAACAGGGCATCACTAGATGGGGACTAGCAGCGCATCACGAGATAGGAACTAACAGCAGCCTGAGATCGATTTGTTCCCTCTGAGCTACAGGTTTACCATACCATCTTGAGATTTAAAAATCTCAATCTGGATGGCAGAACAACAAGGTAGATCTCTGATATCCTGTTCAACCTCCTAATGAGAACTGGGGCACCCGTAACGACTGCCCAGCCAGGTGTAACCTGTACTATATAGGTATGGACAAACCTGAGAATTTTTACAGACAAGGGGAAGACAGAGAGTGTCATGGATCAGGATACATTACAGCCAGCTGTCATTGTCGAGACGGCACCTAATGAATTGTGTTATGAACTTGAGGTCAGAGACCTATCAGGTGACATCTTCTCACAGATGCGCCTTTCTGCTGCACATCGCTGATCGATACCTTAGGACCGCATGGTGGTCGGAACTGCTGGTCTCACCCAAGTAATCCATGTACTCTTTTTCTGTTGCCTTCGTGATGTTTTTTTTTTTTTTTAATGTGTCAGATTTCTGTGCTCAGTCAGTGTTTGTTCCAGCTTACCACAGCCATGCATATTTTCATTCCAACAAAAACTGTTACCAAGAGAAGGAGTGGAAAAGTTGGTGGGGGGGGGGGGGAGGAAGAGGGGTGTGTTTTTGCCAGCTGATAGGGTTAGTTGCGTATCCTTTACAAGACGCTGCAGAACCAACCCTAACAGTACCTGGCTGTTGTGTAGTTTTTTTTCTAGGCAAATTTACGTCCAGTAGTTTGCCATTGCTTCTGGTCGGTCGTCTTTCTTGATACCACTGACGAAACCAACGCAAGGCGCAGCTGGGATCGAACCCGGCATTAGGAAGCGTTCGCATCGACTTAGCCACAGAGCCGACATGCCAGGTGATAAATGAACACAATTCCTGCAACGTAGGCGAAAAAATACAATACATCGTTGTCGATGTGCGGTGGTAGCGAATAGATACAGCATCCCACCTATCGGTCCTGTTTGTTAGAAGAAAACATCAAAAATAGTGCTCCAGGTGAGGATCGAACTCACAACCTCCGCATAACTTATCCCAAGACACGCTTGGGGAAGGTACTGTCTATAAGTACGGCGCGCTAACCGATTGTGCCACTGGAGCTACGAGCAATACTTGTCACGAATACAATATGACGAAACAGAGACAATATGACAACAGTTCAACGGCGACGGCTTGTCCTATTTGTTGTTAATCAGTCATCTGTCACTATTTCCCGATTGAATGATAAAAGTGTTTGTAGATTTTGAATGACTTTTTCAATCTACCAACATGAAAATTTGCCGTTTCTGTCGAGGTTGTGTGAACGCAATCTGGGGCTGACAGTCAGTGACACGTATATATTATTATACTGACATAGTTCTTTCTTGACGTTAATATCCTTGTTAAGTTTTTCTGAATTATTAGTGGGATATACTGTGTCTAAAGTTATTTCTTGTAATTCATGTAGTTTAACAAAAGTATCGCTAATTCCCCTCTCTGTTGTGTGTGTGTGTGTGGGGGGATTGGGGGGGGGGGGGGGGGTAATTCATTTTCAGGCTGTTGTAAAATCCACATTGTGCTAGTTCTGCCTGCGTATTTACGGTTTTATCTATAAGTGATTAGAATGTTTATAAACATATTTAGTCTTGTCTTTAGTCTTTTTGCAGTATGGCCCCTATATAGAACCTGTTGTTGTTGTGACGTTATCGCTGTAGAGTCTTGTTATTTTCACAGCTAGATGGTGGGTTAGAGTTATCGTGTGTATGTTTGTTTGTTTTAGTATCCAGAAGCCATGAGTTGTTAGCCCTTAGGCTCGGTATTATAGATATCGCAACCTTTCCGCATTGATTCCATGATAAATACCGTAAATCTGGGAGAAATGTGGCTTTTCTGCCTACCCCTGGGCGTAAACCCGGACCACAAGGAGTTCGTCACCCGGTCACCGCGCAATCCAGTTTAGCTAACTACGCTAGAGAGCTGGGCATCGTGTGTATAGCTTTATGTAAGTGTTGTTTAACGTGTACTCTATTCTCCACTTCTCTCTTGTCCTTTCCACTAATATCCATAGCTACCCATCAATTTGTTGTCTCCTATTGATACCAACAGTGTACCACAGGCGTTATCTCTCTCTCTCTTTCTCTCTCTCTCTCTCTCTCTCTCTCTCTCTCTCTCTCTCTCTCTCTTAGTATATGTAGTAGTAGATGTAATAAACAAAATTAACACATTCAATTAGGTTCATAATTGAGACAGATAGTGCCCATAGCATTTTCAGTGCGTACTTGTATGTTTGGTGTCCGGTAATCATGCTGTTATGCTTTTATACTGTACTTTTTTTTTCTGTATAGCTAAAAAGCATACATATAATAATCTTTACGTCCTTTTCATGACGTAATTTTTTGTTATTTGAAGCCCCACTCTGGCTTTTGCCAGGGGCCGCAATATAGGCAGGCCATTAATATGGCCAATTGTCTGAACGCGGTTTCTGGGACCTCTCCACGGTGATCCTCATCCACATGGTGGCACTTTGTGTCATCGGGTGTTTATCGCTTGTGTGATGTCCTGGTGGGGTAGAAAGTCAGTCATAGCTAAAAAGATTAACTTACGTTTTCTAAAAAATGCGAGGTCTCAAAGCCAACTAATCACAGATATCAGAAGTAGGCAGGCACCATGTTTGGTCATATTATAAGAAGAAGGTAACTTGAACGTGTGACAACCACAGGAAAGATTTGTGGAAAGAGAGACAGAGGAAGACAAAGCGATAAGATTCTTTACATCCTGTTGTCATGACAATGAGGGGTGTCAGCAAATGGACTGATACATGATGTTGGATATCACAAGTTGCAGAGAGTCACAATCGCCTTAGCCAGTCTGCAAGTTTGATGATAGGACAATTATACTAACACTTTTTGTGTTGGTATAATTTTTTTTTTAAGTATCCAGAAACTACCTGGACACTTACTACACAAGCGGAACAGCGCATAAATGCATTTGAATATAAATGTTACAGACAGGTTCTAAGAATATCTTGGGTAAAGAAAAGAACAAATGCATCCATACTTCAAGAGCTGAATATTGAAGAGGGTTGGCTAGTAAAGACAATAAAACAAAGAAAATTGAAATATTTTGGTCACTTGAAACGTCATGGAGGTCTAGAGAGAACAATAATGGAGGGGTATATGCCTGGGAAGAGAAGAAGAGGAAGGCCAAGGAGAAGATGGGTGCAGGATGTGGCAGATGATCTCCAGATGGGTGTATCAGACGCAGGACATCTTGCTCATGATAGGAAGGTTTTCCGGAGGGTTGTTATGGCAGCGAGGTTCCGCGAGGGACATGCTACTGAATGAATGAATGAATCCAGAAACTACGAGTCTTTAACCCTTTGGCTCCGTACTATGAATATCGCAACCCTTCGGACTTGATCCAATGATAGATACCGTAAATCTAGGAGAAATGTTGCTTTTCTGCCTATATAAATAGAATGATTTTTTTGATAATAGCTACTGTCTGATTTAAAATGGTAGATCCTGTGCATCAATGTACGTATGTGGGAGCTTGAGCAGGTGTGAGTGCGTAGTGTGCGCGACAGACAAACCGGCCCCGGCTGCTGCAAAAGTCTGGCAGCAGACGACAAGTATGGAAGCCGCTGAGAACTTCAAACTGTAAGTGTTTGTGTCCACTTTCCTTGCCCTAGTGCGTCTTCTGCCGTTACTCTTAATGTCAAAAATAGTATTATTAATGTACAAAAGGCAGCAGCCAGTCCGAGCATGCTGATATCTGCCTATCAGATATACTTTTTCGTTCGGTTTTATATCTTTTCTTGAAATCTCTAGCGTTTGTGTTGTGTCTCCTGCAAGCCAAGTGATTTGAAGTTGCCACTTTCTCTATTTCTCTATTGTATTGTTGTGTCCTCGGGCTTTTTTAGTCAGTATCTCCTTGTCTTGACCCGACCCCTCACCATTTATAAATAGACCCTTTTTAGGCCAGAAGTCTGAACGATTCCTTACCTCCCATGGATAGACCCTTTCAGGCCAGAAGTCTGAACGATTCCTTATCTCCCATGGATAGACCCTTTCAGGCCAGAAAACTGAACGATTCCTTGTCTCCCATGGATAGACCTTTTTCAGGCCAGAAGTCTGACCGATCCCTTACCTCCCATGGATAGACCCTTTTTAGGCCAGAAGTCTGAACGATCCCTTACCTCCCATGGATAGACCCTTTCAGGCCAGAAGTCTGACCGATCCCTTATCTTCCATGGATAGACCCTTTCAGGCCAGAAGTCTGAACGATCCCTTACCTCCCATGGATAGACCCTTTCAGGCCAGAAGTCTGACCGATCCCTTATCTTCCATGGATAGACCCTTTCAGGCCAGAAGTCTGAACGATCCCTTACCTCGCATGGATAGACCCTTTCAGGCCAGAAGTCTGACCGATCCCTTATCTTCCATGGATAGACCCTTTCAGGCCAGAAGTCTGAACGATTCCTTATCTCCCATGGATAGACCCTTTCAGGCCAGAAGTCTGAACGATTCCTTATCTCCCATGGATAGACCCTTTCAGGCCAGAAGTCTGAACGATTCCTTATCTCCCATGGATAGACCCTTTCAGGCCAGAAGTCTGACCGATCCCTTACCTCCCATGGATAGACCCTTTCAGGCCAGAAGTCTGAACGATTCCTTGTCTCCCATGGATAGACCCTTTCAGGCCAGAAGTCTGAACGATTCCTTATCTCCCATGGATAAACCCTTTCAGGCCAGAAGTCTGAACGATTCCTTATCTCCCATGGATAGACCCTTTCAGGCCAGAAGTCTGACCGATCCCTTATCTCCCATGGATAGACCCTTTCAGGCCAGAAGTCTGAACGATCCCTTATCTCCCATGGATAGACCCTTTCAGGCCAGAAGTCTGACCGATCCCTTATCTCCCATGGATAGACCCTTTCAGGCCAGAAGTCTGAACGATCCCTTATCTCCCATGGATAGACCCTTTCAGGCCAGAAGTCTGAACGATCCCTTATCTCCCATGGATAGACCCTTTTCAGGCCAGAAATCTGACCCGACCCCTCATCAGCCTCATCACCCATGGATATATCCTATCCACCCATGGATAGGCCATTAGTCTGCGTACGGACTGCGCAACCTGTATTCTGTCTCTTCCTTCCTCCTCTAATCTCCACCCGTGAAATGTATCATGTTGCCTTTGATTTTACATGATACATTTTAAATGTGAGACTTTGCGAGGGGAAAAAGGGCGGGGGGGATTCTTCAACCTGATGAATAAAAGGTGAGAGAGTACCTTTTGTGGTTTAACCTGATAAATCGAACATGAGAGATACACTTTTTGGTTTAACCTGATAAATCAACTATGAAAGATGTACCTTTTTCGTTTAACCTGATAAATGGAATATGAGAGATGTACCTTTTTGGTTTAACCTGATGAATCTAACGCAAGAGTAGTATTTTTTGCTTTAACATAATAAATCAAACATGAGAGATGTACCTTTTTTATTTTAACATTATAATTCAAACATGAGAAAAATACTTTTTTTTGTGGCTTAACCAGTGAATCAAACATGAGAGATGTACCTTTTTGGATTGTTTAACATGATAAATCGAATGTAAAAGATGTACTTGTTTGGTTTAACCTGATGAATAAAAAATGAGGGATGTACCTTTTTTTTGGATTAACCTGATGAATCAAACATCAGTATGTAGTTTTTTTGTTTAACCTAAAGAATTGAACATGAAAGAAGTACTTTTTTGGTTTAACCTGATGAATCAAACCTGAGAGATGTACATTTTTTTGTTTAACCTGATAAATTGAACATCAGAGATGTAACTTTTTTGTTTTACATGATGAATGGACCATGAGAGATGTACCTTTTTGGTTTAACATGATAAATTATGAGTTTGTGTGTTTAACATGATAAATCAAATAGGAGAGATGTACCTTTTGTGGTTGAACATGATGAATCAAACATGAGAGAAATACCTTTTTTTGGCTTAACCTGATGAATCTAACATGAGAGATGTACCTTTTTATATTTTTTTTGTTTAATATGATAAATCAGATATGAAAGATGTACCTTTTTGATTCAACCTTATGAATCGAAAGTGAGAGATGTACCTTTTTTTTTTTTTAGGTTTAACCTGATGAATCAAACATCAGTGATGTAGCTTTTTTTGTTTAGCCTAAAGAATTGAACATGAAAAATGTACCTTTTTGGTTTAACCTGATGAATCAAATGTGAGAGATGTACCTTTTTTTGTTTAACCTGATGAATCGAACTTGAGAGATGTACCTTCGTTTGTTTAGCCTGATGAATTGAACATGAGAGTTGTTCCTTTTTGTTTAACCTTATGAATCGAACATCAGAGATGTAACTATTTTGTTTAACATGATGAACTGACAGATATACCTTTTTTGGTTTAACCTGATGAATCATACATGAGTTTGTGTGTTTGACATGATAAATCAAATAGGAGAGATGTACCTTTTGTGGTTGAACATAATCAATTGAACATGAGAGATGTGCCTTTTTTGGTTTAACCTGACGAATTGAACATGAGATGTACCATTTTTGGTTTAACATCATGAAATGAACATGAGAAATGTACTGTTTTTAGTTTGACATGATGAATCTAACATTAGAGATGTACCTTTTTTTGGGTTCAATATCATAAATCAAACATGAGAGATGTACCTTTTTTGGTTTAACATCTTGAATGTAACATGAATTAGATGTAAACTCATTGTCATTGCAGCTAATCTGTGAAATATGGCATTTTTGGGTTTAACATGATGAAGCTAACATATGTTAAACATGAGTCGAACAGTATCAAAGTAAAACACAGACATATATATCTGGCTTATGTCAACTACAAACATGCACACATGAGACAAGACACCATTGGTTGGTTTCATTGTTTTTTATGTCAAACTATCCACGATTTGCCTTTTCCTCATGGTTTTAGGATGTGACATTAAAACACCTGCAAAATTCAATAATAGCCCAGTATGCGTTTCTTCTCTGACAGTGATATCCTCAACCTTCCTTAAAGCCGTCTCTACTTTCTCCGCCATCTCATTTTATTGTAACACGGTCTCTGTTTCATCCCTGTATCCTTATCACACGGTTTCTTCTCTGTTTCCTCACCTGTCTGATTACTCATTGTTCTGTTTCCTCACCTGTCTCATTACTCATTGTTCAGGGTTTACATCCATGACTCTAGCTCTCCACAAAATCTCAGTGGTGCTTTCTGATTGAGTTTCCACTCACAAGTGAGATTTCATCTTCCAGTTCGTGGTCACAAAATCAAAGTACTTGATTAAATCATCATATAATCCTTTACCCACATGTTTATCTTTAGTATCATCTAAGATTGGCAGACAGTCATCTTCACCAAAGATAATTTTGGCCAGAAGAGTGCAGTAGTTGGCTGTGAAGCCCCAGATGTTAGCTGTGAGAGCCCCGTTAGAGAAGGTGATTGATCGAGAAACAATGGATAAGCCTCTGATATTGTGTGTATGATAGGAGACCTTCTCTTCTGTGATAAAGTCCTTGAGTGGCATGTAGAAAGCAAACTCCACCTCCGACGGGTTCACAAATGGCACAAAATCATTGGGAATCAGGCCCACCACTGGGTACACAACTGTATTGGGTAATGTTATCCCTCGGGTTAGGACACCCAAAACTTGAACACAATGTTGAGGCAACCCAATCTCTTCCTCTGCTTCTCGTAATGCTGTTGCAATGTCTGAAGAATCTGTGTGGTCGCGCATGCCGCCAGGAAACACTGTGGCTGACGGGTGTGACCGCAAATCTTTGGATCGTTTGGTCAGCAAGATGACCACTTCTCCATGATGGACAGCAATTGGTAATAAAATGGCAGCTCGCCGAAAGCCTTCTTTGGTCTCTGGGTAAGGCCCCCAGTTTCTGATGTCATAAGCAGCAACTCTGTTGACAATGTTTGAGATGAGAGAAGCTTCGTCCATGTTTGTCACTGCCATTGTCTACTGCACACAGAGCTGGTCACTTTCTGAAACCCAGATGACAAGGAAACAAAAAATGTTATACTGATGCTTATTTAGGAGAATTTTTAGAAACAGATACAAATCCATAACATAGACATCTAATCAATACAGCAGACTTGGCACATGAAAGAAATCACTCGGTCATCATCATCCTCTGCCATGCAATTAGGCAGTCACCAGAATCACGGATCAGCTCAGTGTTTTTTGTCTGGCCCCATTCTTGCTGCCACTCCATTCAGGTACTTATCTCTTTGTCTTCCTCTTGTTCTTTTTCTGTCAGTCTTCCCAGTTGTTACCAAGTTCTCAAGTCCATTTCATCTCATAACATGTCCTAGTGAGACCTGAAGGAAGAACTGACTAGTGTACAGTAGTCCTCTCTTTCATTTGACACTGTGATGAACCTTCCACACAGCACACATAAACATCAAGCACTTGTAGTTCTGTCTTTTATTTCTGTGTCTCTTTAAATGGCCAAAGTAAGTACAATATCTGATGATGTTCTCATTGGGACCAGATTTCTTTCACTCCAGTTGTTCTGATTTGTCTGTGGGTTTTCTTCTCTTGTTGTGATCTTATCTTAGCTCTCTTCTCAACCTCGGCCACCAACATTCCTGTTGTGTTCTCAAGTATCATGATGTTAAACTAAAATCATTTCTCTTCTCAACCTCCGCCAACAACACTCCTGATGTCGTGTTGCATTCCAGTTGACCCTCTCTCCTAAAATACCCATTGTATACGGACTGACATATTTTGATGCGGGTATAAATCTATCCTTTTAATTACAAATGCCCTTTAATTTATGACACATTATCACGTATCCACTAAACTATAATAATAATAATATAATAATATGAAAATGCGCCGGGTGTCCCCGCGTTTGACCCCTGACCTGGACACAATACAAGTACAAGTAAGTAGGGCACTTATTTGTTTACAGCTTGGTTGTTAGTTTCTAAACCAACAACAACGGATCGCAGTTGTTACTTATCGACGGCACTCACCAGCTGTACATAAAGGGACAACGGTCAGACAGCCCCAACACTAAGATGTCTCCAGGTATCCGAGTGGGGGTCTAAAGTTCAGCTTGTGCTTGCTTGGCCTCACTCAGGTAGGAGGTGCTGGTGGTATCCTTGTTTTCACATCTGTATTCTGTACGTTTGGTTGGGTCACATGACGTTAATGGTCACATGACTCCCCATCATCGTGTGCCGCGTCGGTAAACGCAGCCCCGTCATGGTTAGCTATGTAATACATCCATCACATTATGAATTATGCTTGTGAAGCCGTCTATGGTTTCATTTCTTTGTCTTTATTTGCTGTTTCCCCAGTAAGTTTGCTTGTGATATCCCCCACCCCATAATTATCAATTTATTACGACCTGCAAGCTCAGTGAATGTTACAATCCGTGTCTATGGGGGATGCAACCTGCGAGCACCATGCTGAAAGAGAAGCATGCTACCGCTGCCGCCATACATCGTGCAGCACCACCGGTCAAAATAGGCGCTAGGCACGGTCACTGTTTAGAGTCGTTGCCCTAGCATTTTTGCTCCATTTGTAGACTGAAAGAGTATAGTTTCGTCGCCCAGCTTCTGAGTTGAGTGCATGGCGTGACACTGTGAGCTGCGGATTTTATTTGGAATGTTTTTTTTGTGTGTGGCTGTGACCAACGTGGTGGTGTGAATTGTAGATTCACAAAATGGCGCGATGCCTGTTGTCGCAAAATCGGTGGCTACCTTATGCTTTTAATGCGCGTGTATGCTAGTGCATATGCTGAGACAGCAGTCTGTCAATCTCTCCACAAGGGACTGTAATTAACAATCTGTGTGCTTTTCGTTGGCACAGGAGCGGAGCAACTATGGGATGGTCCGTTTGCTATGAAGCTCAAACTAAGATTACCAGATTAGCATCATCTACCCGTTCATGATGTGTCTCCCCTCGCCGAGAATAGGCTATTTTTGTCAACAGGGAAACCCTGGGATTCCAGTTTTAGTCCTTCAGTTTGTAACACTTTTACCCATTGGTCGATTTCCCCCAGGTCGCATTATTGTGACTAATGACGTGGCCTGTAACAACATTTGGCTCGTCTTAGAGAGGGAGAGCACTATTATATATTCATGAGCTACAGGGAAGCTTCTACAGCCTTCAAGAAGGTTGTTGTTTGACTGAAATGTGAGAGCAGTTATTGTGGGGATGTGGTCACGTTGTATAAACTTATTGCTGTCTTCATGTAAATGTGTGCACTTGTGACGGCGGCTGATTTGTCCGGGCAAGAGAATTATTATTTTGTGGAGAAACTGGGGGATATTTTTGTATCAAGATGGCGGATACAGCAGACAGTGGACGAGGGTTGTCAACATGAATGTTTCAGGTGGTGACCACCCGTTTACTTGTGGATATCGCTTGATTCCCCTCAGCTACAGACATCTGTAGAACCAGCGTTCTTTCTGTTATATATTTGCTGTTGATACCGTGTTATTCAATACATCGATTTACTTGAGAAACGAACCTTCAATAGTCACCAGTTAGCCACTTGGACAGTATACTATATCATATCATTTAGGAAATGTATCTATCATTTACAGTTTTGAAAAGACGCATATAAAAACAAAAATCACTTTTGGCAGGTTTGTTGTTCAGATCTGTGCCCATCTATAGTGGTCAGACAGTAACAGTCCACTCAGTGGTCAGCTACTTGAGTGAGAGCAGTCAGGAGTTTGCCTAGGACTGGTGATGATAACTTCCTGGCACTGACTATGTCATTGCTAGTGTAGCATGCTGACTGGAACCAGGTAAGCTACAGTGTTTTAGTTAAAACTTTCTGACAGTTGATTTCATGATCACATCACAGTTCCTGGATAGGTGATGTGAAGTGTAGCCCATACAACTGTGGGCTCTCCTCCGAACTTCGTCTCCATATTATGGCGGCCAAGCAAATACCTTAACAGGGCCTCAGTTGTGTGTAAAATGTGGACTTCCTCTGACGAACACATTGCGGCAAAACTAGGATTACTGTCCGTTGACAATTTCGAGAAACGCAGCAATACTTACTTACTTACTTACTTAGTCGCTCCTCTTCTACCTTGGGGTGTAGAGGTTTGCCAGAGAGATCGCCAGACGTCTCTATCAGTAGTTTTCTTTCTGGCTTTGTTCCATTCCAGTCCTCTGTCAGTCAGGGACTGTCGGATGTTGTCTTCCCAGCGCACCCTGGGTCGTCCTGGAGGTCTGGTTCCCTGGTTCTTAGCCTCCCATGCTTGCCATGGTGGCCGATTTTCTCCCATTCTGCACACATGTCCAAACCATCGTAACTGTGACTGATCCACTCGGGTTAGTAAGGGCTGGGTATCAAGATCTTGACGTATTGTCTGATTGCGGACTTTGTCCCTTCTTGTCACTTGGACCACCTTTCTCAGGTATCTCATTTCCGAGGCCTGCAGCTGGCTTCAGTGAGCTGTTGTCATTGCCCATGACTCACACCCATAGGTCAGGACTGGTACATAGGTAGAGCGGTAAACAGCCATTTTCGTCCTCTTGCCAATTTCTCTTTTGCTAAGAAACCCTCGGTTTATGGCCTGGAAGAGTCTCCCAGCAGCTGCTTTTCGTGTAGCCAGCTCAGTCTCCATTTTGGTCTAGTACAACTCCAAGGTACTTGAACTGGTTAACCTGCTCCAACGCATACTGTCCCATCATGATCTGGTGTTTCTTCTCCTCTCTTGAGATCACCATGGTTTTAGTTTTGGAGACACTGATGGTCATCCCTTTCTTTTCAAGCTCTTCCTTCCAGACAAGTAAGTTGGACTGAAGGTGTGCCTCTGATTTAGCTATCAGGGCCACATCGTCTGCAAAAGCCAGCTCTGATATACAGATTGGTCTCATCTTCCAGTACCCTACAGAGTACTTCTTTGTCTTCTCCTTACAGGTCTTGATGACATCATCCATCATAAGAATGAAGAGGTAAGGTGAGAGAATATCACCTTGTCTAACACCGCTGGTGGTCTTAAATTCTTCTGACTTTTGGTCTGCTGTTCTTACATAATTTCTGCACTTTTTGTAGAAACTCTGTATTGCACTGGAAACGCAGCAATACACACTATAATAGCGACATGGCGTGGAGACCATGTGCTCCGACACAGGTTAGCTATAGTGTTCTTCCGATTAAACTCACTGCCGAGAATATCCCCCGTGCGATTGGGGGGCTAAACTAGATGGCTGGGACTCACGAGCAGCAGCTACCGCATCTGCTGCAACTTCCTCCAATTTATTTGCTCGTGAGTCCCAGCCATCTAGTTTAGCCCCCCATTAAAGCCACAGAAACATGTCCACAATTAACATATCGCTGAGACCCTGTTAGAGTATTTGTTTGCCCTCTATAATATTGGCCCTTTTTTTTTTGGAGGCGATCCTAGTTTTGCCGCGATTTGTTCCTTGGCAGGCACTCCGCATTTTACACATGACTGAGGGTATATGTTTGGCCGACATAATATTGGGACGAAGTTCGAAGGAGAGCCCAGATGTGGTATCCACTGCAGCAGCAAAGTTAACGGACACTGCTACTCATGTTTTGTTGTGCACCTTGATTACCGTTAGCAATATAATATAATCGTACCAGGACTCTTCAGCTTGTGGCAACCAAACGCCTAGCAAGTGGTCCACAGATCATCTGCCAACTGTACTGTATACATGATCTTTCTATGCTGGCCTAGGACGATCCAACATTTGTGGCCCTAAGTAAACTTAGTTGAATTGCTTTGTTTTGTAGAAATAACATCACCACCACTAGCATCACAAGAAAATGATCTTGCTATGGATGAACGTCATATATATATATATCTGTGTGTGGTAACTGTCTCTGTGAAAACTTTAGTTCTACACTGTGTATATATGTCTGTCAGTGGTGACTGTCTATATGAAAACTTTAGTTCTACACTGTATATATATATATATATGTCTGTGTGTGGTGACTGTCTCTGTGAATACTTTAGTTCTACACTGTATGTTCATGTCTGTTAGTGGTGACTGTTTATGTGAAAACAATAGTTCTACACTGTGTATACATGTCTGTCAGTGGTGACTGTCTTTGTGAAAACTTTAGTTCTACACTGTATATACATGTCTATCAGGGGTGACTGTCTATGTGAAAACTTTAGTTCTACTCTGTATATACATGTCTGTTTGTGGTGACTGTCTCTGTGAATACTTTAGTTCTACACTTCATACGCATGTCTAAGCAAGTATATGTGGTTGCAAGTCAGTACTAAGGTATCTCTGTGAATACTTTAGTTCTACACTTCATACGCATGTCTAAGCAAGTATATGTGATTGCAAGTCAGTACTAAGGTATCTCTGTGAATACTTTAGTTCTACACTTCATACGCATGTCTAAGCAAGTATATGTGATTGCAAGTCAGTACTAAGGTATCTCTGTGAATACTTTAGTTCTACACTTCATACGCATGTCTAAGCAAGTATATGTGATTGCAAGTCAGTACTAAGGTATCTCTGTGAATACTTAGTTCTACACTTCATGCGCTTGTCTAAGCAAGTATATGTGATTGCAAGTCAGTACTAAGGTATCTCTGTGAATATTTTAGTTCTACACTGGATATGTGTTTGTGAGCAAGGATTTGTGATTGCAAATCAGGACTAGGGTACAGCTGTTGAATACAACAAAACAGCTGCAGGTCCTTGAATTAGTCAGCTTTCATCATACAGACAACAGAACATGAATGACTGCTTCCTGTTGTGTGATTGGCCATCTGCGACAATTGACCCTGTCTGTTGTATGTATGATTGACCATCCATGACAATTGATTTGTGTTTTCTGTTGTGTGATTGACTGTATGTAATGATTGTTCTTCCAGCTGTGTGTTTCACCATGTCTATTGATTGATTTTACAGCCAGCACGAGGAATGTTGAGAAAATAGACCCCCGGCACATTGCAAGTAAACTAAGGAATCTGGGATCTGGTAGTTGATCATTCGCTGGTAATCTGGGGATTGTGTTTGCTCCCAGCTACAGTTGGTGAGTACTTGAGTTCATTCTCCTGTATCTTGTCTTGTCTGGTTTGTTTTTGGCTTTGAACGCCTGTAGCATACACAGTAGTTGATGTAGTGTTTGTAGCAGTGACAAAGTGGCCAGTATTAGGACGGCATTTACGGTTTGTATTACAGTCATTACAGTCTAGAGGTGTTATGACAGACATACAGATGTCATTTATACAGTTATTAGAGAATAAATTAATAGAGATCCTTCTTTGTTCACTGGTTGTAAGTTCCGGCAGAAAGTCCTGGTTGTTCTTCCATTGGGACTTAGGCTTTGTGCCAGGGCCTGAGTTTGCATGTACATCCATATTTGTGGCTTATTTGTGTGCGGTTTGTAGTTCCTTGCCGCTCAGGCAGATGTACTCTAAATTCAATTTATGTAGTAGTCACCACAGACATTCAGTGTTATCATGGCAGACATCCCATATTGTCACAGCAGACATCTAGAGTTGTCACAGCAGACCTCCTATTTTATCATAGACGACATCCAGAGTTGTCACAGTTTGCTAGCAGGCTAACCTTTAACCTCAGCTTCTCTTCCCTGTACGTATTTTCTGAGGAGGAGGGGGGGGGGTCCTTGAGGAGCTTAAACCTTGTTTAAATGGGTATGAATAATGTGCTGAATGGCAGATAAATATACAAGTATGTTTGAGATAAATTGAAATGTATGAACAAAGGCCTATAATGGTCCTGTAACCCTTTCACAATTTCTGGGGGAAGGGACTAGATTTGAGTCTCCTTGGTGGATGGATATTTCATCTAGCTTGCAGCACCACCTTGATAAGGTTGCCAGGGTAACCCTGGACAAATGATTTAACTGTCATTGCGACCTTGAAGAGGCCATGGTAACCCTGGACAAATAATTTAACAGTCATTGCAACCTTGAGAAGACCGTGGTAACCCTGGACAAATAATTTAACTGTCATTGCAACCTTGAGAAGACCATGGTAACCCTGGACAAATAATTTAACAGTCATTGCGACCTTGAAGAGGCCATGGTAACCCTGGACAAATAATTTAACAGTTATTGCAACCTTGAGAAGACCATGGTAACCCTGGACAAATAATTTAACAGTCATTGCAACCTTGAGAAGACCGTGGTAACCCTAAGCTAAAAATTTGCCAGTCACAATATTGCTAACACCAGATGGCTGTGGTGGTAACCCAGAGTAATTTAGTTCCACGATAGTCCCCCCCAGAGAAACTAGGTCACATTCCATTGATAACTTTTTTGGACTGGTCTGCTGCCAGGGGGGGGGGGAGGGAGGGGGGGGGGGGGGTTACAGGCTAGCCGCTGTTTTTTGCTTTCAGGCTTGTCTTGCATTTACATTTTTCTTCAGAGAAAGTGAATGCCTGTGACATAGTCGCGGCACTCTCTATTGACACCTGTCAATAGTGACATAAAGTGAGGTATCACACCTGTCAATAGTAACATAAAGTAGGAAATCACACCTGTCAATAGTGACATAAAATGAGGTATCACACCTGTCAATAGTGACATAAAGTGGGTAACCACACCTGTCAATGGTGGTTCAAAGTGAGACAGTTAAAGAATATAAATTACAGTTGAAAGCATGGATGAGCATGTCATTGAGTGTTAGAAATATGGTTGTCAGTGTGTAGTTTAAATCCTGAATCCTGGGTATATTGAGTTTGTTCTTGTTGAAGCAACAGTTATCTGGCTGGCACATTGAGCTGGAGAAGTTGTCTAGCTGGCACATTGAGCTGGAGAAGTTGTCTGGCTGGCACATTGAGCTGGAGAAGTTGTCTAGCTGGCACATTGAGCTGGAGAAGTTGTCTGGCTGGCACATTGAGCTGCAGAAATTGTTTGTCTGGCACATTGAGCTGGAGAAGTTGTCTGACTGGCACATTGAGCTGGAGAAGTTGTCTGGGTGGCACATTGAGCTGGAGAAGTTGTCTGACTGGCACATTGAGCTGGAGAAGTTGTCTGACTGGCACATTGAGCTGGAGAAGTTGTCTGACTGGCATGTTAAGCTGAAGAAATCTGACTGGTACATTTACCAAAGAAGTTGTTTGACTGGCAAATTTAGGTGCAGAAAAAGGGAAACTGGGTGACATTGTCTGTCTGGTACATTAGAGAAGATGTCGGACTGGCACATAAAGATGGAAAAAAACGGGAAGTGGATTATGATAACATGCTGATGTTTGCTTTATCTTGAGCCTGTATGGGTTTGAATTGGTTTGTTCCACTTGTCTGGTGTAGTTTATTGGTTGATGGTATTTTGTTATCGGTGCTGTTGGCCACTTTCTCCAACTGTGAACGAATGGGAGGCAGTAAGTTGTCATAAGATGTTCTTCATTCATGTTCTGTATTGCACCACTCAATGACAGTCAGGAGTTTCTAGTGGTTGGGTTTCTTGTTTCATCATTTGACTACTGACAGGTGTCTGCAGTGTTTTGATACAGCTTGATGTAGACATGACAGGGTGACGGGCATGATAAAGCAACTGATGTGACACAGTGATTGACTTGACTGACATGATACAGTACCATGGTACATCTAATGGCATCTCTTTACCATGAACAACTTAACAAGCAGTAGCAGTCAGATTAGCTGTGGAAACATCAGACTTGTTTGAGGTGTAGAAAGACAAGACTGTATTCTCTCTCCATCCTTTTTTAGCATGTTTGCTGAATTAATTGGCTATAAGGCCTTGATAGCTTTGATCCACTCAGAATTGAAGGCAAACCTGCGATATGCGGACGGCACTCTTCACCTTTCCAACAGTATACAGGGCTTACCAGAATTAATTTGACAGTCAAAAACAAGCACAATAAAGACAATCTTTTTCTGAATTTGAAGGGGAAAATCCACAATGAATTCGATAATGAAGAGATGGAAAATGTTACAGGCTTTGAAAATGTAGGCTCAGTAGTCAACAGCAGCAAAGGTGACTACACAAGGAAAGTCAGAAACAGACTTGCTTGAGCAATGCAGAGGCTAAACAGCATGAAGAAACTGTCTTCTAGCGCTTGCAAGTGAGTTCAATCTAAAGTTTTGAGCTCATACATCATTCCTGAAGCAACTGATGGATGTTAGTCAGGGACTCCTATTCAAATGTTCCAGTGGCACAGGTAACTGTCCGTATATCCTTTTCCTTGAGCGCTGAGCGCCGGAGAGAACAGTGATAGTATCCTGAAAACAAGACAAGATATGAAAGATGCATTGGCTGTGAAAGCACATAGGGCTGGAGATTTGGCTAGAGAAAGAGACTTTCAGGCATGCCATGATGAGAGCAACATTCTATAATAGACCTGCTAATTGGTGATGATGATACAGTAACTGACAATAACAGCTAACTAACGTGATATATTCACTGCCCTGCGACAGTGACTGACATGATATATTCACTGCCCTGCGACAGTGACTGACATGATATATTCACTGCCCTGTGACAGTGACTGACATGATATATTCACTGCCCTGCGACAGTGACTGACATGATATTATATTCACTGCCCTGAGGCAGTGACTGACATGATAATACAGTGACCAAAATGATATATTTACTGCCTTTAGACAGTGTCTAACATGATATATTTACTGTCCTATGACAGTGACTAACATAGTGATATAGTGACTATATTGATATATTTACTGCCTTAAGAGAGTGACTAACATGGTGATACAGTGACTGAAATGATATATTTACTGCCTTAAGACAGTGACTGACATATGTTTACTGAGACAGTGACTAACATGAGGATATAGTGACTGAAATGATGACACAGTGACTGACATGAGGATATAGTGACTGAAATGATGACATAGTGACTGACATATGTTTACTGAGACAGTGACTAACATGAGGATACAGTGACTGAAATGATGACACAGTGACTGACATGTTTACTGTCCTGAGACAGTGACTAACATGAGGATATAGTGACTGAAATGATGACACAGTGACTGACATATGTTTACTGAGACAGTGACTAACATGAGGATACAGTGACTGAAATGATGACACAGTGACTGACATGTTTACTGTCCTGAGACAGTGACTAACATGAGGATACAGTGACTGAAATGATGACACAGTGACTGACATGTTTATTGTCCTGAGACAGTGACTAACATGAGGATACAGTGACTGAAATGATGACACAGTGACTGACATGTTTACTATCCTGAGACAGTGACTAACATGAGGATACAGTGACTGAAATGATGACACAGTGACTGACATGTTTACTGTCCTGAGACAGTGACTAACATGAGAATATAGTGACTGAAATGATGACACAGTGACTGACATGTTTACTGTCCTGAGACAGTGACTGACATGAGGATATAGTGACTGAAATGATGACACAGTGACTGACATGTTTACTGTCCTGAGACAGTGACTGACATGAGGATATAGTGACTGAAATGATGACACAATGACTGACATGTTTACTGTCCTGAGACAGTGACTGACATGAGGATATAGTGACTGAAATGATGACACAGTGACTGACATGTTTACTGTCCTGAGACAGTGACTGACATGAGGATATAGTGACTGAAATGATGACACAGTGACTGACATGTTTACTGTCCTGAGACAGTGACTGACATGAGGATATAGTGACTGAAATGATGACACAGTGACTGACATGTTTACTGTCCTGAGACAGTGACTGACATGAGGATATAGTGACTGAAATGATGACACAGTGACTGACATGAGGATACAGTGACTGAAATGATGACACAGTGACTGACATGAGGATACAGTGACTGAAATGATGACACAGTGACTGACATCAGATGTGACATGTAATCCCATTGCTGATACATCGGTATGTGATTGAAATAGAAATACTATGTCAGGACTGTGAGTGGTGCGTGTTCAATTCCATGATTGGTGAAAGTTATGTCTCCATCTGGTGGAAGCTTGTAGTGACACCCACCTGTAGAAGCTGTAGTTGACTGCCAAAAGTGTCACTGACATGTGGCTGTCAGCGAGTACATTAGTGACTCCATCACTGAACGTCAGCCTGGGCCACAGACTCACATATGCACAGACGAGATTCGTCATGATTTGTGGACGAGAGACGAGCCATGTTAGCATTGCTGTTTGCATGTTGCTGCTTTCATTGTGGCTGTCTCTGATCGGTGAGGCTGGTATCATTGTCCAGCTTGCAGTAGAGGGTTGTCAACTATCTGGACTATATCTCTTTGTGTGCCACTGTCTCTTGTCTCAGCATTCAGCATGGATGCCTCTACCAACCAAGTGGAGTTAATGTGTAATCTGTCATGTAAGTACAAGACTGGTGTTCTGGCTTTCGTGTGTCATCAGCGGTGACAGCCAGTAACATATATAATTTATCGATCTGTGCTACATAGGCAGTGTCATCATTGTGGTACACACATTGAGTGGGACAGTGTCCCTAGAGGTACCTTACATGTGCGATATGATCAGTCTGGAAACCATGGTTCCCGGATTTTGTCGGCAACAGTCATCCAGCCATCGTACTCTGTGGCTGTGTTTACTGGACATCTAAGCCACACGTTCTGATAATGGTGCCTATGACAAGAGCTGCTAGTTTGTGCCAGTAGAGTGGGGCACAACTGTAGTCTGGATGTGGCAACCCCTAGGTCTCTACTAAATGTCTGACAGTACAGTGACACCGAGCTATTCCCCCGCAACTGACAACCAGTCAACCACTGGGTGAGTGCCTGTGTACACACACAACCAGGAACCAGCCACTGGTTGAGTGCCCGTGTACACACAGACAGACAAAAGCCAGCCATTGGTTGAGTGCCCATGTACACAAAACAAGAGCCAGCCACTGGTTGAGTGCCCATGTACACAGCCAGACAAGAGCCAGCCACTGGGTGAGTGCCTGTGTACACACACAACCAGGAACCAGCCACTGGTTGAGTGCCCGTGTACACACAGACAGACAAAAGCCAGCCATTGGTTGAGTGCCCATGTACACAAAACAAGAGCCAGCCACTGGTTGAGTGCCCATGTACACAGCCAGACAAGAGCCAGCCACTGGTTCAGTGCCCGTGTACACAGCCAGACAAGAGCCAGCCACTGGTTGAGTGCCTGTGTACACAGACAGGAGCCAGCCACTGGCTGAGTGCCTGTGTACACAGACAGGAGCCAGCCACTGGTTGAGTGTCTGTGTACACAGACAGGAGCCAGCCAGTGCTGCTATGTTTGACAGCATTGATTAATGACTACACGCGTAGACGGATACTGTGTATGGAGTCATGAAACACTTGTGGTGAGTTGTTGGGTACTGAACGCGTTAGCCTGCCATCAGCTGCGTCACTGGAGCCCCAACGTGTAGAATTGACATTTGACTTCATTACGTCCAGGTAGACCTCCTAGTGACTGGATGGGGGGGGGGGGGGGGGGGGGGGGGTAGGGATTGTCGTCACTCTCTTGGAGTCTAACCACTTGCAGTGTTACTGTTGTCTCAGTGTGTACTGCAGGGCTTATTGTGTCCAGAAGTCAGTCAGCAGCTGAGAAATATTGATGGCCCGACAGGTAGCTTTGTTTCTCCACCAGAGAGGCAGACACACGACAAGGAATAGGGATTGTATTGTGATAGTGGTCAAGGGACAAACACCGGAAGTTAGCCAGGCAGTAGATAAACTGGCATATATCGGCACATGAACGGTTAAATCCGACGTGTTTGTTTGTTTTAGTATTCAGAAG
Organism: Candidula unifasciata; assembly: GCA_905116865.2. NCBI lineage: Eukaryota > Metazoa > Mollusca > Gastropoda > Stylommatophora > Geomitridae > Candidula > Candidula unifasciata. The sequence goes on from CAJHNH020001879.1 coordinate 238,531, forward strand.
CCATGAGATGTTAACCCTTAGGCTCGGTATTATGGATATGGCAACCTTTCCGCCTTGATTCCATTGTAAATACCGTAAATCTGGGAGAAATGTGGCTTTTCTGCCTACCCCCGGACCCCAAGGAGTTCGTCACCCGGTCACCGCGCAATCCGGTTTAGCCAACTCCGCTAGAGAGCAGGGCTTAAATCAGACTTAACCGGCAATGGTGCATCCATGTCCGGCTGTATTTTTATATCTAGAGTTGGCCGTAGGTGCATCACACATTTTCGTCTTATGGGTAGTTGATTGAGAATATAATATCACCGGTAATAGGACCATGTCAGAAGTGTCGATGATTTGTTCCAGATGACAGGTTGATGCCATTTATTGGCACGTGTGTTCTCTTGTATGACTGTGTCGGATATTGTCACAACACGTCTACATGTGCATAGCATTGTTATCATTGTCCAGCGCTATTGATGGAGTACACACACACACGCATACAAGCAAGGGGGTGGGAGCAGACTCACGGAGGTAACACAAACCACTAGACATGTGCCGTCAATTGTTGAGGGAGCGCGCGCGCACACACACCGGTGCAGTAGGAGCAGCCAAACGAGACAAGAGGCAGCGCGTAGAGTCCTTGGTCAGACTTGTTTACCGCCGTCACGGCAGACGTGCGTCAAGCTAAACACTCTAGATGTGCTGGTGCACCGCTGTTATGTCTATCGTTGCTGATATTCTCCTTTTGCCTCCTTTCAATTCCCATCTCCCCCCTCTAGGGTGTATCCCGTTGTTTTACTTTGAGGAAGCAACATTCAGTGAGGCAAAGGAGTTGGCCACCTCATGCCACAGTACAGATGTAATCGATGGTGATGTAGATGATCGACGTGGTGGTGTATGTTTGCTGTGTGACGCTAGCTGTCTGTGTGGTATGTCTACCACAGCCGTCTCCTGTACGTGCTGATAACCCGGCCATTCATTTACCTTAAAGTGCAGCTGACCTCTGACCTCACGCAGTGGCCACTTGCCAGTTCATACAGCACAGCATGGTTTACGCACACATCTCTGACACACGTGCGTAAAATAGTTTATTTACTTGCGTTCTTATGGAAGGTGTTTCGCTGTATTGTTTTTGATGGAGGGGCTACGACACGAATTCGTTAAATGGGTTGTTTTTGTGTGTGTAATATGTCTAGTGTGTTGGTCTTCTATTGGTGCAGATATACAGCGTATCTCATGCCCGTGTTTTATTTGTATGGCTTGTGTGGAGAAGGAGGTGTTTTCTATGTGGTGTGTTGTTTCTGACGATCTAGTACACAGTACACAGTCTCTGAAGCTGAACGATCATTGATAATAGAGCTTTGTGGTTTTTTGACACAGAAAGTGTCTGCATGTCTCAGACACCACGGTCATATGCTTATGGAGCTTTGTGTATATCTATTGTGTTCTCTACTCTTTTTTGTTTAACTGTTGCTTCCTCTGTTGTCTCCTCGCACGTCATGAGTAGATATATCCTGTCAGAGAGAATGGATCACATTTCTCTTTCCTTACACGTAGGTAGAATACATGTCCATTTGCTTAGACACACACAGATGCAATGTCTACATGTACTTACATATGCATAGATGCCATTTCTACATGTGCTTACATACCCATAAATGTCATGTCTTTATCTTTTAATATACGCTTACATGTCATGTCCACATCTGCTTACATACCCATAAATGTCATGTCTGTGTGCTCGCCTACACACACATCACATCTACATGGGCTTACATACACACATAGATTTCATGTCTACATCAGCTTACATACACATAGATTTCATGTCTACATCAGCTTACATACACATAGATTTCATGTCTACATCAGCTTACATACACACATAGATGTCATGTCTACATCAGCTTACATACACATAGATTTCATGTCTACATCAGCTTACATACACATAGATGTCATGTCTACATCAGCTTACATACCCATAAATGGCATGTCTACATCAGCTTACATACACATAGATTTCATGTCTACATCAGCTTACATACACATAGATGTCATGTCTACATCAGCTTATATACACACATAGATATCATGTCTACATCAGCTTACATACACATAGATGTCATGTCCACATCAGCTTACATACACATAGATGTCATGTCTACATCAGCTTATATACACACATAGATGTCATGTCTACATCAGCTTACATACACATAGATGTCATGTCCACATCAGCTTACATACACATAGATGTCATGTCTACATCAGCTTATATACACATATATGGCATGTCTACATCAGCTTACATACACATAGATGTCATGTCTACATCAGCTTATATACACATAGATGTCATGTCTACATCAGCTTACATACACATAGATTTCATGTCTACATCAGCTTACATACATATAGATGTCATGTCTACATCAGCTTACATACACATAGATGTCATGTCTACATCAGCTTACATACACATAGATGTCATGTCCACATCTGCTTACATACACATAGATGTCATGTCTACATCAGCTTACATACACATAGATGTCATGTCTACATCAGCTTACATACACATAGATGTCATGTCTACATCAGCTTACATACACATAGATGTCATGTCTACATCAGCTTATATACACACATAGATGTCATGTCTACATCTGCTTACATACACATAGATGGCATGTCTACATCAGCTTATATACACACATAGATGTCATGTCTACATCAGCTTACATACACATAGATGTCATGTCTACATCAGCTTACATACACATAGATGTCATGTCTACATCAGCTTATATACACACATAGATGTCATGTCTACATCAGCTTACATACACATATATGTCATGTCTACATCAGCTTACATACACACATAGATTTCATGTCTACATCAGCTTACATACACATAGATGTCATGTCTACATCAGCTTACATACACACATAGATTTCATGTCTACATCAGCTTACATACACATAGATGTCATGTCTACATCAGCTTACATACACATAGATGTCATGTCTACATCAGCTTACATACACATAGATGTCATGTCTACATCAGCTTACATACACATAGATGTCATGTCTACATCAGCTTACATACACATAGATGTCATGTCCACATCAGCTTACATACACATAGATTTCATGTCTACATCAGCTTACATACACATAGATGTCATGTCTACATCAGCTTACATACACATAGATGTCATGTCTACATCAGCTTACATACACACATAGATTTCATGTCTACATCAGCTTACATACACATAGATGTCATGTCTACATCAGCTTACATACACATAGATGTCATGTCTACATCAGCTTACATACACATAGATGTCATGTCTACATCAGCTTACATACACATAGATGTCATGTCTACATCAGCTTACATACACATAGATGTCATGTCCACATCAGCTTACATACACATAGATTTCATGTCTACATCAGCTTACATACACATAGATGTCATGTCTACATCAGCTTACATACACATAGATGTCATGTCTACATCAGCTTACATACACATAGATGTCATGTCTACATCAGCTTATATACACACATAGATGTCATGTCTACATCAGCTTATATACACACATAGATGTCATGTCTACATCAGCTTACATAGACATAGATGTCATGTCTACATCAGCTTACATACACATAGATGTCATGTCTACATCAGCTTACATACACATAGATGTCATGTCTACATCAGCTTACATACACATAGATGTCATGTCTACATCAGCTTATATACACACATAGATGTCATGTCTACATCAGCTTACATACACACATAGATGTCATGTATACATCAGCTTACATACACATAGATGTCATGTCTACATCAGCTTACATACACATAGATGTCATGTCTACATCAGCTTATATACACACATAGATGTCATGTCTACATCAGCTTACATAGACATAGATGTCATGTCTACATCAGCTTACATACACATAGATGTCATGTCTACATCAGCTTACATACACATAGATGTCATGTCTACATCAGCTTACATACACATAGATGTCATGTCTAAATCAGCTTATATACACACATAGATGTCATGTCTACATCAGCTTACATACACACATAGATGTCATGTCTACATCAGCTTACATACACATAGATGTCATGTCCACATCTGCTTACATACCCATAAATGTCATGTCTGTGTGCTCGCCTACACACACATCGCATCTACATGGGCTTACATACACACATAGATTTCATGTCTACAGCTGCTAACATATGCATAGATGGCATGTCTACATCAGCTTACATACACATAGATGGCATAAATATGGGGGTGACTGCAGTCAAGCTAATACAATGAATTCAAGAGAAATTTGACTAAAAAGCTCAACAAAATGGGAAAGAGGAAAACGTGCACAAAACAACACAACGTAACGTTTTGGCCGGGCAGCCTTTTTCAAACACAAGTGAAATACACAAACGAGGAATGGAGAGTATGTAGATCTCTAAGGGGTGACGTGAGCGACGTTTAAAAAATGTGATGCGGAATAAATGAAATAAAATAAAATAAACGATGGCTAAAAAATATAGTCACAATACTGGGAATAAAAGAAATGCAAGTGTTAATGATACATAAATAATATTGATAAGAAATAGAATATGGTAATAATATAAAATAAAATAATTAACATTTAAAATGTGATAAGATTAGAACTATTTAGATGAAGGTATGTTGGATATTGATACCTCTTGGACTAAGAACGCCAAGGCTGTGGATAAGGCGATTTTCCAAAGCAAGGCGGGTAGTATGATCGCCAGAGCAAGATTTTAATGCTGTGACAGATATGTCATCTTTACCGCTGTGGTCAGGGCTATTGAAATGAAGAGGGATTGGTTTGAGTGTCTTTTTGTCGATATCAGAGAGGTGTTCCCGGAAACGATCAGCTAGCTTCCTGCCAGTCTCCCCAATGTATGCCTTGCTGCATCGTTTGCAGATAATTGCATAAATTACGTTGCGGGATTCGCAAGTAAAAGGTTCCCTAATTTGAAAAGAACCATTAGGGAAACACCTCTCTGATATCGACAAAAAGACACTCAAACCAATCCCTCTTCATTTCAATAGCCCTGACCACAGCGGTAAAGATGACATATCTGTCACAGCATTAAAATCTTGCTCTGGCGATCATTCTTTTCAAATTAGGGAACCTTTTACTTGCGAATCCCGCAACGTAATTTATGCATGTTAATGATACATAAATAATATTGATAAGAAATAGAATATGGTAATAATATAAAATAAAATAATTAACATTTAAAATGTGATAAGATTAGAACTATTTAGATGAAGGTATGTTGGATATTGAAGCTAGCTGATCGTTTCCGGGAACACCTCTCTGATATCGACAAAAAGACACTCAAACCAATAACACAACGTAACGTTTCGGCCGGGCAGCCTTTTTCAAACACAAGTGAAATACACAAACGAGGAATGGAGAGTATGTAGATCTCTAAGGGGTGACGTGAGCGACGTTTAAAAGGAGGTGTTCCCGGAAACGATCAGCTAGCTTCCTGCCAGTCTCCCCAATGTATGCCTTGCTGCATCTTCCCTAATGGTTCTTTTTAAATTAGGGAACCTTTTACTTGCGAATCCCGCAACGTAATTTATGCAATTATCTGCAAACGATGCAGCAAGGCATACATTGGGGAGACTGGCAGGAAGCTAGCTGATCGTTTCCGGGAACACCTCTCTGATATCGACAAAAAGACACTCAAACCAATCCCTCTTCATTTCAATAGCCCTGACCACAGCGGTAAAGATGACATATCTGTCACAGCATTAAAATCTTGCTCTGGCGATCATACTACCCGCCTCGCTTTGGAAAATCGCCTTATCCACAGCCTTGGCGTTCTTAGTCCAAGAGGTATCAATATCCAACATACCTTCATCTAAATAGTTCTAATCTTATCACATTTTAAATGTTAATTATTTTATTTTATATTATTACCATATTCTATTTCTTATCAATATTATTTATGTATCATTAACACTTGCATTTCTTTTATTCCCAGTATTGTGACTATATTTTTTAGCCATTGTTTATTTTATTTTATTTCATTTATTCCGCATCACATTTTTTAAACGTCGCTCACGTCACCCCTTAGAGATCTACATACTCTCCATTCCTCGTTTGTGTATTTCACTTGTGTTTGAAAAAGGCTGCCCGGCCGAAACGTTACGTTGTGTTGTTTTGTGCACGTTTTCCTCTTTCCCATTTTGTTGAGCTTTTTAGTCAAATTTCTCTTGAATACATAGATGGCATGTCTACATCAGCTTACATACACATAGATGTTATGTCTACATCAGCTAACATACACATAGATGTCATGTCTACATCAGCTTACATACACATAGATTTCATGTCTACATCAGCTTACATACACATAGATGTTATGTCTACATCAGCTAACATACACACAGATGTCATGTCTACATCTGCTTACATACACATAGATGTCATGATTTAGTCTCTTGTCCCTTGTTTTTACGTGTGCAATTGCCTGGTTGTTCTTAATGGATGATTGGTGTGTTGTCAGTTTATAGTATGAGATTGAAATTTGTATGTATGTTTCACTAGAAGTTGGACATTTTTTTCCTTTCCTGCAGGTGTCACTGCTTGTGTTATTGAATACCATCACAGTCTTTGTAGACACACTAGCTGTATGAGGCACCAGTCTGTGTATCATAGATGTCTTGGGTTGTTACGGTCTGTGAGACACCAGTCTGTGTATCATAGATGTCTAGGGTTGTTACAGTCCCTGTGTGAGACACCAATCTGTGTATCGTAGATGTCTGGGGTTGTTACAGTCCCTGTGTGAGACACCAGTCTGTGTATCATAGATGTCTAGGGTTGTTACAGTCCCTGTGTGAGACACCAATCTGTGTATCGTAGATGTCTGGGGTTGTTACAGATCCTGTGTGAGACACCAATCTGTGTGTCATAGATGTCTGGGGTTACAGTCTCTGTGTGAGACACCAATCTGTGTATCATAGATGTCTGGGGTTGTTACAGTCCCTGTGTGAGACACCAGTCTGTGTATCATAGATGTCTGGGGTTACAGTCTCTGTGTGAGACACCAATCTGTGTGTCATAGATGTCTGGGGTTGTTACAGTCCCTGTATGAGACACCAATCTGTGTATCATAGATGTCTGGGGTTACAGTCTCTGTGTGAGACACCAATCTGTGTATCATAGATGTCTGGGGTTGTTACATTCCCTGTGTGAGACACCAGTATGTGTATCATATATGTCTGGGGTTACAGTCTCTGTGTGAGACACCAATCTGTGTATCATAGATGTCTGGGGTTGTTACATTCCCTGTGTGAGACACCAGTATGTGTATCATAGATGTCTGGGGTTACAGTCTCTGTGTGAGACACCAATCTGTGTATCATAGATGTCTTTGGTTGTTACAGTCTCTGTGTTAGACACCAATCTGTGTGTCATAGATGTCTGGGGTTACAGTCTTTGTGTGAGACACCAATCTGTGTATCATAGATGTCTGGGGTTGTTATAGTCTCCGTGTGAGGCACCAATCTGTGTATCATAGATGTCTGAGGTTGTTACAGTCTCTTTGTGAAACACCAATCTCTATATCATATATGTCTAATGTTGTTACAGTCTCTATGTGAGACACCAGTCTGTGTATCATAGATGTCTGAGGTTGTTACAGTCTCTGTGTGAGACACCAATCTGTGTATCATATATGTCTTAGGTTGTTACAGTCTCTATGTGAGACACACTGTGTATCATGTCTGTTGTATCCCATAGATGTGTATCTGAGGTTGTTACAGTCCCTGTGTGAGACACCAATCTGTGTATCATGACTGGGGTTAGTTACAGTCCCTGTGTGAGACACCAATGTCATAGGGGTTGTTACAGTCCCTGTGTGAGACACCAATCTGGGTATCATAGATGTCTGGGGTTACAGTCTCTGTGTGAGACACCAGTCTGTATCATATATGTCTGGGGTTACAGTCTCTATGTGAGACACCAATCTGTGTATCATAGATGACTGGGGTTGTTACAGTCCCTGTGTGGGACACCAATCTGTGTATCATAGATGTCTGGGGTTGTTACCGTCCCTGTGTGAGACACCAATCTGTGTATCATAGATGTCTGAGGTTGTTACAGTCCCTGTGTGAGACACCAATCTGTGTGTCATAGATGTCTGAGGTTGTTACAGTCCCTGTGTGAGACAGCAGTATGTGTATAATAGATGTCTGGGGTTACAGTCCCTGTGTGAGACACCAGTCTGTGTATCATAGATGTCTGGGGTTACAGTCTCTGTGTGAGACACCAATCTGTGTATCATAGATGTCTGGGGTTATTACAGTCCCTGTGTGAGACACCAATCTGTGTATCATAGATGTCTGGGGTTGTTACAGTCCCTGTGTGAGACACCAATCTGTGTATCATAGATGTCTGAGGTTTCAGACTCTATGTGAGACACCAGTCTGTGTATCATAGATGTCTGGGGCTGTTACAGTCCCTGTGTGAGACACCAATCTGTGTATCATAGATGTCTGAGGTTTCAGACTCTATGTGAGACACCAATCTGTGTATCATAGATGTCTGGGGCTGTTACAGTCCCTGTATGAGACACCAATCTGTGTATCATAGATGTCTGAGGTTGTTATAGCCCCTGTGTGAGACACCAGTCTGTGTAACATAGATGTCTGGGGTTACAGTCTCTGTGTGAGACACCAATCTGTGTATCATAGATGTCTGGGGTTGTTACAGTCTCTGTGTAAGACACCAATATGTGTATCATAGATGTCTGAGGTTGTTACAGTCCCTGTGTGAGACACCAATCTGTGTGTCATAGATGTCTGAGGTTGTTACAGTCCCTGTGTGAGACACCAGTCTGTGTATCATATATGTCTGGGGTTGTTACAGTCCCTGTATGAGACACCAATCTGTGTATCATAGATGTCTGAGGTTGTTACAGTCCCTGTGTGAGACACCAGTCTGTGTATCATAGATGTCTGGGGTTACAGTCCCTGTGTGAGACACCAATCTGTGTATCATAGATGTCTGGGGTTGTTACAGTCCCTGTGTGAGACACCAATCTGTGTATCTTAGATGTCTGGGGTTGTTACAGTCCCTGTGTGAGACACCAATCTGTGTATCATAGATGTCTGATGTTGTTACAGTTCCTGTGTGAGACACCAATCTGTGTATCATAGATGTCTGGGGTTTCAGTCTCTGTGTGAGACACCAGTCTGTGTATCATAGATGTCTGGGGTTGTTACAGTCCCTATGTGAGACACCAATCTGTGTATCATAGATGTCTGGGGTTACAGTCCCTGTGTGAGACACCAGTCTGTGTATCATAGATGTCTGGGGTTACAGTCTCTGTGTGAGACACCAATCTGTGTATCATAGATGTCTGGAGTTGTTACAGTCCATGTGTGAGACACCAATCTGTGTATCATAGATGTCTGAGGTTGTTACAGTCCCTGTGTGAGACACCAATCTGTGTGTCATAGATGTCTGAGGTTGTTACAGTCCCTGTGTGAGACACCAGTCTGTGTATCATATATGTCTGGGGTTGTTACAGTCCCTGTATGAGACACCAGTCTGTGTATCATAGATGTCTGAGGTTGTTACAGTCCCTGTGTGAGACACCAGTCTGTGTATCATAGATGTCTGGGGTTACAGTCCCTGTGTGAGACACCAGTCTGTGTATCATAGATGTCTGGGGTTACAGTCTCTGTGTGAGACACCAATCTGTGTATCATAGATGTCTGGGGTTGTTACAGTCCCTGTGTGAGACACCAATCTGTGTATCATAGATGTCTGGGGTTGTTACAGTCCCTGTATGAGACACCAATCTGTGTATCATAGATGTCTGATGTTGTTACAGTTCCTGTGTGAGACACCAATCTGTGTATCATAGATGTCTGGGGTTGTTACAGTCCCTGTGTGAGACACCAATCTGTGTATCATAGATGTCTTTGGTTGTTACAGTCCCTGTGTGAGACACCAATCTGTGTATCATAGATGTCTGAGGTTGTTACAGTCCCTGTGTGAGACACCAATCTGTGTATCATAGATGTCTGAGGTTGTTACAGTCCCTGTGTGAGACACCAATCTGTGTATCATAGATGTCTGGGGTTACAGTCTGTGTGTGAGACACCAGTTTGTGTATCATAGATGTCTGGGGTTGTTACAGTCCCTGTGTGAGACACCAATCTGTGTATCATAGATGTCTGATGTTGTTACAGTCCCTGTGTGAGACACCAATCTGTGTATCATAGATGTCTGATGTTGTTACAGTTCCTGTGTGAGACACCAATCTGTGTATCATAGATGTCTGGGGTTTTAGTCTCTGTGTGAGACACCAGTCTGTGTATCATAGATGTCTGGGGTTGTTACAGTCCCTGTGTGAGACACCAATCTGTGTATCATAGATGTCTGGGGTTACAGTCCCTGTGTGAGACACCAGTCTGTGTATCATAGATGTCTGGGGTTACAGTCTCTGTGTGACACCAATCTGTGTATCATAGATGTCTGGAGTTGTTACAGTCCATGTGTGAGACACCAATCTGTGTATCATAGATGTCTGAGGTTGTTACAGTCCCTGTGTGAGACACCAGTCTGTGTATCATAGATGTCTGAGGTTGATACAGTCCCTGTGTGAGACACCAATCTGTTTGTCATAGATGTCTGAGGTTGTTACAGTCCCTGTGTGAGGCACCAATCTGTTTGTCATAGGTTGTTAGTCTTGCCTTTTCTAGTTTTGGCTGGTATATGAGACTAAGTTTCTTGGTTTCTGATACCTGTGTGTGATTTGTGTCATCTCAGTGGCTGTATGTTCCATATCACCATGTTCTGCACATGCTGGCCCAGGTATGAGCGTTTTTTAAACTGTGCTACCATACAGTGTCCTTGCTGGGTTTGACTGTGACGTGTTCATTCAGTCAACAGTTTCAGAACAGGAAGATATTTTTTCGGCCTGCTTTCTCAAGCGAAACATATATAGTCTACCTGCTTTTTACATTTCTTTCTGATAGTAGGTGTGGCTTTCTCATGTGGTTAGGCACATGTGTGCTGTTGTTGGTGGGTTACCAGTTTCTCATACTTAACTGATGATTGTACCAGTTGTACTGGTGATTACTTCTATTTTACTAGTTAAATAGTATTGGTTTTACCGAGTATAGAACTAACTCTATTGATAACTTGTGGTGAGGTTATTAAACCAGTTGTGTTTGTTATTAGAAGTATTCTCCCCTCTTACCCACACATATACACTCCCCCACCCCTCCCCAAGCTTTCAGTCGCTCCCTTCAGCTTGAAATCTAAACCTGTTCCCCATGCTGTTATTCCCTGCCTTTAACCTGTTTGTCTGGAAAGTCTGTCTCTGTAACCAACCTAAGAGTATCTGCTGGTAGCTTTTATTTTTGGCATAGGACATGCCTTTCTCTCTCTCTCTCTCTGTCTCTCTCTTTCTCTCTTCTTTTATCGGCCCCCCCCTCCCCCCATCTCCTTACACTCCCTTATATACGTATACACACAACACACACATACACACCAGGGAAAGAACATTTGTGAATGTGCTGTATTGTTGATTGTCCTAGTTTTGTGTATGCTCATACATAATGTGTTGTTGATTGTCCTAGTTTTGGGTATGCTCATACATAATGTGTTGTTGATTGTCCTAGTTTTGTGAATGCTCATACATAATGTGTTGTTGATTGTCCTAGTTTTGTGTATGCTCATACATAATGTGTTGTTGATGTCCTAGTTTTGGGTATGCTCATACATAATGTATTGTTGATTGTCCTAGTTTTGTGTATGCTCATACATAATGTGTTGTTGATGTCCTAGTTTTGTGTATGCTCATACATAATGTGTTGTTGATTGTCCTAGTTTTGTGTATGCTCATACATAATGTGTTGTTGATGTCCTAGTTTTGGGTATGCTCATACATAATGTGTTGTTGATTGTCCTAGTTTTGTGTATGCTCATACATAATGTGTTGTTGATGTCCTAGTTTTGTGAATGCTCATACATAATGTGTTGTTGATTGTCCTAGTTTTGTGTATGCTCATACATAATGTGTTGTTGATTGTCCTAGTTTTGGGTATGCTCATACATAATGTGTTGTTGATTGTCCTAGTTTTGTGTATGCTCATACATAATGTATTGTTGATTGTCCTAGTTTTGTGTATGCTCATACATAATGTGTTGTTGATTGTCCTAGTTTTGTGTATGCTCATACATAATGTGTTGTTGATTGTCCTAGTTTTGTGTATTCTCATACATAATGTGTTGTTGATTGTCCTAGTTTTGTGTATGCTCATACATAATGTGTTGTTGATTGTCCTAGTTTTGTGTATTCTCATACATAATGTGTTGTTGATTGTCCTAGTTTTGTGTATGCTCATACATAATGTGTTGTTGATTGTCCTAGTTTTGTGTATGCTCATACATAATGTGTTGTTGATTGTCCTAGTTTTGTGTATGCTCATACATAATGTGTTGTTGGTTGTCCTAGTTTTGTGTATGCTCATACATAATGTGTTGTTGATTGTCCTAGTTTTATGTATGCTCATACATAATGTGTTGTTGATTGTCCTAGTTTTGTGTATGCTCATACATAATGTGTTGTTGATTGTCCTAGTTTTGTGTATGCTCATACATAATGTGTTGTTGATTGTCCTAGTTTTGTGTATGCTCATACATAATGTGTTGTTGATTGTCCTAGTTTTGTGTATGCTCATACATAATGTGTTGTTGATTGTCCTAGTTTTGTGTATGCTCATACATAATGTGTTGTTGATTGTCCTAGTTTTGTGTATGCTCATACATAATGTGTTGTTGTTTGTCCTAGTTTTGTGTATGCTCATACATAATGTGTTGTTGATTGTCCTAGTTTTGTGTATGCTCATACATAATGTGTTGTTGATTGTCCTAGTTTTGTGTATGCTCATACATAATGTGTTGTTGATTGTCCTAGTTTTGTGTATGCTCATACATAATGTGTTGTTGCTTGTCCTAGTTTTGTGTATGCTCATACATAATGTGTTGTTGATTGTCCTAGTTTTGTGTATGCTCATACATAATGTGTTGTTGATTGTCCTAGTTTTTGTGTATGCTCATACATAATGTGTTGTTGCTTGTCCTAGTTTTGTGTATGCTCATACATAATGTGTTTGTTGATTGTCCTAGTTTTGTGTATGCTCATACATAATGTGTTGTTGATTGTCCTAGTTTTGTGTATGCTCATACATAATGTGTTGTTGATTGTCCTAGTTTTGTGTATGCTCATACATAATGTGTTGTTGATTGTCCTAGTTTTGTGTATGCTCATACATAATGTGTTGTTGCTTGTCCTAGTTTTTGTGTGTATGCTCATACATAATGTGTTTGTTGATTGTCCTAGTTTTGTGTATGCTCATACATAATGTGTTGTTGATTGTCCTAGTTTTGTGTATGCTCATACATAATGTGTTGTTGATTGTCCTAGTTTTGTGTATGCTCATACATAATGTGTTGTTGATTGTCCTAGTTTTGTGTATGCTCATACATAATGTGTTGTTGCTGTGCCTACAGGGTCCAGCATGAACTCTCCAATGAAGGATGCACTCACAGAGTTTATTAACAACAACACTTCAGCAATAGAGCAGGCCATGGAGAATGGAAGTCATGGTGAGCACCAAAATCATCATTGTCTCACAGTTCTTCTCTCTCTCATTGACATCTTGTTGAACTGTATACTCCACAATCATTCTCTCTCTCATTGACATCTTGTTGAACTGTATACTCCACAATCATTCTCTCTCATTGGCATCTTGTTCAACTGTATACTCCACAATCATTCTCTCTCATCGACATCTTGTTGAACTGTATGCTCCACAATCTTTCTCTCTCATTGGCATCTTGTTGAACTGTATGCTCCACAATCATTCTCTCTCATCGACATCTTGTTGAACTGTATACTCCACAATCATTCTCTCTCATTGGCATCTTGTTGAACTGTATACTCCACAATCATTCTCTCTCATTGGCATCTTGTTGAACTGTATGCTCCACAATCATTTTCTCTCATTGGCATCTTGTTCAACTGTATACTCCACAATCATTCTCTCTCATCGACATCTTGTTGAACTGTATGCTCCACAATCTTTCTCTCTCATTGGCATCTTGTTGAACTGTATGCTCCACAATCATTCTCTCTCATCGACATCTTGTTGAATTGTATACTCCACAATCATTCTCTCTCATTGGCATCTTGTTGAACTGTATACTCCACAATCATTCTCTCTCATTGGCATCTTGTTGAACTGTATGCTCCACAATCATTTTCTCTCATTGGCATCTTGTTGAACTGTATGCTCCACTATCTTTCTCTCTCATCGACATTTTGTTGAACTGTATACTCCACAATCATTCTCTCTCATCGACATTTTGTTGAACTGTATACTCCACAATAATTCTCTCTCATCGACATCTTGTTGAACTGTATACTCCACAATCATTCTCTCTCATCGACATCTTGTTGAACTGTATGCTCCACAATCATTCTCTCTCATCGACATCTTGTTGAACTGCATGCTCCACAATCATTCTCTCTCATCGACATCTAGTGTATCATACTCATACACAGTCTCTCTCTCTCATTTACATCTTGTTCAGCTGTAACTCCAGTCTCTCTCTCATTGACATCTTGTTGAACTGTATACTCCACAGTCTCTCTCTCTCATTGACATCTTGTTGAACTGTATACTCCACAGTCTCTCTCTCTCATTGATATCTTGTTCAGCTGTAACTCCACAGTCTCTCTCTCTCTCATTAACATCTTGTTGAACTGTATACTCCACAGTCTCTCTCTCTCATTGACATCTCGTTTAACTGTACTCTTTACAGTCTTTCTCTCTCTCATTGATATCTTGTTCAGCTGTAACTCCACAGTCTCTCTCTCATTGATATCTTGTTCAGCTGTAACTCTACAGTCTCTCTCTCATTGACATTTTCTTGAACTGTATACTCCACAGTCTCTCTCTCTCATTGACATCTTGTTTAACTGTATTGTTCACAGTCTCTCTCTCTCTCTCTCTCTCTCTCTCTCTCTCTCTCTCTCTCTCTCTCTCTCTCTCTCTCTCTCTCTCTCTCTCATTGACATCTAGTTGAACTGTATACTTTACAGTCTCTCTCTCTTTCATTGACATCTTGTTCAACTGTATACTTCAGTCTCTCTCTCTCATTGACATCTTGTTTAACTGTATTCTTCAGTCTCTCTCTCTCTCTCTCTCTCATTGACATCTAGTTAAACTGTATACTCCACAGTCTCTCTCTCTCATTGATATATTGTTAAGCTGTAACTCCACAGTCTCTCTCTCATTGTCATCTTGTTTAACTGTATTCTTCACAGTTTCTCTCTCTCTTTCATTGACATCTTGTTCAACTGTATACTTGTCTCTCTCCCTCTCTCTCTCTCTCTCTCTCTCTCTCTCTCTCATTGACATCTTGTTCAACTCTCTCTTTCATTGACATCTTGTTCAACTGTATACTCCACAGTCTCTCTCTCTCTCTCTCTCATTGACATCTTGTTCAACTGTATACTCCACAGTCTCTCTCTCTCTCTCATTGACATCTTGTTCAACTGTATACTCCACAGTCTCTCTCTCTCTCTCTCTCTCTCTCATTGACATCTTGTTCAACTGTATACTCCACAGTCTCTCTCTCTCTCTCTCTCTCTCATTGACATCTTGTTCAACTGTATACTTTACAGTCTCTCTCTCTCTCTCTCTCATTGACATCTTGTTCAACTGTATACTCCACAGTCTCTCTCTCTCTCATTGACATCTTGTTCAACTGTATACTCCACAGTCTCTCTCTCTCTCTCATTGACATCTTGTTCAACTGTATACTCCACAGTCTCTCTCTCTCTCTCATTGACATCTTGTTCAACTCCACAGTCTCTCTCTCATTGATATCTTGTTCAGCTGTAACTCTACAGTCTCTCTCTCATTGACATTTTCTTGAACTGTATACTCCACAGTCTCTCTCTCTCTCATTGACATCTTGTTCAACTGTATACTCCACAGTCTCTCTCTCTCTCTCTCTCTCTCATTGACATCTTGTTCAACTGTATACTCCACAGTCTCTCTCTCTCTCTCTCTCTCATTGACATCTTGTTCAACTGTATACTCCACAGTCTCTCTCTCTCTCTCTCTCATTGACATCTTGTTCAACTGTATACTCCACAGTCTCTCTCTCTCTCTCATTGACATCTTGTTCAACTGTATACTCTAGTCTCTCTCTCTCTCTCATTGACATCTTGTTTAGCTGTACAAATTCTAGAATAAGCTGTCTGTGTGTGTGTTACATAATCTACAATTCTCTGTATTTCATATTCTAGATTGAGCTGTCTCTGGGTTCGTTACAGATTCTAGAATGAGCTGTCTCTGGGTTCGTTACAGATTCTAGAATGAGCTGTCTCTGGGTTTGTTACAGATTCTAGAATGAGCTGTCTCTCTGTTCGTTACAGATTCTAGAATGAGCTGTCTCTGGGTTCGTTACAGATTCTAGAATGAGCTGTCTCTGGGTTCGTTACAGATTCTAGAATGAGCTGTCTCTGGGTTCGTTACAGATTCTAGAATGAGCTGTCTCTCTGTTCGTTACAGATTCTAGAATGAGCTGTCTCTGGGTTCGTTACAGATTCTAGAATGAGCTGTCTCTGGGTTCGTTACAGATTCTAGAATGAGCTGTCTCTCTGTTCGTTACAGATTCTAGAATGAGCTGTCTCTGGGTTCGTTACAGATTCTAGAATGAGCTGTCTCTGGGTTCGTTACAGATTCTAGAATGAGCTGTCTCTGGGTTCGTTACAGATTCTAGAATGAGCTGTCTCTGGGTTCGTTACAGATTCTAGAATGAGCTGTCTCTGGCTTCGTTACAGATTCTAGAATGAGCTGTCTCTCTGTTCATTACAGATTCTAGAATGAGCTGTCTCTGGGTTCGTTACAGATTCTAGAATGAGCTGTCTCTGGGTTCGTTACAGATTCTAGAATGAGCTGTCTCTGGGTTCGTTACAGATTCTAGAATGAGCTGTCTCTCTGTTCGTTACAGATTCTAGAATGAGCTGTCTCTGGGTTCGTTACAGATTCTAGAATGAGCTGTCTCTGGGTTTGTTACAGATTCTAGAATGAGCTGTCTCTGGGTTCGTTACAGATTCTAGAATGAGCTGTCTCTGGGTTCGTTACAGATTCTAGAATGAGCTGTTTTTGTGTGTGTTACATATTCTAGAATAAGCTGTCTCTGTGTGTGTTACATATTCTAGAATGAGCTGTCTCTGGGTTCGTTACAGATTCTAGAATGAGCTGTTTTTGTGTGTGTTACATATTCTAGAATAAGCTGTCTCTGTGTGTGTTGCAGATTCTAGAATAAGCTGTCTCTGTGTGTGTTGCAGATTCTAGAATAAGCTGTCTCTGTGTGTGTTGCAGATTCTAGAATAAGCTATAGAGAAGAGCAGTGACATATAATGAATGGTTTTGCTCTTTATTATTTCAGATCTAACAAAAGAGGATCCGGTGATCCCAGACCTAATGAACTACCTGTCGTGCCCCAGCCCACAGCTGGGTCACAAAGACATGGAGCCCATGTCTACCAGTGAGAAAGCTGACACACATAACCCCAGTTTTGAATCTCTGGACAGGCAGGCACATTTCAGCTCACATCAGCTACAGGACCTCGCAGAGACTGACCACTTGATTGCCAGCCATACTTGTGTCACCTCTGGGGACTCGGTGCTGGGCAAGGTAGTTTCAATCTCACATCACAGTCTCCATCATCAGCACAACACATCCTTGTTCTCTAGTTCTAATATTCAACCTGGCAACACTGCTTGTGCTTTCCCAGAAGCTCAGCTGGTGAACCCAGCAGTGTTTGATGGCAGGGGTAGCAGTACCAACAGTGGTTCTGAAATGCACAGTTCACTCACTGCTGGAGCCAGCGAGTACTGCCACAGTGAGCATTCTGGTCAGTTTCCGGGGCCTTCAGATGTGGACAAACATGACCAGCAGGCTCAATTCATGAGCACAGACAGCTGTGTGACACAGCTGCAGCCTCACTCAGAGACCAGCTCCAGTGGTTTCCAGGATTCTTCAGTATTATCTTCCTTTACCTCGTCGGTCAACACTGAGGTCAGCTTTGGCCAGGATGGCCTGGCATTTGGACTGTTGACTGTCAGCCAGGATTCACGGAGTAACTTAGAGAATGTTGCTGGTCAGTTCCGAACCCCAGAGAAAATGCACGTGGATGAACCAGAGGTGGTGTATCAACAGTCAGGCAGCATTGATCATTTCCATGCTGGAGCAGGACATACAGCCAGCTCATCAGATGTTCACATGCAGGTGTACAGTTCTGATGCATTTAATGCTTCCGGGCAAACTGCCACTGTTGCAGACAGTCATCTACAAGATTCTGTAGCATCATCTGGAGCAGGCCAGAGTTTTCAGCAAAATCCTTCAGTGCTGCAGGGATGCATGGGCTATCAGGCGCAACCAAACATCCATCCAGCCAATGATGTCATCACAGACCAGGCTCACTACTTACCTCAGCAGCCTGAAAGTTCAGGGTCTTCAGAAGCACCTTTCTCCTGTACAAACCAGCATGCCTCCGGCTCTAGTCAGCCAGATCCATGCCCGTCCAACCAGTATTTTAATCTACCAGGCCATGGTAACACAGCACCCAGTGTTGCCGACACATTCCAGAAATCTCTGGTGGACACTGAGGTCCCAGCACAAGGCTCCACTTGTGGCCAGACTTGTCAGTTTGATCTCATCAGTAACAACACAGACTGCAGCACCTACCAGCAGTCTGCATCCTCCCTGCAGCATCACCAGCTAGACTTGGGCCAGTTTCACCAGAGCCCAACCCTAGACATCAGCTACACCACTAATGTTAGTCCTGACCACTGTCAGCCCCAGTCATCTGTGAGTTTCCACACTAGTTTGGCATCAGATCTGAATAACCCTGTTCTCTTTCCTACATCTACCCCAGCAGGAAGCCAGAATCAGCCAAATGATTACCTGGCTAACTCAGTGGGTGCGGCACTTTCACAGGTAAGTGATTCCACAGCTTTCAAGTGTAACAACAGTGAGGATCCCTTGCTCTCACAGAGCCAGAGTAGTGTTCCTCACAATCTCACAGACTTTCAGATGTCCTCTTCTTCTCCAGAAGTGACATCATCAAGTAAAGCACCTTGTGATGTAACCATGAGGGAGTTTTCTTTAGGAGGAAGCATGCATTCATCATCTCACAGGTTTACTGATGATTCCTTCAGCCATCTAGACTTGGAGGCTGTGGTCAACAGCTTGAGTGCTGACACAAGTTCCTCCACCACGTCTCAGAATGACCCTGTCTTGAGTACTGCATCCTTCCAGCCCAGCTATCACCAGTATGAATACAGTGGACTAGATCCAGCATCTGTTAGCTTCTCTGACTCAAGTACATTTAATGAACAGAGCAAATCAGAGATAACTTTCACATCTGACACTCCAGTCCTGTCCACATCCTCTTTTATGTCTGACACTCAGTTTGCATCTCCCAGCTTTATGTTTGCTTCCAGCTCTCAGGCTGCAGCTCCAGCCTACCCTCAGCCAATGCAGGTGCAGGACTCAGAGCCTCATGTCACCTACTGCTACCCCAGCACAAATGTCAGCCAGCGGATCGTTAACAACACAGAGACAGCCATGGACATGTCCTTGTCCTCGGGTCTCCAGCCCGCAGGCTTGTCCTATGAGGAGATTCACATGTCTATTGTTAAGGCAGGCAATGAACTGTCCAAAGAAACACATGACACCACTGTTCTGGATCCCCACGCAGTGTTTGATACTTCTCTAGCCCAGACGGCTAACGCTGACTCTATAGGTACTGTGTCCTCCATGTTTCCCGCTTCATCTTCCGACATGTTTCCAGCAGAAAAGTCAGATGGGACTGTTGCAGCAACTTACCACCCAGGAGTTCAGAGCTCAGCCATGATTACTTCTCCCGGAGACAGATCTCATGAGAGCAACTTCAGCAGTGAAGTCTCTGTCTTTTCCAGCACCCCCTGCCTCTCAGATTCCATGACCAGCAACAATGTGGACTCTAGCATCTTCTCAGGCATCCTCAGTGACCTGCAGGCATCCGCTACACCAGCTAGTCACATCGCCCAACAGACCTCCGCAGCAGTTCCAAACTTTCTAGAGAACACAGGGCCCTTACCCTCTAGTGTACACCCTGGTATTTCAGTGGCGTGTCTCACACAGGGACCAGCTCAAAGCAATTTCATTATCACAGTAGCTGGCACACCAAGTGCCTCCAAGGCTGTGGCTGAAGGCCAGCAGCAACCAGTCATGTTATCCTGCACGGTGTCACAGACAGCTAGTTCCTCTGGCAGTTCCCAAACATTTGCCACCGTGATTAACCCACCACAAGCATCCACTGCTTCCTTCCTCGGTCCTTTAGAGGCTTTAGATCCACCTAACGATGGCCTGTCAGCACACCAGGTTGTCCCTACACTGGGTCTGGCTGGAGCATCAGTAGATTCTGCCTCTGGGGCACCCTCTGGAGTCTACTTACACATGGACCCTGTGCATGCAGAGAGAACATCAGTGTTGCCTGGCAGCATCAAGTTAGCAACCAGCACACTGACAACACACAAGTCAAACACTAATAGCACATCCGGGGCTGGCTTGGCATCTGTGAGTGTGGCAGCAGTAAACCCCTCACAGGTGTTGGCCAGCTCAGCCAGTAAACAGCCACATATTATTGTCTCCCTAGAAGAGTTGCAGAAGCTGCTAGCTCAGCAGAATCTGTCTCAACCCTCCCCATCGGTTCCTCATCAGCAGCCATACACCACCCTATCCTCTCCCCAGACCCTGGTTCTGCAGAAACATGCATCACATTCCTTGAAGCAGTCTCAGCCCAGGCTGTTGATCAAAGGGGCAACCCTGCCCAGCCAGCCACGCCTGGGCCACCCCCACCAACAGCTACAACAAGCTAGAGACAAGCTGCAGCTTATGATGCACCAGCCTTCAGAACACGCATCTGTTAGCCAACTCTCTCACAGGAGCTCAGAGACCACTACTCCCCAGGAGAGCCACCAGAAGGCATCAAACCCCTTTCATTTTGTATCATTTGGCCAGCTGGACAAGTTGTCACAGGGTAAGCTGCATGTTTTACAGCATTCTTCAGAGCAGCAACCCAAAGGCAAGCTACAGCTGAAACCAGCCCAGCTGTTTCATCGCCAGCCACAAACAGTCAACTTGTTTCTACAGCAGGTGCCCGCCAAGGCTGGGGATCACAAGCTGGCCCCTCTACAGTTGGGACAGCAGCAGATAGTTCCACCCCAGGGCCAGCAGAAATCTCACACAGATCACAAACCTTTTGTACATATTGAATCTCATGTCCACAACCCTCACCATCTCAACCAAAGGGGCCTCAGTAGCACTTCAAAGACTCACAATCTCATTCAGCTGGCACAAATGCAGCAAGAACTGCTCTTGTTGCTGAAGCAGGAGGAGAAAGGACAGGAGTTTGAGAAGCAGCAGCTGCAGCAGTTTCACCGGAAGCACCAGCAACATTTACAACCCTTAGACAAGACTGACAAAACAGAGCGAGCCTGCAGTGACAGTCTCAGGAAGGATTACAAACATCTCCATAGTCTGTTGACCGCTGATACCAGTTCAGGCAACTTACACAATAAAGGTCAGCTTTTGTCATGTTTTAGCTATAGAAGGCAATATTTGTTTTATCATGTTTTAACTATAGAAGACATTATTGGTTTTGTCATGTTTTAGCTATACAAGGCTTTATTTTTCTTATGCCACCAGTGCATCTTTGTTGTATGTCTGCCAGATCATGGGCATTTACTTCTGTCCATTTAATATTTTGATTACTGTAGCAAATATCTGTGCTAGAAGAAGTATTGTGTGAATTGCTGCATGCTAGAACTGTTGTGTGAATCACTCTGTTTTGTGATAAAACTGTTGTGTGAATCACTCTGTTTTGTGATAGAACTGTTGTGTGAATCACTCTGTTTTGTTATAAAACTGTTTGTGGATCACTTTATTGTGTTATATGATGCTAGCGTGTTTCACTCCATTGTGATATGTGTGTTAGAATTTGGTGTAAATCACTCTGTTGTGATATATAATGCTAGAACTGTTGTGTAAATGACTCCATTCTCTGCTCAAACTGTTGCGTGAATCTCTCTGTTGTGTTATAGTACTGTTTTGTGAATCAAACTGTTGTGATATATAATGCTTGAACTGTTGTGTAAATGACTCCATTCTCTGCTCAAACTGTTGCGTGAATTTCTCTGTTGTGTTATAGTACTGTTTTGTGAGTCACACTTTTGTGATATATAATGCTAGAACTGTAGTGTGAAGAACAATTAACACAATGTGCTATATAGTTGTGTTAGTTAACATAATGTGCTATATAGTTGTGTTAGTTAACATAATGTGCTGTATAGTTGTGTTAGTTAACATAAGGTGCTATTTAGTTGTGTTAGTTAACATAATGTGCTATATAGTTGTGTTAGTTAACATAATGTAATATATAGTTGTGTTAGTTAACATAATGTGCTATTTAGTTGTGTTAGTTAACATAATGTGCTATATAGTTGTGTTAGTTAACATAATGTAATATATAGTTGTGTTAGTTAACATAATGTGCTATTTAGTTGTGTTAGTTAACATAATGTGCTATATAGTTGTGTTAGTTAACATAATGTGCTATATAGTTGTGTTAGTTAACATAATGTGCTATTTAGTTGTGTTAGTTAACATAATGTGCTGTATAGTTGTGTTAGTTAACATAATGTGCTATATAGTTGTGTTAGTTAACATAATGTGCTATATAGTTGTGTTAGTTAACATAATGTAATATATAGTTTTGTTAGTTAACATAATGTGCTATTTAGTGGTGTTAGTTAACATAATGTGCTGTATAGTTGTGTTAGTTAACATAATGTAATATATAGTTGTGTTAGTTAACATAATGTGCTATTTAGTTGTGTTAGTTAACATAATGTGCTATATAGTTGTGTTAGTTAACATAATGTAATATATAGTTGTGTTAGTTAACATAATGTGCTATATAGTTGTGTTAGTTAACATAATGTGCTATATAGTTGTGTTAGTTAACATAATGTGCTATTTAGTTGTGTTAGTTAACATAATGTGCTATATAGTTGTGTTAGTTTCCAAGTCTGACAGTTGTGTGCCAGTACATTATGTTCTCTGATGTCAGAGACGTGTTACCACTGATATTTGTGGTCTGTTTCAGCTGTTCCATCAGTGCTGAACCTAGCCACAAACTCTGTAGGACTACAGCTGGCTGGTGGTGGCAGCTCACAGACACTGCCATCAGCTACATCCACGGCTCCATTCTCATTGATTCCTCTCAATGGTCATACATCCTTGCCATTGTCTAGCACCAGCTCCAGCACTCCCCTGTCCACCCTAGCTTTCGTGAAGAACATGGGAGCTGCTGCTGCTGCCTCTAAGGCATTTGACATCAAAGATTCTCACACAGAACCCAACCTGCCCACTGCCCAGTATTCGGTCAAGTTAGAACAGGGCAGCAGTGCCAAGGATGAACTGGATGTGCTGAGTGAGCACTTTAGTGATCACCTTGCATCCCACCAGCCTCCCCTGCTGCTACAGACATCCACAGAGAGGAAGAGAAGTCATACTCCATTAAGTGTGGACTTGAACAGCCCAGCAAACTCTGGCTCTGAGCCGGCCAGTCCTCTCTCCTCACCAACAGTTTGTGAAGATGGTAATACTCAACTGACACTGATTGAGCGCTCCGCAGATCTTCACATAAAATCAGACACCATGATGGGCGTGGAAGACGAAGATGTTGATGAGAATTCCTGCTTTGATCTCAATGCTTTCCACAAGCGTCCTTCAGCAGGAGAATCCCACTCTACCAGAGGCAACCGTGAGAGTGTGCCCATGAAGATTGCCAAGTCATCCATGGACACAAATGCTCACTTGGCTGTCAACTCCTCTACTTCTCCAGAATCCACATTTGACTTTGGCAGCGCAGTAACGTCAGCTTCTAGCTTCTCGTTTGTCTTTGGGAACAAGGAGGACAACAGCTCAGAGGTGTTCACATTTGGGTTGAATGGTACAGCAACCACGGCAGCAGCAGTGACAACAACAGCAACAACTGATACATTGTAAGCAAGCTTTTGTTTTATTGTCTGCATGAAATATTGTCTCTGTTAGAAGTAGAGCCTGAAGGTTGTGATTGTGATGGTTGTAATACTGATGGTGCTAATGATGGGGTGATGCTATTTATTCAAATAGTGGAGATATTATTGGTGATATTCATAATCATTATTTGTAGCCAAGGCATTAAGGGTGTGATCTCCTTGGTAGTTACTGGGTGTTGGTTATTGATGGCAGAAGTGGTGATGGTGTTGGTTGAAGAGGGGACATTAATAGTGGTGTTGGTAGAAATGTTAACAATTATTTTGAATGTTGCAATTTCCCTTCTGTTGTTGTGTGACATGATTTATTTGTTACTTTCTATTATATAATCGGTTGTCCCGTTTCCTCATGTTCAGCACGAGTCTTCTCACTCAGCAGCTGTTGCATATTCTGAATATGCATGGCTGATAGCCATACATACTCAGCTGTCATTGCTAAGTCATCTGCATAACATATTGATTAGATGATCATCTCCTACTGGTATCTCTTTCTTCTCTAACAACCCCATCCCACTCCCTTTCCGCCTAATTGTTTTTTACTGTTCACTCACTCCCAAATAGCCCTCACAGCAATTAACTTCTCATACATCAGAACCGACCAGTCTGTTGCCTGCTCCTTTCCTAACACACCAGCATGACCTGGAGATATTTCCATATCATGCTAGCTACCCAGGACCTCTGAAGCGATGCTTGCCACAATACATGGAGCATGCTCTGTCTCCACCTTTCTCATCCACTATCAATGCTCCTGTAGCTCTCAGATCTTCCCTAGGTTGTGTGACTGATCGTACAGTGACAGTGCTGCTCTAGCTCTCAGATCTTCCCTAGGTTGTGTGACTGATCATTCAGTGACAGTGCTGCTGTAGCTCTCAGATCTTCCCTAGGTTGTGTGACTGATCGTACAGTGACAGTGCTCCTGTAGCTCTCAGATCTTCCCTAGGTTGTGTGACTGATCGTACAGTGACAGTGCTGCTGTAGCTCTCAGATCTTCCCTAGGTTGTGTGACTGATCGTACAGTGACAGTGCTGCTGTAGCTCTCAGATCTTCCCTAGGTTGTGTGACTGATCATACAGTGACAGTGCTGCTCTAGCTCTCAGATCTTCCCTAGGTTGTGTGACTGATCATCCAGTGACAGTGCTGCTGTAGCTCTCAGATCTTCCCTAGGTTGTGTGACTGGTCGTACAGTGACAGTGCTGCTCTAGCTCTCAGATCTTCCCTAGGTTGTGTGACTGATCATACAGTGACAGTGCTGCTCTAGCTCTCAGATCTTCCCTAGGTTGTGTGACTGATCATACAGTGACAGTGCTGCTGTAGCTCTCAGATCTTCCCTAGGTTGTGTGACTGAACATCCAGTGACAATGCTGCTGCATTGACTTTATGATACATTGACAGGCCACACAAAGACGGGAGCAAGCCATACAGATTGACCCCCAACAAACCTGTGATGAAGGCAGCAGCAATGAGGGCTGCAGTGCCCACCCAGTCTGTGAGACCCACTACCAGGAAACAGAAGGAGTACAGTCTGAAGGCATACTACCCAAGTAAGTTGGATGGCATGGAGTTAAAGATCCTGGAGCAGCCAGAACCACAGCATCGTGCCCGCTACCAGACAGAAGGCAGCAGGGGGGCCATCAAAGATGCCAGCCAGCAAGGGTTCCCTGTCATCAAGGTATTTGTCATGTGTGTTCCTGCGTTAACATTTACTGAGCAACCCTGGAAATATCATGAGACATACTTCAGTGGGTATTGATTCACACTTACCATGAAAATAGTATTGCAAACCAGATTGCAGATTGTTTTACACTGTAACTTTAGCTTTCACCGTTACATTGTTTTTTTTATCTCTTCTCCCTCACCTAACATAGTAACGTTAGCGCTCAGTGTTTACGTTGTCTCTCATCTCCCCCCTCCCCCCCCACCTCACAGAGTAACTTTAGCACTCGCAAAGTCTCTCATCTCTTCTCCCCCACCTCATAGAGTAACTTTAGCACTCGCATTGTCTCTCATCTCTTCTCCCCCACCTCACAGAGTAACTTTAGCACTCGCATTGTCTCTCATCTCTTCTCCCCCACCTCATAGAGTAACTTTAGCACTCACATTGTCTCTCATCTCTTCTCCCCCACCTCATAGAGTAACTTTAGCACTCGCATTGTCTCTCATCTCTTCTCCCCCACCTCACAGAGTAACTTTAGCACTCGCATTGTCTCTCATCTCTTCTCCCCCCTCTCACAGAGTAACTTTAGCACTCGCAATGTCTCTCATCTCTTCTCCCCCACCTCACAGAGTAACTTTAGCCTTCACATTGTCTCTCATCTCTTCTCCCCCACCTCACAGAGTAACTTTAGCACTCGCATTGTCTCTCATCTCTTCTCCCCCCTCTCACAGAGTAACTTTAGCACTCGCAATGTCTCTCATCTCTTCTCCCCCATCTCACAGAGTAACTTTAGCCTTCACATTGTCTCTCATCTCTTCTCCCCCATCTCACAGAGTAACTTTAGCACTCGCATTGTCTCTCATCTCTTCTCTCCCATCTCACAGAGTAACTTTAGCACTCGCATTGTCTCTCATCTCTTCTCCCCCATCTCACAGAGTAACTTTAGCACTCGCATTGTCTCTCATCTCTTCTCTCCCATCTCACAAAGTAACTTTAGCCTTCACATTGTCTCTCATCTCCCCCACCTCACAGAGTAACTTTAGCTTTCACATTGTCTCTCACTAAATTAATTCTCCAAAAATGGCAAATTGGATAAAGAAATAAAAACCTGATGAAGAAAGTATTTCAAGTATTGGGACAGCTCACCTCCCTGCAGCAACATCAAATCGTGCTGGTAATGTGTTCCTTCTTGTGTGTGCTAGTGGGTGTGTATACGCTCTTGTGTGTGCTAGTGGGTGTGTATACTCTCTTGTGTGTGCTAGTGGGTGTGTATACACTCTTGTGTGTGCTGGTGGGTGTGTATACTCTCTTGTGTGTGCTAGTGGGTGTGTATATGCTCTTGTGTGTGCTAGTGGGTGTGTATACACTCTTGTGTGTGCTGGTGGGTGTGTATACACTCTTGTGTGTGCTAGTGGGTGTGTATACTCTCTTGTGTGTGCTAGTGGGTGTGTATATGCTCTTGTGTGTGCTAGTGGGTGTGTATACACTCTTGTGTGTGCTGGTGGGTGTGTATACTCTCTTGTGTGTGCTGGTGGGTGTGTATACTCTCTTGTGTGTGCTGGTGGGTGTGTATACTCTCTTGTATGTGCTGGTGGGTGTGTATACTCTCTTGTGTGTGCTGGTGGGTGTGTATACTCTCTTGTGTGTGCTGGTGGGTGTGTATACTCTCTTGTGTGTGCTGGTGGGTGTGTATACACTCTTGTGTGTGCTGGTGGGTGTGTATACTCTCTTGTGTGCGCTAGTGTTTGTGTATGCACTCTTATGTGTGCTAGTGGATGTGTTTCTCTTGTGTGTGTGGATATGTTCTGACTTGTGCTGATGTGTTCTCTTCTGTCTACTGCAGCTGTATGGCTACAACAAGCCGGCCAAGCTGCAAGTATTTATTGGAGACGAGTGTGGCCGGGTAAAACCTCATGGCTTCTACCAGGCCTGCCGTGTGTTTGGCAAGAACTCCACAGCTTGTGTGGAGCAGGAGATAGAGGATACGACTGTCATTGAGATTGCAGTGCTGCCAGAGAATGACATGACTGTCAAGTAAGTTGTCATTAGACATAAACTTCTCATCTCTGAGTTCATGTCTGACATAAACCTCTCATGCCTGGGTTCACATCTGGCATAAATTGTCATCTGTGGATTGACATCTGAATAAACCTGTTATCTCTGGATTCACATCTGGCATAAACCTGTCATCTTTGGATTGACATCTGAATAAACCTGTTATCTCTGGATTCACATCTGGCATAAACCTGTCATCTTTGGATTGACATCTGAATAAAACTGTTATCTCTGGATTCACATCTGGCATAAACCTGTCATCTTTGGATTGACATCTGAATAAACCTGTTATCTCTGGATTCACATCTGGCATAAACCTGTCATCTTTGGATTGACATCTGAATAAACCTGTTTTCTCTGGATTCATATCTGGCATAAACCTGTCATCTTTGGATTGACATCTGAATAAAACTGTTATCTCTGGATTCACATCTGGCATAAACTTGTCATCTTTGGATTGACGTCTGAATAAAACTGTTATCTCTGGATTCACATCTGGCATAAACTTGTCATCTTTGGATTGACGTCTGAATAAAACTGTTATCTCTGGATTCACATCTGGCATAAACCTCTCATATTTGGGTTCACATTTAGCATAAATCTCATGTCAAAAATCTAACATAAACCTCTCATATTTATATTTGGGTTCACATCTGGCAAAAACCTCTCATGTGAAACATCTGACATAAAGCTCTCATATTCGGGTTCACATCTGGCATAAACCTCTCATGTCAAACATCTGACATAAACCTCCCATCTTAGGGTTTCTATCTGACATAAACCTCATCTCTGTGTTCACTTATGACAAATAACATTACAGCACTTATTAAGGTTGTGAAAAAGTAAAATAATCACATGAGTAACTATACTGAAAACAAAAACCAGTATTTAGTAAAACCAGTACACATCATCAGTTATAGAAGTACGAAGATAAGAACAAAAAATTCTCCAAGGAAATGTTACCAGTGAGTACACAAAGCAGGATAAGCAGTCATAGATCATTTATTTACCAGCAGTGCCTGTCTCTCTAGCGTAGTTGACTAAACCGGATTGCGCGGTGAGCGGGTGGCGAACTCCTTGTGGTCCGGGTTCGCTCCCGGAGGTGGGCAGAAAAGCCACATTTCTCCCAGATTTACAGTATTTAAAATGGAATCAAGGCCGAAAGGTTGCGATATCCATAATGCCGAGCTTAAGGGTTAACAACTCATGGCTTCTGGATACTGAAACAAAACAATGTACCAGCAGTAGAAGATAGAGAATTTCCACAGAGTCCTAGAGACAGTAAATAGGAATAGCAGAAAGATCTAGTTCCTGACTGGCGTGTCAGTGGCTGAAGTGAATCTTTGTGGTCTGTCTCCTGTAGGCTACAATTCTAAGACAGTTTGCAACATACAACTCTGAAAAGATAATAATTACTGTCCTCACCTGGAGATAGATATAAGACTATGTGGTGAGTTAGGCCATAATGCTAGGTTTTGTGGATACTAGAAGACAACACAATTGTCTCAGACTTGTTTCCTTGTCTATTTTGCATTCCTAGCAGCCGGAAGTGAGTGTTTGTATTCCCTGTACCAGCATGGTTTCCCTTTGCAGCTAGATTCAGTAACAAAGTTGCTGGGTGCTAGCAGCAATTTCTGAACGCAAATGCAACACGCTCTGACATGCTGGGAAATAGCAAACTGGGCAGACAGGAAATTCCCTAGTGGCACAATTATACACATAACAATATCCCTCTGTATCATTGCTGAATAAAATTACGTAACTCTTGACGTAGACAGGGAAGAACAATCAAAGTAGTATGTCATTTAAAGTATCGTCTACGGGAAGCGGTGTCTCCCAACACATCAATTTTACTGATCTGGCTTATTACTTTTGGTTCCTCGCCCCTCCGGCAGATGCACTCTGACTTTGGAGAAAAAAAATAAAATGCTTAATTAGTCGCGGTTAACAACATGCTTATTAAGGAGGCAATTCCCCGTGTGGGTTCCGGGGCCCCATCGTGGGGAAAACAAGAATAGACCCTCTGCTTACCCAAAAGCATGTCGTAGGAGTTGACTAATTGGGGAGCTTCTTTTGAAGTCGGAGTGCCTCTGCCTGAGAGGCAAGGAACCAACAGTCTGCATTCAAGTGAATCAGATCTGTAAAACTGATGCACACGCAACACTCAGGTTCTGGGGCAGGGCTGCAGTTCAGAAGTGGACGAACAACCAGAACTTTCCACCATAGTGTACAGCTGGTGAACGTGAAGAAGAAGAAGAGAAGGGAGGCAGTGTGTCTATCCTGTTCGGGATCTCACACAGCGATACCGGAGAGTAGAAATAATCTGTTCTCTGGTAAAATTCCAAGATGACACAGAAGAGCTGGAGAGTTAGTGTGGGTGATCAGACAGTGAAAATGTATGCCAGGTTGCAACTGTTCAATATCACTCATCATTCTGGACTTCTCTGTTGCAGGCTGGACTGTGTTGGGATCTTGAAGCTGAGAAATGCAGATGTGGAGCGCCGAATCGGCCCCAAACGAGCAAGGGAGAAGAAGAAGGCAAACACTCGGGCTCGGCTGGTGATGAGATGTCTGGTGGACAAGTCTGACGGCAACCAGCAAATTCTGCAAGCTGTCTCCAACCCTATAGTCTGCAGTAAGTAGGACAGTGGTTGTCTCGCATACACAGGACTCAGTCAACTGGCACAGACATTACAGCTGCTGTATATCTAATGGAGGCCACCAACACATGCCTAACAATATCTGTGGAGTGTGTGTTGTTTATGTGTGTATGGTTCATTGCTGACTCCATGTGTGTGTGTTGTTTAGTGCTAACTCTTTATGTGTGTATGGTTCATTGCTGACTCCATGTGTGTGTGTTGTTTAGTGCTAACTCTTTATGTGTGTATGGTTCATTGCTGACTCCATGTGTGTGTGTTGTTTAGTGCTAACTCTTTATGTGTGTATGGTTCA
Source organism: Candidula unifasciata (assembly GCA_905116865.2). Classification (NCBI taxonomy): domain Eukaryota; kingdom Metazoa; phylum Mollusca; class Gastropoda; order Stylommatophora; family Geomitridae; genus Candidula; species Candidula unifasciata. The sequence goes on from CAJHNH020001879.1 coordinate 269,460, forward strand.
TTGCTGACTCCATGTGTGTGTGTTGTTTAGTGCTAACTCTTTATGTGTGTATGGTTCATTGCTGACTCCATGTGTGTGTGTTGTTTAGTGCTAACTCTTTATGTGTGTATGGTTCATTGCTGACTCCATGTGTGTGTGTTGTTTAGTGCTAACTCTTTATGTGTGTATGGTTCATTGCTGACTCCATGTGTGTGTGTTGTTTAGTGCTAACTCTTTATGTGTGTATGGTTCATTGCTGACTCCATGTGTGTGTGTTGATCAGCAGTGACTATTGTGTGTGTTGATCAGCGCTGACTCTTGTTGTGTGGCTCACTGATGACTGTCTGGCTCAGTCCTGACTCTCTGTGTAGGGCTTAGTGCTGACTCTTGTGTGTGTGTGTGTGGCTTAGTCCTGATGCTTGTGTGTGTGACTTAGTGCTGACTCTTGTGTGTGTGTGTGTGACTTAGTGCTGATGCTTGTGTGTGTGACTTAGTGCTGACTTTTGTGTGTGTGGTTCATTGATGGTGCGTGTGACTTAGTGCTGATGCTTGTGTCTTTGGCTTAGTGCTCACTTGTGTATGTGTGGCTTAGTGCTGATGCTTGTGTGTGTGTGTGGTTTATTGCTGACTCTTGTGTGTGGCTTACTCCTGACTCTTGTGTGTGGCCTAGTGCTGATTGTGTGTGTATGTGGCCTAGTGCTGACTCTGTGTGTGGGGCCTAATGCTCTGTGTGTGGGGCCTAGTGCTGATTGTGTGTGTATGTGGCCTAGTGCTGACTCTGTGTGTGGGGACTAGTGCTGACTGTGTGTGGGGCCTAGTGCTGATTGTGTGTGTATGTGGCCTAGTGCTGTCTGTGTGTGGGGACTAGTGCTGACTGTGTGTGGGGACTAGTGCTGACTCTGTGTGTGGGGCCTAGTGCTGATTGTGTGTGTATGTGGCCTAGTGCTGACTGTGTGTGTGATTCAGTGCTGACAGAGAGGAGCATGTTGTTTGTGAATCTAGGACATTGCCTTAGTTGAAGCTGTGTTAGTGTCGTGATAACAGCCTCACCTGTTGTATGTCCACAGCTCAGCCCGTAGGTCAGCCAGAGATCTCCCGCATGAGTCTCTCCGAGTCCAGTGTCCTCGGCGGGGACAGTCTCTTCATCATTGGCAAGAACTTCAAGAACAAAGGCACCAGTGTTTTGTTTCAGAAATTGGACTCCAGTGAGGAATGTGTGGTCTGGCAGGTGGAGGCAGACATTGAGCAGGAGTTCTTCCAGCCTGTAAGCTAGCTCTGGCTCTCTGCCTGTATCTCTGTCTATGTTTCTGTCTCTTTGTCTCTGTCTCTGTGTCTCTGTCTGTATCCTATGCTGTATCTGTCTTTATCTCTCTCTATGTATCGGTCTCTGTTAATATCTCTCTGTGTATGGTTCTCTGTATGTCTCTCTATATATCTGTCTCTGTTAATATCTCTCTGTGTATGTCTCTCTCTCTCTATATCTGTCTCTGTTAATATCTCTCTGTATCTCTCTATGTATCTGTCTATCTATATCTGTCTATGTTAATATCTCTGTGTATCCGTCTCTCTATGAAGCTGTCTGTGTTAATATCACTCTGTATCTATCTGTGTATCTGTCTCTCTATATATCTGTCTCTGTTAATATCTCTCTATACCTGTGTATCTGTCTCCCTGTGTATCTGTCTCCCTGTGTATCTGTCTCTGTTAATATCTGTCTCTTTTAATATCTCTCTGTATCTCTCTGTGTATCTGTCTCTGTGTATCTGTCTCTCTATATATCTGTCTCTGTATCTCTCTATATATCTGTCTCTGTTAATATCTCTCTATGTATCTGTCTCTCTATATATCTGTCTCTGTATCTCTCTATATATCTGTCTCTAAATATCTGTCTCTCTATCTCTCTGTGTATCTGTCTCTCTATACATCTGTATCTGTCTCTCTGTGTATCTGTCTGTGTATCTCTCTGTGTATCTGTCTCTCTATATATATCTGTCTCTGTTAATATCTCTCTGTGTATCTGTCTCTCTGTGTATCTGTCTCTCTAAATATATCTGTCTCTGTTAATATCTCTCTGTGTATCTGTCTCTCTGTGTATCTGTCTCTCTATATATATCTGTCTCTGTTAATATCTTTCTGTGTATCTGTCTCTCTGTGTATCTGTCTCTCTATATATATCTGTCTCTGTTAATATCTCTCTGTATCTTCTGTGATTTTTGTGTGTCTATGTCTATATATCATATAGAGATGTCTATAACTCTGTATCTCACTCTGTTTCTCTCTGTGTTACTTTCTCTGTTACTTTCTCTGATTGTTTCTCTCTCTTCTCTCTCTCTCTCTCTCTCTCTGTTACTTTCTCTGATTATTTCTCTCTCTTCTCTCTCTTTCTCTCTCTCTCTCTGTTACTTTCTCTGATTATTTCTCTCTCTTCTCTCTCTCTTTCTCTCTCTCTCTCTCTCTCTCTCTCTCTCTCTCTCTCTCTCTCTCTCTCTGTGCCTCTTCCTTAGCATGTGACTTTAGTAGTAGTCACGTCATGCGACTAGGTGGCCTGTTTGTATTACAGAAGGAAGTAAATGAGATAGCAAATATTTCTGTATGTGGTACTTGGAGAGGAGTTGAATGTTTCACAAGTTGGGACGAGGACTTTGAGGTGGACTTGTGTGTCATTACTTTACAGATATGATTTCAACAAAGTTCTGTGTGAGAAGAGTTCCAAGGTTGACCACCGAGTCAGTAGATGACTCAGGCCAACAACTTGTCTGTATCCGCTGACTACAGGAACATAGATCAAATGTATGTTTGTGGCTTGTTGACATCTCCAGTGTTGTTTGTTTGCTTGTTTCCTGCAGACACACCTGATCTGCAAGATTCCCCCCTACCAAGATACAACAGTGGAGCAGCCACAGCTGGCTCAGATTGTCATTAGTTGTGCAGGCAAGAGAAGCGACCCCCAGACCTTCACGTACACACCAGGTCAGTGGATGCCGTTACCACTTGTTGGTAGGGCTTTTTCACATTGTACTGCTGGCAGGGGGGGGGTGGGGGGGGATTCTGGGGGGGGGGGGGGGGGGGGGGGGGTGGGGGGGGGGGGGGGGGGGGGATGAGTTCTCATGTACACTGGGGGGGGGGGGGGGGGGGGGGGGGGTGAGTTCTCATGTACACTGGTGGGGGGGGGGATGAGTTCTCATGTACACTGGTGGGGGGGGGGGGGAGATGAGTTCTCATGTACACTGGTGGGGGGGGATAAGTTCTCATGTACACTGGTGGGGGGGGGGGGGTGAGTTCTCATGTACACTGGTGGGGGGATGAGTTCTCATGTACACTGGTGGGGGGGGGGGGGGAGTTCTCATGTACACTGGTGAGTTCTCATGATTTCTACACTGGTGGGGGGGGGGATGAGTTCTCATGTACACTGGTGGGGGGGGGGGGATGAGTTCTCATGTACACTGGTGAGGGGTGTGGGGGGGATGAGTTCTCATGTACAGTGAGGGATGTGGGGGGGGGGGGGATGAGTTTCTCATGTACACTGGTAAGGGATGTGGGGGGGGGGGGGGGTGGTGAGTTCTCATGTACACTGGTTAGGGAGGTGGGGGGGGGGGGGGTGAGTTCTCATGTACACTGGTGAGGGGGGGGGGGGGGGGGGGATGAGTTCTCATGTTACTAACTGGGTGGGGGGGGGGGTGTGAGTTCTCATGTATGCTAATGGGGGGGGGGGGAAAAATGAGTTCTCATGTATGCTAATGGGGGGGGGGGAGAATGAGTTCTCATGTATGCTAATGGGTTGATGGGGGGGGGGGGGGGGGAATGAGTTCTCATGCACACTGATGGAGGAATACGTTTTTATGTACACTGATAATGAGAATAGGTTCTCATGTGCACTGAAGACTGAAAGGGGGGGGGGATAGATCCTCATGTACACTGATAGAGGGAATGGGTTCTCACGTACACTGATAGAGGGAATGGGTTCTCACGTACACTGATAGAGGGAATGGGTTCTCATGTACACTGATAGAGGGAATGGTTTCTCATGTATACTGATAGGGGGAATGGTTTCTCATGTACACTGATAGGGAAAATAGATTCTCATGTACACTGACGGGGAAATAGATTCTGACTGAGGTGCAGTTATCTACACTGAGGATCCGTCGTTGGAGACCTACAAAGTTCATGGGCTTTCACGGTTATAGTTTAAGGAAAAACTGTAAAAGAAGAAAGCGGGCTTTTTGCCTCAACTACAAGAAGTGTGGCTATGAAGGTGATGGCGGTAACAAAAGCAATGATGTGGCTAGAGACACAGCAGTTTTCCCATGCATGCTTTCTAAGTGATTCCGTGAGAATGCTTGAGGAGATAGAGGAAGGATGGATTCGAAGAAATGGTTGGAGTGGTTGATGAAATCTCGTCTGAAAGAAATTAGTTTCAATTTTGTGCCAGGACACTTTGGGGTAAGAGGGAATGACTGAGCGGATTGGCTTGCTGGCAGGGCCACGATAGGTACAGGAAAATCAATGGACCGAGCCGACATTCTCGGTGCTCTCAAGGAGGCAGGGCGAGAAGATGATTCAGGAGACAATGTGAATCAACAACACTTAAAAGACTACAAGAACTTAGGTCAAAAGAGGTTTCGTCAGACAAGAACAATATACAGGTACACAAAAAAGAATTGTAATCCAATACAGAACTGTTGTTATCAGTTGCCACATGCTGAGGGCTATACTGAAGGTATCCAAGCACTTATAGAGTTTTCTGATGTATAGTGAGGATAATCTTTCAATTAACTAACTCACTAATGTATGTATATCTTTATCAGTGCATCCTGTTGTTTCCTCTGCGAAACATGATGTACCCATGGATACGGATCATACATCTTCAGCACAGCCAGTATCATTCGTCTCATCTGGTAAGTGATGTTGCTAATCCATTGTCTTATCTCCCGAGTGTGCTAAATGTGTTGACAACATTATTGTGTGTTTGTCTTTGGTGGAGTAGTATATCAGTGTCGCTTGATAGCAGTCATTGGCCGGAGACACATACAACATTGTTGGCCAATGAAATTCTGTCATAGAATATGCACCGGCAATCCTCACCCCCCCCCCCCCCCCCCCCCCCAGGCCCAAATCGTGTGGCTACCTCAAATTTACTGAGTTCTTTGCCCACCCTCTGTACAGGCAACAGACCTAAACCAGATCAGTGTTGGTTGGGCCGGGCAGAGATAGTTGCATATATGGCCGCAACACATCGTAGAGTTTTCCTGACATTTCATGCGTGAGTTTGGTACAACAGTTTGAAGTGTGAATCATATCCAGGGCACATGGTTGTATGCTGTCTTCCCACTTTAGCACACATGAGGGACTAAACGCTGTGAGGTTTTTCGGGTTCACAGAAAAGGATTTTTCACTCAATAGACTGCATACCATAGGTGTACCAGTTGGTACAGGAAAACCATGCGGGAACAACCCGTCGTTACATGAACCAGAACAGAATGGGAGTTGTTAGCCTAAAAAAACACTTAGAGACATACTCAGGAAGAAATGGGACCATTTATGGTCATGTCTGATGTGCAGTGAAGATAATTTCTATCATGAACACTATGTTGTGATTTTATTGATAGTGCTGATGGAGATATATGTGTGTGTGAGTGTTACGGTTGTAGCACATGTAGATAATCTTTACATATTGTTCTCTTCTACACAGACACAATTCACTTGAACCGCCTGGCTCCCCTGACCAGTGGTCACCCAGCCCCATCCACCACCATCATGTTCCAGCTCCCTCAGGCTAGCCTGACAAGCAGACAGACAACAGTTGTGGAGCCGACCCCTGCAAACATGTCCCCCAGATAAGCCAGCCAGTCAGACTACTAGACCATGTCAAAACAACAGCCTCAGTGGTAGTCATGACTCCCAGCACTACATCAGCTAGACCTGTGTTTGCTGCCAGCCCCAACCAGGGCCAGTCCAGTTTCCTGTTGAAAGATCACTTGGAGGACCAGGCCCCAGAAACTGGCAAGGATGGCTCCAATGGAAGTGCTGCCCATTCATCTGTCACTGGACTTGCTCCAGTCAACTGCATTGGTACGTCCTGTTTGAGTGTTCTAGCAGGACTGGTTGTTTCTATTGATCAAAACCATTCTGTCTTGCTGACCAGTTCCTGTTGTCTACTGACTGCCCAGTCTGTCATATTGACCAGTTCCTGTTGTCTACTGACTGCCCAGTCTGTCATGCTGACCAGTTCCTGTTGTCTACTGACTGCCCAGTCTGTCTTGCTGACCAGTTCCTGTTGTCTACTGACTGCCCAGTCTGTCTTGCTGACCAGTTCCTGTTGTCTACTGACTGCCCAGTCTGTCATGTTGACCAGTTCCTGTTGTCTACTGACTGCCCAGTCTGTCTTGCTGACCAGTTCCTGTTGTCTACTGAATGCCCAGTCTGTCTTGTTGACCAGTTCCTGTTGTCTACTGACTGCCCAGTCTGTCATGTTGACCAGTTCTTGTTGTCTACTGACTGCCCAGTCTGTCATGTTGACCAGTTCCTGTTGTCTACTGACTGCCCAGTCTGTCATGTTGACCAGTTCCTGTTGTCTACTGACTGCCCAGTCTGTCATGTTGACCAGTTCCTGTTGTCTACTGACTGCCCAGTTTGTCTTGCTGACCAGTTCCTGTTGTCTACTGAATGCCCAGGCTGTCTTGTTGACCAGTTCCTGTAGTCTACACATGCATGATAGATGTGTCTGTGCGCCTGCATGATTGTGTGTGTGTACACCTGCTTGATATACATTCTAGAACGATTAAATGCGAGGGATGGGCCACACAGTAAGTGTCGGTGCATAGCTGCTTCTGTCGTCAGGAAACGACAAGTAGGGTGAACCTCAATCATCCAGAGAGGCCCAAGACATCTATCACGGAGGCGCATGTTTGCATTTGCAAATATACGACAAAGTGAGGACAAATATCAGGTTTCCACCCGCAAGCGATAGGGTGTCGTGGTGCAAGCTGGAGGACATTGAAAAGTGCCGAACAGACAAGAATGCTCTCAGAAAACAATTCTAAGCTGCTACAGGCAGCGAAAGGGAGGGACTGTACGAGGTCTGGCTGCACCTAAAGAGCAGACACAGTGGCCCTCTGTCTCGCATAGCAGTTTTTTTAAGAACAGACAGAGAACCAAAAGGGAGCGAGGGAAGTTCTTTAGGGACCCGTTCCAGTTTGCCCGAGGCCTGTTCAAGCAACTAAAATCTGGGACTCTGGTTGTCAGTAAAAAGGAACTGGAGTCGCATCTGCTGAAGATGTACTCCGATCAGACAATGAATGAACCTCTCGATGATAGCCCAGAGATCACCAGAGGCCTCAAGCGGCGAAAGTTGCCGAAGGCACCTTTCAAAACAATGCCTCCCTCTTGGTCAGAGGTCGAAAAAGTTGTGAAGAGAGCCAGCTTCAGATCTGCCTTAGGACCCAGCAGTGTTCCGTACGTGGAGTATAAACGCTGTCTGAAAGTCCACTAAATACGTACATTTCTAAGGACCGAGACTCCTCCAGTTTATCCCAATTCAGACTTATCTAACTGTTGAACGTTGAGGGCAAGATATTCTTCTCGGTTATGGCATGCAGACTCACATAGTATTTGAATCCCGTGCGTCTCTGGGTGCCTTGAGAACGCAACCATGATCTGGGATAGTATCCAGATAGCTAAGGCAGAGAGAACTTTTTTGCATGCGATTGGTTGGACCTCACCGACGCCTAAGGGGCGGTACCTCAAAAGCTATTGTAGCAGGCCCTTTGCATTTTCCACGTACCGACACAGATCACTGAAATGATCTAGCAATGTTTCTCATAGTTAGCCATACTCTTCTCTACCCCCAACTTTACTACAAGATAGGACTGAACTCCAGGTTGGGATATACGATTTCGCCAGTACTGTTCGTAATGGTCATGCATGTCATGTCGATTCCAAAGCTCCTCTGGCCGCTGCTCGTGCACGAGGTGAGCAAGACTGCAGCAGAGAATATAGAGAAAAAAATTAATACAGCCGCAAATAATTGGCCTGGAGCACCGCCTTGTCGGAGCGATGTGGCTGGATGGCTCAGTCACAAGACACAATCAGACAGGTTTGCATCCTTGAGAACATTAGGCAAGGAGAGGAGTGGGTCAAAGTGCCACCTGAACAGTCAGATTTGTTTAAGGGTCATAATCACACTGAGCCGGGAATGCAGAGACTGGCCAGCATGTGCCACAGAGGTGGAAATTTAGCAATTAATTCAAGATAATGCTCGCTCAGAAAATTTGATCATTTACACAGATGGTTCAGTGTCAAGAAGCAAAAGAACTCTTGGGGTTTCTTAGCAAAAGTTAATGGTTGACGTTTGGTGCAGGAGAGCCTAGCATATGATATCACAACATCCAGCTTAAGAATGGAGGTGGAGGCGGTCACTGCAGCTTTCCACAGGTTAGTGAACACGACACACAGACACACACACATCGTGATTGTAAATGACTCAGAAAGCATGCTGAGGAAGATCAGGACAGGCATGCTTCGTGCAGAGAGACATGCCTCGCTGCGGAGGACATGGGTGAAGAGTATTATCTGGATTTTTTCACCGGGAACACCAGTGTGTTGGGAAATGAAACAGGCAGACAGACTGGCTGGCTCTGCGCAACTTGATGGAAATACTGATACATAATAAGGTAGACGTGGTTAGTGCCTTGTGAGAAGAGCGTGTACAGCTCGGAGGAGCAGATGGATCACACAATCTGGTGAGATTGATGCAGTGGGAAGTGACAAGAGGTTCTGGCAGATGCTCGAGGCTCAGAGGAAAGGTAAGATGGACGTTTAATCAGAGTGCTGCTGGCACCATTAGTATTGGAACTCTTCGCTGGCTACTGAAGATGGGGACAGAGTGCTTATGGGAATGCCCCGAGTGCTGTGATGTCTGTTCTTGAATCAAATCATATCTCTATTGCAAAACAGGCTAAGTTGGTACTTCCATTCAAATCAGTAAACGAAGTCAGCAAGGTAAAACTGGCGATGATGCTGCGCGAGTCTTTAGACCCCACAGTGACAGGTGTCTAGCCTGCTGTAACGACAGGTACGAAATGGAAGGTCCTAGATATGATAGAATCTGCTCAGGAAGCACTGAAATTGAAGGAAGTGATGGGTTACACACATACCGATCAACACAATCTAGGGCATGGAAAAGTCAATTGATAATCTAAAGCCTCAGCCAAAGAATGCACAGACTTAGTGATACAGCAGATAAGGGACACCGAAAACGAGACTCGGGTCCAGCAAGGCCAGTGGATTGGTCTCGAGAGCACCTTGCCACAAATACTCACATAGGCAGAGAAATGGACGAATAAGCGCGCTGCGGCTGAGCTTTATATTATAAGATATGTTTATAAAATATTACCCTCTGGGGCCAACATGGCCAAGTGGTCTGCGATGACCGACCCGACATGTTCACATTGCAGAGCTAAGCAGACGCTTGAGCACCTATTTTCCACGCACATATAAGCCGTAGGCCAGGGACAATATACTTGCCGCCACAACAAAGTCCTGAAAGAGTTGGCAAACATTGTGGACCAAGCCAGGATGAGGAGCTTTGTGAGAGCCAGTCCCACCATCGTTCCAATGTGCATCCTCAAGTCTAGGCAGATTCCTCAAAGTAAAGTCAACAAGGTCGCATACGCTTCATCAATACTTGGCTGTGCCAGGGACTGGTTACAGGCTGTCCAACCTGCCGGGTTTTAAAAAGTATCCAGAGTCAATTCGGAAGTCCGGCCTGAGCAGACATAGTTCTGCACTCTGCAAAAAAACTCCAGCTCAGCCTGATAGAGCTGACCATGCTGTACGAGTCTCAGATGGAAGAAAATCATTTGTACCAGCTCGAAAAGTACGGTAAGGTAAGCTCGTGGCCAGTCTGAGGAGAGACAAATCCTACACAGTTAAAATCTTCATTGTCGAAGTAGGCACAAAAGGTCTTATCTCAACTTTCATGTACAGTGTGCTAAAGCAGCTGGGCTTGAAAGGAAACGAGTGTAAAAGGTCACTAAAGCAACTGGGCGAAGCTGCTGAAAGAGCTTCCAGCTGGCTTTGGACGCAGCGGAACATCGTGGGGATACGCCTCGATAAACTGGTCTGAGCTCCTAGTGGAAAGTGGAAAGGAACTTTTAATCCCTATAAAGCCAAAGTGTCTGATAAATTTCTGCCTGTGTCTCTCTGCCAAATGCCAAAGTCTAACAATTGTCTGATAAACCAGCAATAAGATTGTCACTCTGGTCTTGAAGGTAGACCGCTAATTTGATACCGCAGCGACAGTATAACACCAAATCTCACAATACCTGTTGTAAAGTCGACCATATCTTCTTGTCCCAATCCGAGAGTCCAGTAAAGTGCAGCAGGGATTGATGGTTGCCTGGAGTCATGACCCATGTTGTCCAACCTTCCGAGATTGTATAGGCAGTAATGGGCCGAAACAGTCGCTGACGAGGGAGCTTTCTGCTGATGAATATAGGACCCAGTCCCTGTGGAGTTCTTATATTTGTGTGTTCGCCTGCATGATAGATTGTGTACACCTACATGATACATCTGCAGTATACATGTGTATGTACACCTTCCTAATACTTGTATGTACACCTACATGATACATGTGTGTTCACATCTGCAATATACATGTGTATAGATGTGTATGTACACCAGCCTTATGCTTGTGTGTACATCTGCATGATACATGTGTGGGGTACATCTACGCAATACATGTGTGGGTACACCTGTGTGATACATGTGTGGGTACACCTGTGTGATACATGTGTGGGTAATCCTGTGTGATACATGTGTGGTTACACCTGCATGATACATGCGAGGGTACACCTGTGTGATACATGTGTGGGTAATCCTGTGTGATAAATGTGTGGGTACACCTGTGTGATACATGTGTGGGTAATCCTGTGTGATACATGTGTGGGTACACCTGTGTAATACATGTGTGGGTACACCTGTGTGATACATGTGTACGTACACCTGTGTGATACATGTGTGGGTACATCTGTGTGATACATGTGTGGGTAATCCTGTGTGGGTACATCTGTGTGATACATGTGTGGGTACACCTGTGTGATACACGTGTGGGTACACCTGTGTGATACATGTGTGGGTACACCTGTGTGATACATGTGTGGGTACACCTGTGTGATACATGTGTGGGTAATCCTGTGTGATACATGTGTGGGTACACCTGTGTGATACATGTGTGGGTAATCCTGTGTGATACATGTGTGGGTACACCTGTGTGATACATGTGTGGGTACATCTGTGTGATACATGTGTGGGTACACCTGTGTGATACATGTGTGGGTACATCTGTGTGATACATGTGTGGGTACACCTGTGTGATACATGTGTGGGTACACCTGTGTGATACATGTGTGGGTACACCTGTGTGATACATGTGTGGGTAATCCTGTGTGATACATGTGTGGGTACATCTGTGTGATACATGTGTGGGTACACCTGTGTGATACATGTGTGGGTACACCTGTGTGATACATGTGTGGGATACATGTGTGGGTACACCTGCATGATACATGTGTGGGTACACTTGTGTGATACACGTGTGGGTACACCTGTGTGATACACGTGTGGGTACACCTGCATGATACACGTGTGGGTACACCTGTGTGATACATGTGTGGGTACACCTGTGTGATACATGTGTGGGTACACTTGTGTGATACATGTGTGGGTACACCTGCATGATACATGTGTGGGTAATCCTGTGTGATACATGTGTGGGTAATCCTGTGTGATACATGTGTGGGTAATCCTGTGTGATACATGTGTGGGTAATCCTGTGTGATACATGTGTGGGTACACCTGCATGATACATGTGTGGGTACACCTGCATGATACATGTGTGGGTACACTTGTGTGATACACATGTGGGTACACCTGTGTGATACATGCATGGGTACACCTGTGTGATACATGCATGGGTACACCTGTGTGATACATGTGTGGGTACACTTGTGTGATACACGTGTGGGCACACCTGTGTGAACCACTTGAGGGCTGTGTTTATGTATTGACTCTAATCCATTGTTTCCCTAGTTGTCAGTTTGCTGTTGACCATTTGAATGTATGCTTTGAGTAAATGATATCTGTTGTTGTACACATGTTGAAATGTTGTGTCCAGTTCACAGCAACTCTGACACCAGGACTGTCTCAGCCGTGTCCTACGCCGTCAGTGACAATCATCAGCAGCCATGCCTGACAGCCAGCTCTGGTCATGTACAGGCCACAGACAAGCCTTCAGCCAACACCTCAGCTTCTGGGCCTAGTAAACCTTACTTCCTGGTGGTGGATCCTGTAGCTCTTCAGTCCAATGTGGCCAGCGAGAAGAGTAAGTTCCCCTGTTTGCTGTCAGCAACACTCAAATCTTCCTGTTCTCTGCTTCACCTCTTGTTGTTGCTGTATGCATTACATACATGGGGCATAGCTGTCCTGTAGTTGTAGGCACATCATGATTGCTGGGGCTTAGCTGTCCTGTAGTTGTAGGCACATGGTTGCTGGGGCTTAGCTGTCCTGTAGTTGTAGGCACATGGTTGCTGGGGCTTAGCTGTCCTGTAGTTGTAGGCACATCATGATTGCTGGGGCTTAGCTGTCCTGTAGTTGTAGGCACATGATTGCTGGGGCATAGCTGTCCTGTAGTTGTAGGCACATGATGATTGCTGGGGCATTGCTGTCCTGTAGTTGTAGGCACATCATGATTGCTGGGGCATAGCTGTCCTGTAGTTGTAGGCACATCATGATTGCTGGGGCATTGCTGTCCTGTAGTTGTAGGCACATCATGATTGCTGGGGCATTGCTGTCCTGTAGTTGTAGGCACATGATTGCTGGGGCATAGCTGTCCTGTAGTTGTAGGCACATGATTGCTGGGGCATTGCTGTCCTGTATTGGACAAGCCAGAGATGTCCTTGAGCCATACCAGTTGTGGGGAGGGGGGGGCTCGATGTCCTGAAGCCATACTGGATTTGTGGAGTGGACAGGTAGAGACTTTACAAAGTACAGTAGTCTTGAGCAGTATGAATCACACTTAGACATTTGCGGAAATCAACAGAAAAGAGAATGTTCCACTTTGATTTTAAGCTACTGCGACTTCTAATCTGTTTGTAGCATCACTTGCTTCTGCATCCTTTTGGCACAGTAGCTATATTGGAGACTAACAAGCACATAGAGGCAGTAGGTGGATGGTGTGAGTACTGTAGGAAAACTAACAGGCACATAGAGGCAGTAGGTGGAAGGTGTGAGTACTGTAGGAAAACTAACAGGCACATAGAGGCAGTAGGTGGAAGGTGTGTGTACTGTAGGGAGACTAACAGGCACATAGAGGCAGTAGGTGGATGGTGTGAGTACTGTAGGAAGACTAACAGGCACATAGAGGCGGTAGGTGGATGGTGTGAGTACTTTAGGAAGACTAACAGGCACATAGAGGCAGTAGGTGGATGGTGTGAGTACTTTAGGGAGACTAACAGGCACATAGAGGCAGTAGGTGGATGGTGTGAGTACTTTAGGTAAACTAACAGGCACATAGAGGCGGTAGGTGGATGGTGTGAGTACTGTAGGGAAACTAACAGGCACATAGAGGCAGTAGGTGGATGGTGTGAGTACTTTAGGTAAACTAACAGGCACATAGAGGCAGTAGGTGGAAGGTGTGTGTACTGTAGGGAGACTAACAGGCACATAGAGGCAGTTGGTGGATGGTGTGAGTACTGTAGGGAGACTAACAGGCACATAGAGGCAGTAGGTGGATGGTGTGAGTACTGTAGGGAAACTAACAGGCACATAGAGGCAGTAGGTGGATGGTGTGAGTACTGTAGGAAAACTAACAGGCACATAGAGGCAGTAGGTGGATGATGTGAGTACTGTAGGGAAACTAACAGGCACATAGAGGCAGTAGGTGGATGGTGTGTGTACTGTAGGGAAACTAACAGGCACATAGAGGCAGTAGGTGGATGGTGTGAGTACTGTAGGTAAACTAACAGGCACATAGAGGCAGTAGGTGGATGGTGTTAGTACTGTAGGGAAACTAACAGGCACATAGAGGCAGTAGGTGGATGGTGTTAGTACTGTAGGGAAACTAACAGGCACATAGAGGCAGTAGGTGGATGGTGTGAGTACTTTAGGGAGACTAACAGGCACATAGAGGCAGTAGGTGGATGGTGTGAGTACTTTAGGTAAACTATCAGGCACATAGAGGCAGTAGGTGGATGGTGTTAGTACTGTAGGGAGACTAACAAGCACATAGAGGCAGTAGGTGGATGGTGTGAGTACTGTAGGAAAACTAACAGGCACATAGAGGCAGTAGGTGGAAGGTGTGAGTACTGTAGGAAAACTAACAGGCACATAGAGGCAGTAGGTGGAAGGTGTGTGTACTGTAGGGAGACTAACAGGCACATAGAGGCAGTAGGTGGATGGTGTGAGTACTGTAGGAAGACTAACAGGCACATAGAGGCGGTAGGTGGATGGTGTGAGTACTTTAGGAAGACTAACAGGCACATAGAGGCAGTAGGTGGATGGTGTGAGTACTTTAGGGAGACTAACAGGCACATAGAGGCAGTAGGTGGATGGTGTGAGTACTTTAGGTAAACTAACAGGCACATAGAGGCAGTAGGTGGATGGTGTGAGTACTGTAGGGAAACTAACAGGCACATAGAGGCGGTAGGTGGATGGTGTGAGTACTTTAGGTAAACTAACAGGCACATAGAGGCAGTAGGTGGATGGTGTGAGTACTGTAGGGAAACTAACAGGCACATAGAGGCAGTAGGTGGATGGTGTGAGTACTGTAGGGAAACTAACAGGCACATAGAGGCAGTAGGTGGATGGTGTGAGTACTTTAGGTAAACTAACAGGCACATAGAGGCAGTAGGTGGATGGTGTTAGTACTGTAGGGAAACTAACAGGCACATAGAGGCAGTAGGTGGATGGTGTGAGTACTGTAGGGAAACTAACAGGCACATAGAGGCGGTAGGTGGAAGGTGTGTGTACTGTAGGGAGACTAACAGGCACATAGAGGCAGTAGGTGGATGGTGTGAGTACTGTAGGGAGACTAACAGGCACATAGAGGCAGTAGGTGGATGGTGTGAGTACTGTAGGGAGACTAACAGGCACATAGAGGCAGTAGGTGGATGGTGTGAGTACTGTAGGAAAACTAACAGGCACATAGAGGCAGTAGGTGGATGGTGTGAGTACTGTAGGGAAACTAACAGGCACATAGAGGCAGTAGGTGGATGGTGTGTGTACTGTAGGGAAACTAACAGGCACATAGAGGCAGTAGGTGGATGGTGTGAGTACTGTAGGTAAACTAACAGGCACATAGAGGCAGTAGGTGGATGGTGTGAGTACTGTAGGTAAACTAACAGGCACATAGAGGCAGTAGGTGGATGGTGTTAGTACTGTAGGGAAACTAACAGGCACATAGAGGCAGTAGGTGGATGGTGTTAGTACTGTAGGGAAACTAACAGGCACATAGAGGCAGTAGGTGGATGGTGTGAGTACTTTAGGTAAACTAACAGGCACATAGAGGCAGTAGGTGGATGGTGTTAGTACTGTAGGGAAACTAACAGGCACATAGAGGCAGTAGGTGGATGGTGTGAGTACTGTAGGAAAACTAACAGGCACATAGAGGCGGTAGGTGGATGGTGTTAGTACTGTAGGAAAACTAACAGGCACATAGAGGCAGTAGGTGGATGTAGTGAGTACTGCAGGGAAACTAACAGGCACATAGAGGCAGTAGGTGGATGGTGTTAGTACTGTAGGGAAACTAACAGGCACATAGAGGCAGTAGGTGGATGGTGTGAGTACTGTAGGGAGACTGACAGGCACATAGAGGCAGTAGGTGGATGGTGTGAGTACTGTAGGGAAACTAACAGGCACATAGAGGCAGTAGGTGGATGGTGTGAGTACTGTAGGAAAACTAACAGGCACATAGAGGCGGTAGGTGGATGGTGTGAGTACTGTAGGGAGACTAACAGGCACATAGAGGCAGAAGGTGGATGGTGTGAGTACTGTAGGGAAACTAACAGGCACATAGAGGCAGTAGGTGGATGGTGTGAGTACTGTAGGAAAACTAATAGGCACATAGAGGCGGTAGGTGGATGGTGTGAGTACTGTAGGGAGACTGACAGGCACATAGAGGCAGTAGGTGGAAGGTGTGAGTACTGTAGGGAAACTAACAGGCACATAGAGGCAGTAGGTGGATGGTGTGAGTACTGTAGGAAAACTAACAGGCACATAGAGGCGGTAGGTGGATGGTGTTAGTACTTTAGGAAAACTAACAGGCACATAGAGGCAGTAGGTGGATGTAGTGAGTACTGCAGGGAAACTAACAGGCACATAGAGGCAGTAGGTGGATGGTGTGAGTACTGTAGGGAGACTAACAGGCACATAGAGGCAGTAGGTGGATGGTGTGAGTACTTTAGGGAGACTAACAGGCACATAGAGGCAGAAGGTGGATGGTGTGTACTGTAGAGAGACTTAACGGGCACATAGAGGCAGTAGGTGAATGGTGTGTGTACTGAAGGGAGACTGACAGGCACATAGAGGAAGTAGGTGGATGGTATGAGTACTGTAGGGAGACTAACAGGCACATAGAGGCAGAAGGTGGATGGTGTGAGTACTTTAGGGAGACTAACAGGCACATAGAGGCAGTAGGTGGATGGTGTGAGTACTTTAGGGAGACTAACAGGCACATAGAGGCAGTAGGTGGATGGTGTGAGTATTCTAGGGAGACTAACAGGCACATAGAGGCAGAAGGTGGATGGTGTGAGTATTCTAGGGAGACTAACAGGCACATAGAGGCAGTAGGTGGATGGTGTGAGTACTTTAGGGAGACTAACAGGCACATAGAGGCAGTAGGTGAATGGTGTGTGTACTTTAGGGAGACTAACAGGCACATAGAGGCAGAAGGTGGATGGTGTGAGTACTTTAGGGAGACTAACAGGCACATAGAGGCAGAAGGTGGATGGTGTGAGTATTCTAGGGAGACTAACAGGCACATAGAGGCAGTAGGTGGATGGTGTGAGTACTTTAGGGAGACTAATAGGCACATAGAGGCAGTAGGTGGATGATGTGTGTACTATAGGGAGACTAACAGGCACATAGAGCAGTAGGTGAATGGTATGTGTACTTTAGGGAGACTAACAGGCACATAGAGGCAGTAGGTGGATGATGTGTGTACTATAGGGAGACTAACAGGCACATAGAGCAGTAGGTGGATGGTGTGAGTACTGTAGGAAGACTAACAGGCACATAGAGGCAGTAGGTGAATGGTGTGTGTACTTTAGGGAGACTAACAGGCACATAGAGGCAGTAGGTGGATGGTGTGAGTACTGTAGGGAGACTGACAGGCACATAGAGGCAGTAGGTGGATGGTGTGAGTACTGTAGGTAAACTAACAGGCACATAGAGGCAGTAGGTGGATGGTGTGAGTACTGTAGGGAGACTAACAGGCACATAGAGGCAATAGGTGGATGGTGTGAATACTGTAGGGAGACTTAACAGTCACCTAGAGGCAGTAGGTGGATGATGTGAGTACTGTAGGGAGACTGACAGGCACATAGAGGCAGTAGGTGGATGGTGTGAGTACTGTAGGGAGACTGACAGGCACATAGAGGCAGTAGGTGGATGGTGTGAGTACTGTAGGGAGACATCTACAGCGGAGAGAAAATGATAGGAGGGCTTGATGTTACAAGATTGAGTACTTCTAGCCATTGTGAGGTCAGGGAGCATAGTGACCCTTGGAAAAAAAGGGGAGAGGGTTCAGGCAGTGACAGTTTAAAATCTTGTTGTTGAAGAAGTCAGCTTTTTTTTTTTTTTTTTTAAGTACAGGATCTTTTCCACGCCTTCAGGTGAATCAGACGTGTAGGGCTAGACCTTTTATAGACCACTCGGCACTTGGTGGATGATGTGTTCAACAATACTTTGGCCGCCTTTACCTTCCGGGACTATACCTGATGCCCATTCAGGTCTGGGTCGAGCTGGGAGCCAAGGTTATTTGTTTAGAAAAAAAGACTGGCTTCAGGACCTGAACACACTACCTTCTGATTGGCAGGCAAGCATCTAGCTGCTACACCATGGCAGCTCCTTAGGTTAAAGAAGGGGGGGGGGGATAATTACATTTGTTATTTAAACAGTACAAGCATGTGGTAGATAATAACAGTATGGTAATTATGGTGTGAGCCGATGATTTAGCTCACAGTCAAGATGTTGGTGCTCACGTACATGTCTGCTTATCTCTGGCGGTATCACGTAGAGGAGGCAGAGATCATCTATCCCTGACACATGGACTGGTAACATGGAGACTGTGCATAGTTACTGATATCATTGTCTTTGACACCAGCATATACAAGTGTCAGCATTGAATATATTGTCTTTGACACCATGGAAATGTATGTGTGTATACATACACAAACACCAAACATGCTCAGTACATTCTTGCAACAGACCAAAATTACCTTGAAAACTCGGTACTCCTGTCAAATCCGGACGAAGAATAAACAGCCTTGGACGACTTAGTCAGAGTTCTCTCCCGTGGCCGCACTCCAAACAGTGATCGGAAAAGCCACAACGAAACAAAGAAGACAGTCACGTCGACATCAGGGCTGCCAATGCTTGGTTGTTTCCCCCAGATCTGGGTTTTTTTTCGACGCTGCAGGACAATTCTGGGTTTTTTTGGGTGTGTTTTGTTTGTTGGTGTTTGCCGAATTGTATGCTTTAATGATCGATAAATTTGCGTGGTTAGGGTTAGGGAGTAGGATTAGGGTTAGCGGTAGGGTTAGGTTTAGCGTTAGATTTGACAATTTTGACGCCGGAGTTCCCTATAATCGCGCACAGTCCCATACACACACACAAACAATCGAGGGCCTCTGGATGCTGGTCAAACGCACAATTCGCCAACGATTGGGGGCACCAGCCGCACGCTATTGGCGTCATATTTGGCAGAGTTTCAGTGGCGCCACTCCCACAAACATCAGATTGTCGGCCAGTATTTCGAAATCCTACGTCAAAATTTTCACATCTAACCCTAACCCTACCCCTAACCCTACCCCTAACCCTACCCCTACCCCTAACCCTACCCCTAACCCTTAACCCTACCCCTAACCCTAACCCTAACCCTACCCCTAACTCTAATCCAACTAACAACCGCATGATGATGACTACACAACCATTCACAATGCCTCACGCAACCGTACGCAACCCTGCACGCAACCATATGATGATGCCACGATGCCTCACGCAACCGCAGGATGATAGCTAAGTGTGTCGTTTGTTTCGTTTGTTTTCCGATCACTGTTTGGAGTGCGGCCAAGGGAGAGAACTCTGACTAAGTCGTCCAAGGCTTTTTATTCTTCGTCCGGATTTGACAGAAGAGCCAGAAAACTCTTTGAAAAAAGTTGGTGCATTTTGCTACTGCAAGTAGCAGCTCGTGTATCAATGAAACTTTGGGCTGTAAACTTTTGTGGGCATCTGCTGTCACCTGCGTGTATGCCTGTGAGAGCAGAGAGAGGGAGAAGGTTAGTGACAAGGGTAGTTAGACACTGAAGACATGATGAGCCCGTGTTTGATGTTTACATTCTGCTGTCTCCTGCGTGTATGCCTGTGAGAGCAGAGAGAGGGAGAAGGTTAGTGACAAGGGTAGTTAGACACTGAAGACATGATGAGGTTGTGTTTGATGTTTACATTCTGCTGTCTCCTGTCCACAGTCCAGCAGCTGCTGCAGCACATCCTTGAGGCTCAGAGTCAAGCCTGGTGAGTTGTACTTGTCTTAGTCTACGTTCACATTGACTGAGCTGAGTTAGACTTGATTGAACTGATATATGCTTGATTGAACTGAGACAGCTTACACTACGTTTAAATAGCTTACACAATGGTAAATCATGACCTTTGGCACATGATAATGATGATATTTCTATGGAGGAAGGGGAAAAAAAAGGGCAAGGGGGTCCTGAGTGAATGTTTTATTGAAAAAAGATTGGCGGAAGAAAAACGTTTGGGAAACTGTGGGATGGACTGAGCTGTTGATAGAACTGAGATAGCATTGGCTGACCTGAGATAATTAAACTGAGTTGAAATAGGATAGACAGCTGAGCTAAGATAGATAGGCCAGCAGCACTGAAGAACAGTCGACTGAGGTGAGATAGATAGGCTAGCAACACTGAGGAACAGTTGACAGAGCTGAGATATATAGGCTAGCAACACTGAGGAACAGTTGACTGAGCTGGTATAGATAGGCTAGCAACACTGAGGCACAGTTGACTGAGCTGAGATAGATAGGCTAGCAACACTGAGGAACAGTTGACTGAGCTGATATAGATAGGCTAGCAACACTGAGGAACAGTTGACTGAGCTGAGATAGATAGGCTAGCAACACTGAGGAACAGTCGATTGAGCTGAGATAGATAGGCTAGCAACACTGAGGAACAGTCGACTGAGCTGAGATAGGCTAGCAACACTGAGGAACAGTCGACTGATCTGAGATAGATAGGCTAGCAACACTGAGGAACAGTCGACTGAGCTGAGATAGATAGGCTAGCAACACTGAGGAACAGTTGACTGATCTGAGATAGATAGGCTAGCAACACTGAAGAACAGTTGACTGAGCTGAGATAGATAGTCTGGCAATACTGAGGAACAGTTGACTGAGCTGAGATAGATAGGCTGGCAACACTGAGGAACAGTTGACTGAGCTGAGATAGATAGTCTGGCAACACTGAGGAACAGTTGACTGAGCTGAGATAGATAGTCTGGCAACACTGAGGAACAGTTGACTGAGCTGAGATAGATAGTCTGGCAACACTGAGGAACAGTTGACTGAGCTGAGATAGATAAGCTAGCAACACTGAAGAACAGTTGACTGAGCTGAGATAGATAGTCTGGCAATACTGAGGAACAGTCGACTGAGCTGAGATAGATAGTCTGGCAACACTGAGGAACAGTCGACTGAGCTGAGATAGGCTAGCAACACTGAGGAACAGTCGACTGAGCAGAGATAGATAGTCTGGCAATACTGAGAAACAGTTGACTGAGCTGAGATAGATAGGCTAGCAACACTGAGGAACAGTTGACTGAGCTGAGATAGATAGGCTAGCAACACTGAGGAACAGTCCACTGAGCTGAGATATATTGATCTGGTCTGAGATTGTTTTATTTAAACATTTTTCTTTCGTTGTTTTTTTGATAATCAGAATCACTTTTGGTACTTGAATCATGAAGATGAAATTGAGACAAACTGTATGCATGTGACAAGTCGCATAATTGACACTGAGAAAGACTAGACCTTCATGTGACAAGTCGCATAATTGACACTGAGAAAGACTAGACCTTCATGTGACAAGTCACATAATTGACTCTGAGAAAGACTAGACCTTCATGTGACAAGTCACATAATTGACTCTGAGAAAGACTAGACCTTCATGTGACAAGTCACATAATTGACTCTGAGAAAGACTAGACCTTCATGTGACAAGTCACATAATTGACTCTGAGAAAGACTAGACCTTCATGTGACAAGTCACATAATTGACTCTGAGAAAGACTAGACCTTCATGTGACAAGTCATGAACACAGTTTTGTCAGTCAATAATTGTAAACATTTGGGGACAGATTTAATGCTGACCGTTTTCCCGTCTAGCTTGTAAATTGTACATCCACTATATATTGAGAGGCTGTTCTATTGGTTCTTTCCAGATTCTGTTGGCACAAGTGTATATCATCTCTGGACATTCCAGTCCATGTGTAGCATCTGTGATGAGGTCCAACAGCTGGAGATGTCACCAGTCCATGTGTCAGGGATAGGTGATCTCTGCCTCCTCTGTGTGATACCTCCAGAGATGTGCAGACATGTACGTGAGCACCAGCGGCTGGAGATGTCACCAGTCCATGTGTCAGGGATAGGTGATCTCTGCCTCCTTTGTGTGATACCTCCAGAGATGTGCAGACATGTACGTGAGCACCAGCGGCTGGAGATGTCACCAGTCCATGTGTCAGGGATAGATGATCTCTGCCTCCTTTGTGTGATACCTCCAGAGATGTGCAGACATGTACGTGAGCACCAGCGGCTGGAGATGTCACCAGTCCATGTGTCAGGGATAGATGATCTCTGCCTCCTTTGTGTGATACCTCCAGAGATGTGCAGACATGTACGTGAGCACCAGCGGCTGGAGATGTCACCAGTCCATGTGTCAGGGATAGGTGATCTCTGCCTCCTTTGTGTGATACCTCCAGAGATGTGTAGACATGAACGTGAGCACCAGCGGCTGGAGATGTCACCAGTCCATGTGTCAGGGATAGGTGATCTCTGCCTCCTCTGTGTGATACCTCCAGAGATGTGCAGACATGTACGTGAGCACCAGCGGCTGGAGATGTCACCAGTCCATGTGTCAGGGATAGGTGATCTCTGCCTCCTCTGTGTGATACCTCCAGAGATGTGCAGACATGTACGTGAGCACCAGCGGCTGGAGATGTCACCAGTCCATGTGTCAGGGATAGGTGATCTCTGCCTCCTCTACGAGTTACCTCCAGAGATATGCAGACATGAACGTGAGCACCAGCGGCTGGAGATGTCACCAGTCCATGTGTCAGGGATAGGTGATCTCTGCTTCCTTTGTGTGATACCTCCAGAGATGTGCAGACATGTACGTGAGCACCAGCGGCTGGAGATGTCACCAGTCCATGTGTCAGGGATAGGTGATCTCTGCCTCCTTTGTGTGATACCTCCAGAGATGTGTAGACATGAACGTGAGCACCAGCGGCTGGAGATGTCACCAGTCCATGTGTCAGGGATAGGTGATCTCTGCCTCCTTTGTGTGATACCTCCAGAGATGTGTAGACATGAACGTGAGCACCAGCGGCTGGAGATGTCACCGGTCCATGTGTCAGGGATAGATGATCTCTGCCTTCTCTACGAGTTACCTCCAGTGTGTGTGGACACAGACACTCCTGTGATGACATCAGAGGCTAATCAAGTCCCAGCATGGACAGCTGACAGCTGGATGACAGTACATTTGGGCATTGTATTTATTGAGTGCTGTGTGTCTGCCCTGGTCCCTGTATCCACAACTACCAGTGGACTGTGGGACCTCTAGAGTGTTGTCTTGTTCTTTGTTTGCCGATTGCTCTACTTGTTTGTTTGCTGTTGTGTCCACTAGATCTAGATAGCCACACAGCAGTCACATGTAGACTTGATGGCCAGCTGACAGTATAGTAGACTCAGTGAGAGGACAGTGCAGTAGACTCAGTGAGAGGACAGTGCAGTAGACTCACTGAGAGGACAGTGCAGTAGACTCAGTGAGAGGACAGTGCAGTAGACTCACTGAGAGGACAGTGAGGAGTGCTGCGTCCAAATCTCTGTGTTCTCTTCCACTGAACATATATTGAGTCAGACAGTTTGTGTACCAAGATTGTTTGAGAACTGAGGATAGATTCCAGTATCATTGTTTGAGAACTGAGGATAGATTCCAGTATCATTGTTTGAGAACTGAGGATAGATTCCTGTATCATTGTTTGAGAACTGAGGATGGGTTCCTGTATCATTCTTTGAGGACTGAGGATAGATTCCAGTATCATTGTTTGAGGACTGAGGATAGATTCCAGTATCATTGTTTGAGGACTGAGGATAGATTCCAGTATCATTGTTTGAGGACTGAGGATAGGTTCCTGTATCATTGTTTGAGAACTGAGGATAGATTCTTGTATCGTTTGAGAACTGAAGATAGGTTCCTGTATCATTGTTTGAGAACTGAGGATGGGTTCCTGTATCATTGTTTGAGAACTGAGGATGGGTTCCTGTATCATTGTTTGAGAACTGAGGATAGGTTCCTGTATCATTGTTTGAGAACTGGGGATAGGTTCCTGTATCATTGTTTGAGAACTGAGGATGGGTTCCTGTATCATTGTTTGAGAACTGAGGATAGGTTCCTGTATCATTGTTTGAGAACTGGGGATAGGTTCCTGTATCATTGTTTGAGAACTCAGGATAAGTTCCAGTATCATTGTTTGAGAACTGAGGATGGGTTCCTGTATCATTGTTTGAGAACTGAGGATAGATTCCTATATCATTGTTTGAGAACTGGGGATAGGTTCCTGTATCATTGTTTGAGAACTGAGGAGAGTTTCAAGACTCATAAGTTTGTGAGAAATAAATTAGTTTTTGTATTTAGTGTTGTCTCAGTAAATACATTTGCTGGATTTTATAACTCATAGAAATATTAAATTGTAAGTGCGTGTGTCTGTGTTTTAAATAATCCACAGAGAAATGTAAACTATTTGAATATCCATTTAAAATGCATCTGTATCCACTGGAATATTTGAATAATATTTGACCAATTAGAACATTAGAGTTAACCGTATGATGTCTCAGCAGTTTTGAGAGTGTCACTAGATGCACAGGATGTCTGAGAAAGTCAGTCAGGTGTCATCTGCACAAGTAAGGTTGGCTGCAGTGGATCTCCTGCACTTGTTATCTCTCATTCTGGTTGTAGGCTCTTTCGTTGTGCTGGGTCCGTCCCTTGATGTTAGGTTCCCACTTGTGTCCACTGATGTCATTTGATATATTACTGTAGTCAGGGTGACACCTCTTTGAAGATGAAGCAAACATTGTCAGTCACACTTGGAACTGCTGACAGTCATGGGGGGATTGTTGCATCTTTGTTATGTGAAATGTCTTCTACGGGAATTTAACATCTGTAAGAAAACACTGATATCTCTTGACATTCATTTATGTACAGTTGACATCTGACTTGACATCCAAGTCTTGTTTAGACCAGTGAATTAGTGCACAGTTGACATTAGAGTGTGCACTTTGTGTGAGCTTGTGGTACAGTACCTGTCAGGTAGCTATGCAGTGGATACCATCCTGTGGAGTTTCCGGAAAGGAAAGAGCTGATGAGATAGCTAAGGAAAGTGCAAGTGACCTACCAGTCTCTTATCAGCGAGAAGAAGAGAATAATCAAATCAATAAGTTAGCCACCAAAACCAGCAAAAGACGATTACCATTTAATGGACAGACTAGAGCAAGTTATTATTCTACACCTTAGAACAGGACACAGTCAACTTTGCAACCACATGTACAGAAAATGTAAGATTAGCAAGTCAGCCATGTGTACTTGTTAGATTAGCACCTAAGACTACAGATCACATCCTCCAAGACTGTCCCTGATACAACACATCAGTGCAGAACTTTTGGTCACGAGAAACATCAGTGCAAGCCAGACTTTGTGGATCGATGATTGATTTATAGCAGACACTGCAGTTCATACTAGAGACAGAATTGCAGATATAGATCATCTATTTCAAGCGAACGAAAGAAAAAGTACCTGTATTGGTTAGCCTACCAATGTGTTGAGGTACATTACCTGCAGGTGTGTGTCTGCCTGTGTGCTTGTTGTACAGAACCTGCAGGTGTGTGTCTGCCTATGTGCTTGTGATACAGTACCTGTAGGGGTCTGCCTACCAATGTGCTTGTGGCACAGTACCTGTATGTGTGTGTGTGTGCTTGTTGTACAGAACCTGCAGGTGTGTGTCTGCCTGTGTGCTTGTGATACAGTACCTGTAGGGGTCCGGCTACCAATATGCTTGTGGTATAGTACCTGTAGGTGTGTGTCTGCCTGTAGCGGTCTGCCTACCAGTGTGCTTGTGGTATAGTACCTGCAGGTGTCTATCTACCTGTGTGCTTGTGGTACAGTACCTGCAGGTGTCTATCTACCTGTGTGCTTGTGGTACAGTAACTGCAGGTGTCTATCTACCTGTGTGCTTGTGGTACAGTACCTGTAGCGGTCTGCCTACCAGTGTACTTGTGGTACAGTACCTGCAGGTGTCTATCTACCTGTGTGCTTGTGGTACAGTACCTGCAGGTGTCTATCTACCTGTGTGCTTGTGGTACAGTACCTGCAAGTGTCTATCTACCTGTGTGCTTGTGGTACAGTACCTGCAGGTGTCTATCTACCAGTGTGCTTGTGGTACAGTACCTGCAGGTGTGTGTCTGCCTGTGTGCTTGTGGCACAGTACTTGTATGTGTGTGTGCTTGTGGTACAGAACCTGTAGGTGTCTATCTACCTGTGTGCTTGTGGTACAGTATCTGTGGGTGTCTATCCACCTGTGTGCTTGTGGTACAGTACCTGCAAGTGTCTATCTACCTGTGTGCTTGTGGTACAGTATCTGTGGGTGTCTATCCACCAGTGTGCTTGTGGTACAGTACCTGCAGGTGTGTGTCTGCCTGTGTGCTTGTGGTACAGTACCTGTAGGTGTCTATCCACCTGTGTGCTTGTGGTACAGTACCTGTAGGTGTCTATCCACCTGTGTGCTTGTGGTACAGTATCTGTGGGTGTCTATCTACCTGTGTGCTTGTGGTACAGTATCTGTGGGTGTCTATCCACCTGTATACTAGAGGTGTAATATGGGCTCTCTGGAAGCATAGCTGTGGGATGCATCCAAGTATTATGATATGTCTATATTAGACGTCATTATCTGTATACATTTGTCACATGTACAGTTAATTTTGTTTGATAATGTTAACTGGGCATTATCTCTTGCTACATGTTCCATAGTTTTGTTTGTTTGTTGGGCCCACGTTTCCATCACCCATCCATTATCAGGGAAAAGTGGATGTTGATGTAACACAACTACGTGGAGTTCGGGGGGAGGGGGGGGGTGTCTAGAGGACAGCTATTGGGGCTGTTTCAATCCTTCCACTATAGGGAAGCACAGAGCATTGACCTGTCTGTGATTGTACCAGATAGAGAGAATCAGTCATCTATGATTGTATGACTTTGTGAGGTGTATATTTCCATATGTTTACATTAGCTGTGACTACTGTATATATTTGTGGGTCATCCAATGTCTGATCAGCTCCTCCTACTTCTGGCAGTCATGTTGACTCCCTAGCCCCACGTGTTACTGTAACTCCTCCCACATTTGCTAGGTATTTTAGATCTCTCCCCCACATGTCTGATTTTAGTCACCTGTCACAAACATATATGACATAGTCACAAACATATATGACATAGTCACAAACATAAAGAGTTCAGTTCACTGTAAACTGTGTTATTTTGTCACTGAACTGCAAAACATGACCCTGGGAGCGATGTCATAGAGAAGTCTTTGAGGATGTTTAATTAAGAACTGACATCACAGCACTTGGGACATTCCCATAAACGCTCCATCCCCATCTTCAGCAGCAAGCATAGGGTTCCACTCCCAGTGGTACCAATAGCAGTCTGACTGTATATTTTCTCACTTTTTCATTGAGTCCTAATGTCGACCAGATCCTGTGGTCACTCAGCACAGAACCATTTTCTTGAGACCACAATGATTCATCTGTGCTGCTGCATTGTTCACTGGTCTAGCTTGGTATGCGTCAATTCACCCCCAAGCTGTGCAAAACCAGCCATCTATCTGACTGTTTATTTCCTAATACACCCGCCTGTCGTGGGGGGGGGGGGGGGGGGGGGGGGGGTTAAGGACTCTTAACTACCCAAGACCTCTGAAGCGATGCTTGCCACACTTTATGGAGTGTATCGGTATCCACCTTTCTTAGCATCCTCTATGAGTCGGCTACAATTATGACTTGTGTACAGCTGATTCTGAAGCCAGCTGCCTCCACCTCAACTAGATGTTGTGCTGTCATATGCCAGGCTTTATTAACTCATATCTATCTATGTTTAATTCCTGAAGCATGTTGATATCAAAATCATAAAATCAGTCTCTCATGTACAGGCCCTCTCTGCTTGGCACTGCGACAATACCAGTAACCCACTCTAAAAGTTTTTTATTATCCCAGACACTGATTCTCACCTGACTCTTCTGGCTCCCGCTCTCCTATTTATGTGCCTTCTTTTCTGTCCATTCCCTTGTCTTCTTCACACTGTCTCGGTTATTTGCTGAATATTGGTATCAAGCACAGAGCATGAAGTCCACAGCTCTGGCTGGAAGTACACCCAGCTAGTGCATGTACACCCAGCTCTGTACATGTACACCCAGCTCTGTACATGTACACCCAGCTAGTACATGTACACCCAGCTCTGTACATGTACACCCAGCTCTGTACAAGTACACCCAGCTCTGTACAAGTACACCCAGCTCTGTACATGTACACCCAGCTCTGTACATGTACACCCAGCTAGTACATGTACACCCAGCTCTGTACATGTACACCCAGCTCTGTACAAGTACACCCAGCTCTGTACATGTACACCCAGCTCTGTACATGTACACCCAGCTCTGTACATGTACACCCAGCTCTGTACATGTACACCCAGCTCTGTACATGTACACCCAGCTCTGTACATGTACACCCAGCTCTGTACATGTACACCCAGCTCTGTACATGTACACCCAGCTCTGTACATGTACACCCAGCTCTGTACATGTACACCCAGCTCTGCTGTGTGGCTTAGAAACCTGAACAATGAACCACCAGCCAGAACAATCAGACTGAGCTGTGACGATGTAAAACCATTTTGCTGATGTGACAGGAGGCGTTAACGACTGCTGCAACATTACTGAACCAACAAATATTCTAATATGACAGAGGTTTTCTCAGCTTTACATTAATAACAGCTTTTTTTTTTTTTTTTTAAAGAAACAGCACACATTGACATACACACACCCACACAAAAGAAACAAAAAATTTGATCCATTATTATAGAAAACAAAACTATAGAGACTGTAACTACAAAAATAGCAATATTTCAATGCTGATAAATGTTAGCACGTTATCATGGCTGAACCACATAACTGAGGAATGATCTCATGACAAGATAGGATTACATAGAACAGGTTAGCAAGAGATCATGGCTGAACCACATTACAGAGGAATGATCTCATGACAAGATAGGATTACATAGAACAGGTTAGCAAGAGATCATGGCTGAACCACATCACTAATGAATGATCTCATGATAAGATAGGATTACATAGAACAGGTTAGCAAGAGTTCATGGCTGAACCACATCCCTAATGAATGATCTCATGATAAGATAGGATTACATAGAACAGGTTAGCAAGAGATCATGGCTGAACCACATCCCTAATGAATGATCTCATGAACAGATAGGATTACATAGAACAGGTTAGCAAGAGATCATGGCTGAACCGCATCACTGAGGAATAATCTCATTCATGACTAGATAGGATTACATAGAACAAGTTAGGTTCATGGCTGAACCACATCACTGATGAAAACTATACGTAAGCATTTTGTTGGGCTCTCAGAATGCCTAGAAGAAAATATATTGTCTAACACAACAAGTGACATCAACATGACTATCGTCAAACCCCAGCGAAAAACAGGACATTGATGATTTGTGATTGGAGAATACAATGAGACTATCTCTACATAAAACACCAGTTGTTTCACAGTCCATGTGCACATCACCACATGCTGGTGAGAGAAATCCATTGGAAAGTTGGACAGCTTTCAGTTAGATGAACATAGACATCTGTAGCCCGCCACGCGACGGGCCTAGCAAGCCGGCAGTATTGTCATTGACCGCTACAGCACAAGAAACATTGAATTACTCAAGGACAGACTCTTGCGGCTATCGGTCTGGCAACGTTAAAGGGCGACGATAGAACAGAGTTCAGAAGAGAAGAAGAAGAACATAGAAATCTGTGGAATAAAGATGTCAGAAATCAAACAAACGGTTTATGCTTAGGCTCTAATATGTAAATAAGGACATGGTTCTGCAGCAGCCAGTACACACAACTACTGGCTGCACGTTCTCAGCATAGGGAACCAATCATGTGAAGGGGTCTTTGAGTCAGGGAGCAAACACTTTCAGTGAGGATGCTATATGTAACCTATAAAACATGGGTTATACAGGAGTGGGTTTTTAGTCAGTAGATTTCCTTCAGAGTCGAAAGTGCATCTGCCTGAGAGGCAAGGAACCAACAGTCTGCAAACAAAATGAGTCAGACCTGTAAAACGGATGCCAGGTTCTGGAACAGGACTGCAGTCCAGAAGTGGATGAACAGCCAGAACTTTCCCCCCAGAGTTTACAGCTGGTGAACGTGAAGAAGAAGAAGAATCAGCAGATCTTGACATTAGCAAGACCTGATAAGCCAGAATTATAGGTCCTGGATATAATTTAGACTGCGGCCTAACAGAAGTAACGTCACCAACATGAAACCTCAGCATTGCAGCAGCATCAGTCACAGGTTGACAATTGTCATGGGCAGAGACCTCACCACGATGTGCCTATGGTCGAGGCAGCCAGAAGAGCTAGAAACAGAACCTTATATCTCCCTCGACACCCACAGCGGTAAAAGAGGAAGTGAAGAAGAAGAAGAGACCTCACCAACATCGTGAGTGACAACATCGTAACTGACTCGGAAAACATGCTGAGGAAGATTAGCACAGGAGAGCCGAGTGGCATTTGAGCACAGGCGTGCCGAGTGGCATTTGAGCACAGGCGTGCCGAGTGGCATTTGAGCACAGGCGTGTCGTGTGGCATTTGAGCACAGGCATGGGGTGACCCGTTTGCTATGATGCTGAAACTAGGATTACCAGATTTGAGCACAGGCGTGCCGAGTGGTATTCTTTGCTTTGGGGGTCTTGCCAAATGCTGTAGGTATTCATGTCAGTCCAGCGTTCTGCTCAAGTTCAGGTCTTCTTCTTCGCTTTCACCAGCGTAGAGTTTTCGTTGTTCCTCAACTTCTGAACTAACATCATTCCAGAATGTGAGTGTTGTGTTCGCATCCGTTTTACAGATCTAGCTTGTTTATATGCAAACTGTTAGTTCCTTACCTCTCAGGCAGATGCACTCCGACTTGTAAGAAAACGTTAGCACATGTCATTCAAAGGTTGTCTGTGTGAACGTGATGACTTACATGTGTGGTAGCAGAGGGTGAGAGACAGCTGGTGACACTAGCATGGAGACAGCAATCAGAGTTACACACCAGGCCATATAACCGACAGTAAAGGCTCTAGTCGTCGCTATAGCTTCGGTGTGTTGCTGCCATAGACGGCGCAGTCGTTAGTGGGTAAATCAGCACGCCTCTCAGCTGTCGTACTGCTAGCTTCTTACCTTCTTACAGAAAGTTCATGTCATCGCAGCCCGCCTTAATCTCCATCACTGACCTCGTTCATAACGGTACCGAAGATTAGTGTTGGCCACCGGATTTCATCAGCAGGTACGGGAAAGATTGATATGTCGTTGTTGGTAGTCTTTGTCTCATCTATCCTGTAATGTTGTTTGCTAGGCGAACCGGACACCATTCCCCGGGAGGACTTCAGCTTTAACACATTTTTGTTGTTCGGGGAGGGGTGGATTATACATTGCGTAATTGTATAATAATAATGTGTCAAATATGATGGAAATAATATTACGTGTATACATCATCATCATCATCATCAGGTGCCTTGCCGACTGTCGTGGGCGATCATGCCTCTCCATAATCTGTGATCGCCTGCAGCATGTATCAGTTCATGTACCGACACACCTCCATGCCATGCAACAAGACTGTCAAGCATCTTCTCTCGTTGTCTTCCTCTATCTCTCCTTCCACATATCTTTCCAGTGGTCACAACATGTTCTATTTTCCCTCTTCTCATAACATGGCCGAAAAATGATGACTGTCTCCTTCTGATGTCTGTGATAAGTTGTCTTTGGGCTCCCGCCTCTTTCAAAACCTCCTGGTAGCTCTTTTTGGCTGTCCAATGTATTCTAAGCATTCTTCTGTAAAACCACATCTCCGAGGCCTCCAGAAATTGTTTGGCCTGCCTACCGATTGTCCAGGATTCACAGCCATATGTTAAAACTGGATGTATGTTGCCAGCAAGAATTATTTTTCTAACTCTCAATGACAAGGATATATTGCACAAGATGTTTTTCATTTTATAAAATGCAGTTTTTGCATGTCCTATTCGGTTTCTTATCTCAGTTATGCATCTTCCATCTGATGTTATTCATGTGCTCAGATACTTAATATATACATTTTATACATTTTTGCATATTACAAAAAGATAGTCTATTCACGGGAAAGGGGGAGGGGGTCATTGTGTGTGCATAAGCACCTAGTGTGGGATGGAGGGGTTGAATCTCCTATATACACAGACACTCTAGTTACCCGTGGCATCAAGAGCTCTGTGTCGCTAACGCTAATTCTGTAAGTGTCGGCACAAGCTTTACCAGACGGGTGCTTTCTTCTCTCCCTTCCTGTCTTCATCAAGGACTTCAATCAAAAAATAAAAGTACAAGCAAGTCATTAGTCTTCAATGATGGCGTGTCCTGTTTTGTTTCTCCACCAGCGACCTTGCCTGTCTGTGACCCTGTATCGTCTTTTTCTGTGACAATATTCTTATTTTCATCTTCGTTATCCACATTTTCTTCCAGGAAGTTGTTTAGCTGTCGTTTCTGTTAACGCTTGTATTCCTAGTTCGCTCCCTTCTGCCTTTCCTTTTCCACCGGAGCACAGACTCTCAACCAACTCATGCTCAGCTCTATAAACAACAATGATACAGTTCTGTGATATACACAGTGGAGAAGCCGGACCTTTTTTTTTTTCAAAAATAACCTTGGCTCCCAGGTCGACCCAACCTTGAGTGGATACCGGGTGCAGTCCCGGGAAGTAAAGGCGGCCGGCGTGATGCTGACCGCATCACCCATCTTGTGCAGATTGGTCTATAAAAAATATATGCCTAAAAAAGGCGTCGAAAAGGGTCCTTTACTTTTTTTAAAAAACTTTTATCCGCAAGCCGTTCTACCGTACTGTGTGGCCGTTATCGTTACTGACCTGTTGCCGCCTTCTGTGTCTCCTGGTACCTGCGGGCCCTTCCCATCCCCCACCCCTCCACCCCACCCCCAGCCCGTTCTTCCCTATGTACCGCATGCGGATATCTAGAATAATCAGACCCAGATCTGCGATTGGACAGCTGTAATCACGTGAACGTCACCTATCTGTCCAGGCGGAAAATTGCCAGCCATATCCGCGCCCCGAGATGTCGATTCTATTAGTTTCTTCAAGCCAAGATTGCCTGTCCACCCGAAATCTTGTTTCACTCCAACAAATTCCCCGGCTTTTACATGCGAAGATGTTCTCTACATGGCCCGCCCTATTGCCAGCTGTAACTAGAACCGTTTCTACCTCCGTTCTTCCACACTGTTGTCTGTAAAAGTTTGAGACTGTCTTTCCTGGTTTAGTCCGTGTCTGAGCTTCATCATCTTGTGGCAGCCGTTGTTTATTATCTACATACTAATTAGAGGCGTTCATTTGTCGTCCACAGATGGAATTAAAGCACAGAGGAACTAGCGCTGGTAGCATGGGGTCTCCAGACAGTGAGCTGCCAGACACTAGCGATCCCAGGGTGAGTTGTTTTCTTCTCACTTCACACAGCCAGCACCACCACCAGTCAGACAGTATCACATAACATATAGACCAGCTGTACAACATCACATAACATATAGACCAGCTGTACAACGTCACGTAACATATAGACCAGCTGTACAACGTCACATAACATATATACCAGATGTACAACGTCACATACTATATAGACCAGCTGTACAACATCACATTACATATAGACCAGCTGTACAACGTCACATAACATATAGACCAGCTGTACAACGTCACATAACATATAGACCAGCTGTACAACGTCACATAACATATAGACCAGCTGTACAACATCACATAACATATAGACCAGCTGTACAACATCACGTAACATATAGATCAGCTGTACAACGTCACATAACATATAGACCAGCTGTACAACATCACGTAACATATAGACCAGCTGTACAACGTCACATAACATATAGACCAGCTATACAACGTCACATATCATATAGACCAGCTGTACAACGTCACATAACATATAGACCAGCTGTACAACATCACGTAACATATAGACCAGCTGTACTACGTCACATAACATATAGACCAGCTGTACAACGTCACATAACATATAGACCAGCTGTACTACGTCACATAACATATAGACCAGCTGTACAACGTCACATAACATATAGACCAGCTGTACAACATCACGTAACATATAGACCAGCTGTACTACGTCACATAACATATAGACCATGTCAGAAACCTTGCTGTCTAGGGCTCGATTCCATTGGCTCTGCTACAGGCTAATGACAGGAAAACACCGTACAAACACACTCAAGCCAAACACTTGTTGCAACACACACACAATCTTTATTACCAAAGGTGCAAACGAAGTGGTGGTACACCTCAGGAGGAGTAGCGCTCCTTATTCAAAACCCAGGCCGCGTCTAACTTTAAAATCGCTTAGAGGCGCCTTTACACGTTCATGAAATAAGCTCTGAGCCGCTACCACTCTCCCGTACAGTGCCAGCTCAACCCACTATATCTCGATACCAAAGACGTTATGGCATACGCCAATGTGTAGGCCTAAGTGCGTCGACAGTGTTAACGCCACCAGCAAAGCATGGTCTGGCTTCTAGTTACAACTACTACTTTACATGAAACTATGAACAGAACACGTTACAGCTAATCACTACACTGGTACCTATCTTCAAGTCAAAAACAAACGGTCAGTCAAAAATCCACTCTCGTCCCACGTCCAGTTTTCTCGCAGCCCCCCCCCCCCCCCCCCCCCCAAGCAAGCGTTCAGCCTCCGGTCCAAAATGTGCACACCCGTGCGAAGTCCGCTCATGCTCGTTTCTACGTGTGTATGCACGTATTGAGTGTCACTAAGGGTCGCAGGGTACGATGACGAGATTCATCATCATCATCCTGAACTGTCCCATAGCAGGGCGAACCCTGACAGACCAGCTGTACAACATCACGTAACATATAGACCAGCTGTACAACGTCACATAACATATAGACCAGCTGTACAACGTCACATAACATATAGACCAGCTGTACAACGTCACATAACATATAGACCAGCTGTACAACATCACATAACATATAGACCAGCTGTATAACATCACATAACATATAGACCAGCTGTACAACATCACATAACATATAGATCAGCTGTACAACATCACATAACATATAGACCAGCTGTACATCACCTAACATATAGACCAGATGCACAACATCACATAACATATAGATCAGCTGTACAACATCACATAACATAAAGACCAGCTGTACAGCATCACATAACATATAGACCAGCTGTATAACATCACATAACATAAAGACCAGCTGTACAACATCACATAACATATAGATCAGCTGTACAACATCACATAACATAAAGACCAGCTGTACAGCATCACCTAACATAGATCAGATGTACAGCATCATAACACATAGACCAGCTGTACAACATCACATAACATATAGACCAGCTGTACAACCTCACATAACATATAGACCAACTAGACAACATCACATAACATATAGACCAGCCGGACATCCTCACATAACAGATAGACCAACACAAGCCAGATATCACATAAGATATGGAAATTGTCCACACCGGCAGCCACCTGATCTTGTGCCACTTTGTGTGGCTGTGTGATTACATTATGGTGTGGGTGTATAATTTACACTGGTGTGTGGCTGTATGATTACATTATAGTGTGGGTGTATAATTTACACTGTGGTGTGTGGGTGTGTGTGTATGATTACCTTGAAGTGTGGGTGTATAATTTATTCTGTGGTGTGTGGGTGTATGATTACATTATGGTGTGGGTGTATAATTTATTCTGTGGTGTGTGGGTGTATGATTACATTATGGTGTGGGTGTATAATTTACACTGTGGTGTGTGGGTGTGTGTGTATGATTACCTTGAAGTGTGGATGTATAATTTATTCTGTGGTGTGTGGGTGTATGATTATATTATGGTGTGGGTGTATAATTTATTCTGTGGTGTGTGGGTGTATGATTACATTATAGTGTGGGTGTATAATTTACACTGTGGTGTGTGGGTGTGTGTGTATGATTACCTTGAAGTGTGGGTGTATAATTTATTCTGTGGTGTGTGGGTGTATGATTACATTATGGTTTGGGTGTATAATTTACACTGTGGTGTGTGGGTGTATTATTACATTATGGTGTGAGTGTATAATTTACGCTATGGTGTGTGGGTGCATGATTACCTTTAGGTGTGGGTGTATAATCTGCAGTGTAGTTGTAATGCCGCTCTTGTTTGCTGCATCTGCAGGCAATGTTCAAGGAGATCCACAAGAAAGCCCTGTCTATGGGGATCCAGCAGCACCAGTTGTCCCGCCTCCAGTTCACCCAGAGAGTCCGACAGCCCAGACCACGGCGGCTGTTGCTGTCCTGTCTCTACGACTGCCTGATGGTCGTGGCCGTGCTGGCAGCCTGCCTCCTGTCCTGGCAGCTTGACTGGCCGGTCAGTAGACGCCACTGGACTCACGCCATCATGCTGATGCAAGGACAAGACCTTTCCCAGTCCACGTGGCACCCTTGTCTCCTCACAAAAACCCGTCCAACTGTACCAATATTTCGGCCTGTTGTCCAGTGCGACTTTTGCCAGAATGTCAGCCAGATAGTTCGCCTGCCTCACATTTCAGCGGCGGAGTTCGAGGACAAGTATGCTTACTCTGGGCATCCCCTGATTGTTTCTGACGGGGCCGCCAACTGGTCGGCTGTTGACGTCTTCAGCTTTGAGTTTTTTAGAGGTGAGAATACACGCGGTCATCAATATAAGTTCACGTTGTCCTGTTTGTCTTGACTGACGGTCATCAATATAAGTTCATGTTGTCCTGTTTGTCTTGACTGACGGTCATCAATATAAGTTCATGTTGTCCTGTTTATCTTGACTGACGGTCATCAATATAAGTTCATGTTGACCTGTTTGTCTTGACTGACGGTCATCAATATAAGTTCATGTTGTCCTGTTTGTCTTGACTGACGGTCATCAATATAAGTTCATGTTGTCCTGTTTGTCTTGACTGACGGTCATCAATATAAGTTCATGTTGTCCTGTTTGTCTTGACTGACTGAAAGTGTTAGACATGTCCTTTTGTCTGCCCTCAGCCTAGTGCATCCATCTCCATTTGTGTCTGCCCTCAGCCTGGTGCAACCATCTCCATTTGTGTCTGCCCTCAGCATGGTGCATCCATCTCCATTTGTGTCTGAACTCAGCATGGTGCATCCATCTCCACTTGCGTCTGCCCTCAGCATGGTGCATCCATCTCCACGTGTCTGTCCTCAGCATGGTGCATCCATCTCCACTTGTGTCTGCCCTCAGCATGGTGCATCCATCTCCACTTGTGTCTGCCCTCAGCATGGTGCAACCATCTCCACTTGTGTCTGTCCTCAGCATGGTGCATCCATCTCCACGTGTCTGCCCTCAGCATGGTGCATCCATCTCCACTGTCTGTCCTCAGCCTGGTGCAACCATCTCCACTTGTGTCTGCCCTCAGCATGATGCAACCATGTGCACTTGTGTCTGCCCTCAGCATGGTGCATCCATCTCCACTTGTGTCTGCCCTCAGCATGGTGCATCCATCTCCACTTGTGTCTGCCCTCAGCATGGTGCATCCATCTCCACTTGTGTCTGCCCTCAGCATGGTGCATCCATCTCCACGTGTCTGCCCTCAGCATGGTGCAACCATCTCCACTTGTGTCTGCCCTCAGCATGGTGCAACCATCTCCACTTGTGTCTGCCCTCAGCATGGTGCATCCATCTCCACGTGTCTGCCCTCAGCATGGTGCAACCATCTCCACTTGTGTCTGCCCTCAGCCTGGTGCAACCATCTCCACTTGTATCTGTCCTCAGCCTGGTGCAACCATCTCCACTTCTGTCTGCCCTCAGCCTGGTGCAACCATCTCCACTTGTGTCTGCCCTCAGCATGGTGCAACCATGTGCACTTGTGTCTGACAGCCTGGTGCAGCCATCTCTACTTGTATTCGACCTCTCAGTGTTTCTTATATACAAGATGTCCGGTGTTTGTGTATCTTTCAGTGGCCAACTACAGCTGCTGGGTGCTGTTACCACCACAACCACCATGACTACTCCACCTTCTCTTCCCCCTTTGCATATGTCTTCTTCTCTGCTCTTCACTTGAAAAAAAAAAATCATCCTTCATTCTTCTTCCCCTGTGTCTTTTATCATTTTTCCTCTCAAGCTCATTCATCTTTCTCTCATTCCTTGTTCTTTCTTTCTTCATCCTCTTTTTCTGGCTTTTTATCCTTCTCTTACACTCTTTTAATCGTGTTTCATTCTTCTGCCTCCTCTCTTTCATCATTTTCCCTCTGAAGCTGATTCTTGAATATAAAGAAAACGGAGGTAATGGTTACATCAGAGAGAAGCACACCACCACTGTGTCATGTTAGAATAGAAGGTAAACAGTTAATCCAAGTCGATAATTCAAATGTGTGGGTATAATCGTAACATCAGACGGAAGATATATGTCAGAAACCAAGAGCCGAATGGGCCAGACTGAGGCTGCATTTCACACAATGAAGAACATCTTGTGCAACATCCCTCTCTTTGGATGTCTGAAAGTGGGTACTAAAATGTTATTTGGAACCTATATTGCTGTATGGTAGTAAATCACGGAATGTGAATGCAAAAATTAGAAAGCATTGGAGGCGATGGAGACGTGGTTTTTCAGATGTATGTTATGAATCCCTTAAACTGCCAGACTAACTAACGAGGATTGCTTGAAAGAAGCTAATGAAAGCAGATCAATATATACTGCTATAAGGAAAAAATAAGAACTGTTCTTTTGCAGTGTGATGGGGAAAAGGGGGAGGAGGCCATGGAGAATGTTGTAACGACTGGCAAGATCAACGGTAGAAGAGGGCAAGATCAACGGTAGAAGAGGGAGAGGCAGACCAAGAGAGATGATGACCGATGGACTGCGACGGTGGTCTGGGGGGAAATTGTCAGCGACCTAATTTACTATATTAATTTTTCTATGGCTCGCTGGGTAGGCCAGCTAACAGACTTCACTACCCTACGACACACTTAAGACACACACCTGCTGAGTACAAATATAATCTTTAATGTACAACGAACAATACAACTAGTAACACCTCAACTAAGTTGGCAGTCCTTATCCTGCACGTCGGTGTTGAGTAGCTTTTACATTCACGGGCCAACCCGAGCCGTTCCCATGGATCCCCAAGGACACGATTCCAAACTAACAGTGTATCAGTGCTAACTAAGCCGCCGTCTATTGCCACGCGGGACTCAGCGACACACGTAAGGTGTATGGCCTAAGTGTGACTAGGCAGTGTTACCGCCATTAACAATGCGTGTCACACATTCACTAGCTGCTTAACAAATACTGCGGGGAACGTCTACTATACAAGGAACATTAACTCTACACTATCTCGTCGAAACATTAAATGGGAATACAGCCTATCTCAAAAATACTAACCACAAATACTATTCAATCTAGCCGTCACTAAACTAATGTACTTTTACCAAGTCCAAGCGCTACGTCTGGTCCAGTCCAGTCTCACTACACAACTCTCCTTCCACCAAGCTCTGTCCAAGCTTTTTGTTCCCCTTCCCGCGTTCATCTGTCGACACGCGGTAATACGTGTTAACCGTGGGAGCTGGGCTTAGCCCGTTAACTCGACCCAGTTTATTCCGTGGTCAAGCTGCCCGGTCTCAGTTTTACTGAAGGTCAGCTCGTTCATACGTGATGATTCACTATCATCAACTCCGTTCATCCCGTAGCCGAGCTGGCCTCTGACAGATATCATCGGTGGAACTGATCCAGAAAACAAGGGACAGAGACCTAAGATTCATGAACGCTTACGCCAGTCGGCAGGGCACGTGATTATGAAGCTCATTCATCTTTCTCTCCTTCCGTGTTCGTTCTTTCTTCATCCTATTTCACTGGTTTCCATCCTTCTCTTACACTCTTTTCCCCGCCTCCTTCCCCCACACCCAATGTGTGGTGTGAAAGACAAGTGTTTGGAAGGTCTGGATGTAAGACGTGCCTGCATGTCTGATTTGTAACCCTTTGAGTACATCTTTTTTTTTTATATATATTCTTTGTTTTTCCATTATCTTTCTGTCATTTTTTCATGAATTTTTTCTTATTTTTGCCTCTTCCTCTTTCATATTCTGTTTTTGTTCTTTCCTCTTCCTCTTTGTTTTCCTGTCCCTTTCTCAACCTCTGCCTCGCCTCCACTCAGTAACAAATATAGCAATGAAAGCTAACGTTGCACTTAATCGTGTCCACAATGACAACGGAAGACATCTACGAGCCAGGAAGTCCGGTGCTAGAGTCCAATTGCCAGTTCTTCGCTTATGGGTTCTCCCACGTCAGGGGCGTTAACGACGTCTTCACCTTCTACGAGAGTGGTCAGCACTTCCAGAATGGCTCACAGCCCGTTTACATTGGATGGTAAGCCACACTGCCCCCCAACCCCTCCCTTCCCGTCTGTCTCACTCTGCCTTGATCCCACTGTCTCCCCCTCTGTCTGCCTCTATCGCCCCCTCCCCACCCGCATCTCCGTGTCTCTTTACATCGCCTGTTTCTTTCGATTTATATTTTTATGTGCCCCACCTCAAACTCTCTCTCTCTCACTCTCTCTCTCTCTCTCTTTCTCTCTCTCTCTCTCTCTCTCTCTCTCTCTCTCTCTCTCTCTCTCTCTCTCTCTCTCTCTCAATCAGTCTCTACGTCTCACTCACCCCCTCATATTTCTCCTCTGCCGTCTTCTCTTTGTCTCTTTGTGTCAGTGTCATAGTATAGATGAGAGATACGGTCAGTCACTTGAAGACCAGACTATGTTTCATAAGTTTTCCCTTCAGGCACATAAAATGGCTTCAGCTGCAGGGAGTTTCATCCTAGCCACATGGACAAACACCATATCTAGACTACCTAGCCACATGGACAAACACCATATCTAGACGACCTGGCCACGTGGACAAACACCATATCTAGACGACCTGGCCACATGGACAAACACCATATCTAGACAACCTGGACGCATGGACAAACACCATAGCTAGACAACCAGGCCACATGGACAAATACCATATCTAGACAACCTGGCCGCATGGACAAATACCATATCTAGACAACCTGGCCGCATGGACAAACACCATGTCTAAGCGAGTTCTATCAGGTACAAATACACGCCACCTGGACAAACACCACGTCTAGACGAGTTCTATCAGATACAGATACACGCCACATGGACAAACACCATATCTAGATGACCTGGCCATGTAGACAAACCCCATATCTAGACGACCTGGCCCTATGGACAAACCCCATATCTAGACGACTTAGCCACATGGACAAACCCCATATCTAGATGACTTGGCCACATGGACAAACCCCATACCTAGACAACCTGGCCGCATGGACAAATACCATATCTAGACAACCTAGCCGCATGGACAAACACCATGTCTAAGCGAGTTCTGTCAGATACAAATACACGTCACCTTTACAAACACCATGTCTAAGCGAGCTCTATCAGATACAGATACACACAACACGGGCAGTTGGCTATAGTTATGTCAGATATAGTTACGCACAACATCGACTGCTTGCAGGGAAATAATTATATGCCTGTCTGACTGCAGGGAAATAATTACACACGTGACTGCTTGCGGGGAAATAATTACACACGTGACTGCTTGCAGGGAAATAATTACATGCCTGTCTGTTTGCAGAGAAATATTTACACGTGTGTCTGTTTGCAGGGAAATAATTACACGTGTGTCTGTCTGCAGGGAAATAATTACACGTGGGTCTGTTTGCAGGGAAATAATTACACGTGTGTCTGTCTGCAGGGAAATAATTACACGTGTGTCTTTTTGCAGGGAAATAATTACACGTGTGTCTGTTTGCAGGGAAATAATTACACGTGTGTCTGTCTGCAGGGAAATAATTACACGTGTGTCTGTTTGCAGGGAAATAATTACACGTGTGTCTGTTTGCAGGGAAATAATTACACGTGTGTCTGTTTGCAGGGAAATAATTATACGTGTGTCTGTCTGAGGGAAATAATTACACGTGTGTCTGTCTGCAGGGAAATAATTACACGTGTGTCTGTCTGCAGGGAAATAATTGCACGTGTGTCTGTTTGCAGGGAAATAATTACACGTGTGTCTGTCTGCAGTTAAATAATTACACGTGTGGCTGTTTGCAGGGAAATAATTACACGTGTGTTTGTGTGCAGGGAAATAATTACACGTGTGTCTGTCTGCAGTGAAATAATTACGCATGTGTCTGTTTGCAGGGAAAACTGTGATATCGCTGCAGCAACCAAACTCCGCAGCCACTACAGCCGGCCCTACTTTCTGCCGCCACTTTCTCAGTCTTCTCTCAGTGATTGGATATTTATGGGCATTCCTGGATACGGTGCTTCTTTGCACGTATGTATTTTTATCTTTAAACATCCTTTTCTCTTTCACTCCCTCTCCCCACTGTATACACGCTATTTTCCTACTCTCTGTCCATACATCACCGCGCCCTATCTATCCACACACTCTGTCTGTATGCTCTCTCTCTCTCTCTCTCTCTCTCTCTCTCTCTCTCTCTCTCTCTCTCTCTATCTATCTATCTATCTATCTATCTATCTATCTCTATCTCTTTCAACTCCCACTGAATGGTTAGTACAGGTCCGCCTGTACAGGACGCAGAGGGACTCCATTCTTGCACAAGAACGGGAATGCCCGTTGACCTATTTGGCCTATAAATAGAGAAGGCCGTGGGTTAGTAGAACACTAGCACAGTCGTGTACCAGCAGTGTCTTGACTCAAGCACCCGTGTCTTGATGTTCAGGTCACCAGCTTCCTTGCACCTGTCAAATGACGGCTGTATCATCTGTCAAATGACGGCTGTATCATCTGTCAATTGACGGCTGTATCATCTGTCAAATGACGGCTGTATCATCTGTCAAATGACGGCTGTATCATCTGCCAAATGGCGGCTGTATCATCTGTCAAATGACGTCTGTATCATCTGTCAAATGACGGCTTTATTATCTGTCAAATGATGGCTGTATCATCTGTCAAATGACGGCTGTATCATCTGTCAAATGACGGCTGTATCATCTGTCAAATGACGGCTGTATCATCTGTCAAATGACGGCTGTATCATCTGTCAAATGGCGGCTGTATCATCTGTCAAATGACGGCTGTATCACTACACTCCGAAGAAAGGCAAAACGGATAAATAACCAAAAACCGGTACCATTAGTATTGGTTCTTTGCGCTGACTACTAAAGATGGGGACGGAGTGCATGTGGGAATGTCCTGAGTGCTGTAATGTCAATTCTTGACTCAGCTCAACTCAACCAAAGTGCCAACTCTTTCTAATGAGTTTTGTTTTTTTATCTTTCTGCCCGGTACCCGAGTGTTGTCTTTGCCCGGTACCCGAGTGTTGTCTTTGCCCGGTACCCGAGTGTTGTCTTTGCCCGGTACCCGAGTGTTGTCTTTGCCCGGTACCCGAGTGTTGTCTTTGCCCGGTACCCGAGTGTTGTCTCTGCCAGGTACCCGAATGTTGTCTCTGCCCGGTACCCCAGTGTTGTCTCTGCCCGGTACCCGAGTGCTGGCTCTGCCAGATACCCGAATGTTGTCTCTGCCCGGTACCCGAGTACTGTCTCTGTCCGGTACCCGAGTGCTGTCTCTGCCCGGTACCCGAGTGCTGTCTCTGCCCGGTACCCGAGTGCTGTCTCTGTCCGGTACCCGAGTGCTATCTCTTCCCGGTAGCCGAGTGCTGTCTCTGTACGGTACCTGAGTGTTGTCTCTGTCTGGTACCCAAGTGCTATCTCTGTCTGGTACCCGAGTACTGTCTCTGCCCAGTACCCGAGTGCTGTCTCTGTCCGGTACCCGAGTGCTGTCTCTGTCTTGTATGCTGTCTCTGTCTGGTACCCGAGTGCTG
This sequence comes from Candidula unifasciata, assembly GCA_905116865.2. Taxonomy (NCBI): domain Eukaryota; kingdom Metazoa; phylum Mollusca; class Gastropoda; order Stylommatophora; family Geomitridae; genus Candidula; species Candidula unifasciata. The sequence goes on from CAJHNH020001879.1 coordinate 313,248, forward strand.
TCTCTGTCTGGTACCCGAGTGTTGTCTTTGCCCGGTACCCGAGTGTTGTCTTTGCCCGGTACCCGAGTGTTGTCTTTGCCCGGTACCCGAGTGTTGTCTTTGCCCGGTACCTGAGTGTTGTCTTTGCCCGGTACCCGAATGTTGTCTCTGCCCGGTACCCCAATGTTGTCTCTGCCCGGTACCCGAGTTCTGGCTCTGCCAGGTACCCGAATGTTGTCTCTGCCCGGTACCCGAGTACTGTCTCTGTCCGGTACCCGAGTGCTGTCTCTGCCCGGTACCCGAGTGCTGTCTCTGCCCGGTACCCGAGTGCTGTCTCTGTCCGGTACCCAAGTGCTGTCTCTGCCCGGTAGCCGAGTGCTGTCTCTGTACGGTACCCAAGTGTTGTCTCTGTCTGGTACCCAAATGCTATCTCTGTCTGGTACCCGAGTGCTGTCTCTGTCTGGTATGCTGTCTCTGTCTGGTACCCGAGTGCTGTCTCTGCTCGGTACCCGAGTACTGTCTGCCCGGTACCCGAGTGCTGCCTCTGCCCGGTACCCGAGTGCTGTCTCTGCCCGGTAGCCGAGTGCTGTCTCTGTACGGTACCCGAGTGCTTTCTCTGCCCGGAACCTGAGTGATCTCTCTGTCTGGTACCCGAGTGCTGTCTCTGTCTGGTACCCGAGTGCTGTCTCTCCCTGGTACCCGAGTGCTGTCTCTGTCCGGTACCCGAGTGCTGTCTGTCTTGTATGCTGTCTCTGTCTGGTACCCGAGTGCTGTCTCTGCTCGGTACCCGAGTACTGTCTCTGCCCGGTACCCGAGTGCTGCCTCTGCCCGGTACCCGAGTGTTGTCTCTGCCCGGTAGCCGAGTGCTGTCTCTGTACGGTACCCGAGTGCTGTCTCTGCCCGGTACCCGAGTGCTGTCTCTGTCTGGTACCCGAGTGCTGTCTCTGTCTGGTACCCGAGTGCTGTCTCTCCCTATTACCTGAGTGCTGTCTCTGCCCGGTACCCGAGTGCTGTCTCTGTCCGGTACCCGAGTGCTGTCTCTGTCTGGTACCCGAGTGCTGTCTCTGTCCGGTACCCGAGTGTAGCACAGATATTCTTTCCCTGTCCAACACCAACAGTCAGTGTGCCAGATAGATGTTAGGACACGCTATCCTTGGAGACGCTGGTGCGATGTGACCAGGTTATAGTTCAGAACTCACATGTCGACTAGCTGGAGTGAGATAAAGAAAAGTCCGGGAGGAAAAAAAAGGGGGGGGGGGGGGGGGGGTAGATGGGATGGTTATAGTTGGATACAGCACATGCATACTGGCCAGGGTGAGGTCCAGCTATGTCATGATTCAGTACTGCACATGTGTACTAGTTGAGGGGTGTCCATCTGGGTCATGATTCAGTACTGCACATGTGTACTAGTTGAGGGGGGTCCATCTGGGTCATGATTCAGTACTGCACATGTGTACTGGTTGAGTGGGGTCCATCTGGGTCATGATTTTATGCAAGACCGGTCTTGATTTTATGATTCAGTACTGCACATGTGTACTGGTTGAGTGTGTTGAACATGTGTACTGGTTGAGTGTGTTGCACATGTGTACTGGTTGAGTGTGTTGCACATGTGTATTGGTTGAGTGTGTTGCACATGTGTACTGGTTGAGTGTGTTGAACATGTGTACTTGTTGAGTGTGTTGCACATGTGTACTGGTTGAGTGTGTTGCACATGTGTACTGGTTGAGTGTGTTGCACATGTGTACTGGTTGAGTGTGTTGCACATATGTACTGGTTGAGTGTGTTGCACATGTGTACTGGTTGAGTGTGTTGCACATGTGTACTGGTTGAGTGTGTTGCACATGTGTACTGGTTGAGTGTGTTGCACATGTGCTGTGGTTCGTGATGCCTCACAGGTTGTATGTACTAAATTGCTAGCCGACATCAAGAAACTTGTTTGTAGGAGCAGACCTGGCCTGTTCTTGTCTACAGATTGACAACGTGGGTCTGCCATCCTGGCAAGCTCAAATCTCTGGCCACAAACAGTGGACGCTGGAGTCTCCCACCGAGTGTATCCTACAGTGTCCCGCCAGGCTGACGGCCACGGTACATCCGGGAGAGATCAGTGAGTCACATCCATGATTGTATAGTAGTCAGTCTCTTTAGTGTTGTTACTTGTAGGCCAATTGTCAGTCTCTCTAGTGTGTGTACGTCTAGCCCAGTTGTCAGTCTCTCTAGTGTTGGTACTTGTAGGTCAGTTGTCAGTCTTTTTAGTGTTGGTATCTGAAGGCCAGTTGTCAGTCTCTCTAGTCTTGGTACGTGTAGGCCAGTTGTCTGTACACTCTAGTGTTGGTACGTGTAAGACAGTAATCAGTCTCTCTAAATACATGTGTATATACTAGTCTGTATTCTTGCCTTTTTAAAGTGATTGTCATGGACCGAGAGGCGGGTGGCAAGGTCACCACGTGTGTATACAAGTCATTCAACTTGCACTAACAGACGTGCTAAATTGGTACTTCTCGTATTCACCTCCGACTCCCTGAGCCTAATAAGTACCAGGAGCTATAAGTGCTGTCATCGTTGACACTCTCCAAGCACATTAATACTGCAATCACGGTCAGACGACAAGAACACGCTATCAGAATTTAGTCACAATGAACACGAGGAAGTCCAATGTACAAACGTTATGTTCAGTTTTGATACTATTTCCTTTAATATCCTATCTTTGCTACGTCATTCCCTTTAATATCCTATCATTGCTAAATCATTCTCTTTAATATCCTATCATTGCTACGTCATTCCGTTTAATATCCTATCATTGCTACATCATTCTCTTTAATATCCTATCATTGCTACGTCATTCTATATCACTAAACATATTAGCTAACTCTGCCTAACAAAATAACTAAAATCACTATTTAGGTGGATTGGGAACACTTCAGTTGTTCAGACCGTCCGCTAGGACGTCCGATCGATGACTGTCCCCAGCCGGTTCACAACCCGAGCTCACTTCCCTTCAGGTAATTCAAGTGGCTTCTGTGCATGCGTGCACACCAAGACAATCAGATGTTTAGCGCTTTTCTTGAAGTCCCACATTCACCAGATCTGCACCCTTACCACTATCTTGACATGATAATAAATACTGAATTCACATAGAAACAACACATACTGGCTCCGTGTGGTAATAACATAGTGGCTCCGTGTGGTAATAACATAGTGGGTTCGTGTGGTAATAACATAGTGGGTTCAAGTGGATATAATACATACTGGGTCCGTGTGGTATAATAACATAGTGGGTTCAAGTGGAGATAATACATACTGGGTCCGCGAAAAAAAAAATAATGGGTCCAGGTAAAGATAACAAATACTGGGTTCAGTTGGAAATAACGCATGTTGGGTTCAAGTGGAAATAACACATAATGGGTTCAAGTGGAGATAACACAGCTGGATTCAGATGAAGATAACACATAATGGGTTCAATTGGAAATAACACATAATGGGTTCAAGTGGAGATAACATATGCTGGATATTGTAACAGATACTGGGTTCAAGTGGAAATAACTGACTAGATTCAAATGTTGCTACCATATACTGGGTTTGAGCAGGCTGACTGCACGAGGTACCGGAAACAGTGAAGAGTAAGAGAGTTGAATGTCAGTCGGTTGAGGTCCTTGCACCCTTGGAGATAAATGCAGCAGAAAAGACACCAAAGATAAGTAGAGATAACACGGACTTCTTTGAGAGCAGTTACAGGCAAGATGATCCTCATCGCTTCCCGTCCTTTTTTAGGATGTAATTTATCGCTATTTGAAGCCATACTCTGGCTCTTGCTAGGGGCCGCAACATAGCCTGGTCATAATTATGGCCTAGTGGCTGATCGCGGTTTCTGGGACCTCTCCACGGTGATCCTCATCCACATGGTGGCCCTTTGTGTCATCGGGTGTTTATCGCTTGTGTGCTGTCCTGGTGGAGTAGAAAGTCAGTCAGCGCAGACCCATACATTTTGTATGTGATTCGAGACCGTTACATTGGTCACTTTAATTTCACGCCGGACAGTTTTACGCCTTGCTGGACAAGGAAACCACCTAATGGAGTTGGCAGATTGTATCTGGCCTGGAATGAATGTTCTGTAGTCAATTTCCTGGGTGAGTGAAGTGTGCGTGCTCTTGTCTCCAACAATAGAAACAAACTACAGACACCGGCTGGAAAAGCAAACAGAGAGATTGTATTGGCCGCAGCATGGTGTGGTTCCTTGATTTGATGTCCTAGTAGCATCACTGGACCTGCACAGACTGACCACAGCCCAGCACGAGAGGTACACGGACAGCCACTGATTAGCTCTCATACAAGTCCAGGGAAGGGAGATACGTGTATACATAAGAGTAGACAGTACTCATACAAGTGGTTGGGGGGGGGGGCACACAGTTCTTAGCACATTTTAGACAATTGTTGTGAGCACCATACGGACATATGAGAATGTTAGGCTATCCTCCGAATAACAGCCACATATTTTAGGGTTGTTGCGTATCCTTTACAGGACGTTGCAGAACCAACCCAACAGGCCCTGGCTGTTGTGTGGTTTTTCTAGACAAATTTTCGTCCAGTAGTTTGCCATTGCTTCCTGGACGGTCGGCTTTTTCGATACCACTGTCGAAACCAACGCAAGGCGCATGGCCCGCAGCTGGGATCGACCCCGGCATCACTGAGCGTTCTCATCGACTTAGCCACAGAGCCGACTGTCCATGACAACATTGAAATTGTCCCTAATGTTTAAAATTATAAGTAAGACAGTAATATGTTATAATTAACGAAGGAATATGTAAATTCGACTGCAGACTTGTTTGCCAAGATCACTCGGTCATGGACCAGTATAACCGTGCAATGGGAGAAAATCATGTGGAAATTCATGAATTAACGTCAACCAAGGTCGCACTAGAAAACAGATTGTGAATTGTGTGTTATCAATGGCAGTTCACCCAACGAAGTGAGAGGAAGAGTCGACTCCACGGAGATAAAAGAGCAGTCAACTCCACTACGTTGAAGTGGAAGGACGCATCGGTAGAGCCCCTGATAACTGATTCTAGTATTACATTCGCCGCTGTAGAGTGGAATCAGGAAGCTCGACATATATATATATATCAATAGCTAATATCCTTACGTCCTTTTTAGGACGTAATTTTTTGTTATTTGAAGCCCCACTCTGGCTTTTGCCAGGGGTCGCAATATAGGCAGGCCATAAATATGGCCAATTGTCTGAACGCGGTTTCTGGGACCTCTCCACGGTGATCCTCACCCACATGGTGGCACTTTGTGTCTTCGGGTGTTTATCGCTTGTGTGATGCCCTAGTGGGGTAGAAATTCATTCATTCATTCGGGTGACGTGTATGAAGGTATGTTCTAGTCGGGGTGTAGCCAGACTAGACCTGCACGGCTATGTGTTACGCTGAAGTTAGGGTCTAACTTATCTGCGGGAGTTGTCGCAGTAGCCGATTCAGTGTGACGGAGGTTCGTGAGGCGAGATCAGGAGATCTCAAGCTACGTCACAGGCCGCAGACGGAGTGTCTGGATCCTCTTCTTCTTCTGCGTTCGACATCAGTCATGCTAAACATTGAGTACCTTCTGGGTCACAAATAGGATTGTGCGTTTAAGGTCGCCACCGGTTCCCCATAGCTTCTCTTGAAATGTGGCTGCCTTGGGCCAGATCCACAGTCTTTGCTGGGAGAGGTGGAGTGTCTGGATACTGTCCCCAGTATCGTTTCTCGGCCTGTATGATCTCTCTAGTGACTGCATATCCGAGTGATAGATGTCAGACTGTCACGTAATCACGATCAGTGGATTTGCGTGAGCGGGCAATGATTGCCTTTAGCAGCCACGGAACATAGGGTGACAGTAGCAGTTTTCCAGAGCCTCTGAAATGTGTATGCATTGCTAGTAACAATGATTGCCAGATCGACATTCTTGGTCTTGAAGCCGACATATGATGCTATTATTTAAGGCGGAGAGTGTAAATCGATACTTTTCCAGTACTGGACCAATTATCGGTCGCTGACAACGCCGAGTTAAGGCTGACACATTCTTTAATATTCGTCCACGGGTGGTTGAAGGGTCAGCTAGGCTACAATATGACGCGTTCCTTTGTGTGCGTTTCTTAGGGGCTTTTTTAACCTATAGGATGGTCGAAGCGGTGTTTACAGCTAGGCTGCGATCTGTCATTTAGGGATTTCTTGGTGTGCTTTTCTTGGGGATTATGGTATGGTTAAGCTGGAAGATTTTAAATTCTAAGTGTGACACTATTGAGCAACCATGGATACCTGGCAAGTGTGCGGTGTAACCTGTACATTGCACTCGTCAACAAGAAGAATTTACTGACAACTGTTTGTATGTGTGTGCTCAAGGGCAATGATCTTCTTTCTTTTTCCTATTTTAACCTTTCTGCTGCTAGAACTTTTTTTTTTTTTTTTTTCATTGTTTGCTCACTCTTCTTGTTTCTGCTTTCTCAGTTTGCTAGTGTTCCAGTGATAATGGCACTGACTCATGTTTGGATAGTACTTCGGTGCTACATGACAATGACTCATGTTTAGATAGTACTTCGGTGCTACTTGACACTGACTCATGTTTGTATAGTACGTCTGTGCTGCATGACACTGACTCATGTTTGTATAGTACGTCGGTGCTACATGACACTGACTCATGTTTGTATAGTACGTCGGTGCTGCATGACACTGACTCATGTTTGTGTAGTACTACATGACACTGACTCATGTTTGTGTAGTACTACATGACACTAAGTCATGTTTGTATAGTGCTACATGACACTGACTCATGTTTGTATAGTGCTACATGACACTGACTCATGTTTGTGTAGTGCTACACGAAACTGACTCATGTTTGTATAGTGCTACATGACACTGACTCATGTTTGTATAGTGCTACATGACACTGACTCATGTTTATGTAGTACTACATGGCACTGACTCATGTTTGTATAGTGCTACATGGCACTGACTCATGTTTGTATAGTGTTACATGGCACTGACTCATGTTTGTATAGTGTTACATGGCACTGACTCATGCTTGTATAGTGTTACATGGCTCTGACTCATGCTTGTATAGTGTTACTTGGCACTGACTCATGCTTGTATAGTGCTACATGGCACTGACTCATGTTTATTTGGTGTTACATGGCACTGACTCATGTTTGTATAGTGCTACATGGCACTGACTCATGTTTGTATAGTGTTACATGGCACTGACTCATGTTTGTATAGTGCTACATGGCACTGACTCATGTTTGTAGTGTTACATGGCACTGACTCATGCTTGTATAGTGTTACTTGGCACTGGCTCATGCTTGTATAGTGTTACAGGGCACTGACTCATGTTTGTATAGTGTTACAGGGCACTGACTCATGTTTGTATAGTGTTACAGGGCACTGACTCATGTTTGTATAGTGCTACATGACAGACTGGTATTTGTCTAGTGATACACGGCACTCACTTGTATTTGTGTAATGCTACATGTCACTGACTCAAGTTTGTAAGTGTTCTAAATAGAATCGACCCATATTTTAATGCTGCATGTCACTGACGTGTGCTTGTGTGCAATGCTGCATGTCACTGACGTGTGCTTGTGTGCAGTGCTGCATGTCACTGACGTGTGCTTGTGTGCAGTGCTGCATGTCACTGACGTGTGCTTGTGTGCAGTGCTGCAAGTCACTGACGTGTGCTTGTGTGCAGTGCTGCATGTCACTGACTCATGTTTTCTCCACAGTTGTCCTAGACACCAACAGATGGTTTCATTCCACGCTGATTGTTGGCGAGGAGATCAGCATTACCATCGGGGCCGAATATGACTAACACAAGAAAGACAGAGGCTGCCAGAGAATGTTTATAATCATGCTGGGTTGATGCGGCAAAAACAAGTCTGGAATCATGTCAGCCAGTGTGTTCGTTTATTTGCATCCATCTGAGAAATCCTAGTCAGCTCTGGGGCTTAAAGGTCATTTCTGGCTTTATCAATCAACTGTTGGCACTGAACATTTGCAGTACACAGAGGTGGTGGGTGGGGGCAGCAGGTAGCCAATGTGTTGAAACCTGTTTGTGAGCCAAGTCAAATATAAACAATGACTGACACTGATGGTGTAGGGACTGGGCTGTCTCCTAACCCACACTTGATGAACGTCATTGGTTTGTATTCTTAGGTTAGATTAGTTGCCATGTGAAACCAAGTTTGTTTAACAGTGCATTGTTTTTTGGTTTTCCTCTACATCCATATATTTTTTTATTATTTGGTTGTATGGCTGCTTATCGGTAGTTGATGCTTCCCTCTTACATGATGTCCAGACAACCACCTGGTTGTCTGTGGATGCCTGGTCTTACCCTGAACAACCCAGAATCCAGGTTACAGCTGATCAATCAGTGTGTGCTATCTTGTCTCTGTCCACAATCAGTGTGTGCTATCTTGTCTCTGTCCACAATCAGAGTGTGCTATCTTGTCTCTGTCCACAATCAGTGTGTGCTATCTTGTCTCTGTCCACAATCAGTGTGTGCTATCTTGTCTCTGTCCACAATCAGTGTGTGCTATCTTGTGTCTGTCCACAATCAGTGTGTGTTATCTTGTCTCCGTCCACAATCAGTGTGTGTTATCTTGTCTCTGTCCACAATCAGTGTGTGTTATCTTGTCTCTGTCCACAATCAGTGTATGCTATCTTGTCTCTGTCCACAATCCGATTTGACATCACCAACAAAAATAATTGAACCACAATCGAAAGAAAATCAAATAAAACATTTATTTCACAATATTCTACAATGTGTCAGTGCAAAACAGGAATACTTAGTGCATAGTGTCGGGTTGTTCAGGTTATATCAGCTGACAACATTGAATTGATCAGAAAACCTCATCTCGAGAAGGCTGTAGTGTTATCTACACAGGTGTTTAATCTGTTGAATGGGTGAAAACATCAGGCTAGCAATCTGAGTGACTTGTAGCCTACCAACGAATGACTGCCTCATGTCAATGCACATGAACAGAGAATTGTGTGACTTTCTCGTGGAACCCACTCTGTCCTTTCAGTTGGCCCATTTCCTGATAAGTCTTTTTGGCATCCTGTCTCCAATGGTTCTTCACAAAACTTGTACCTTCTCTTGGATTACCTATACACCCTTGAACAGTATATGTGATATAATACACATTCTGGATTGGAATATGTTGTGTTCCAAGCATTTGAGACCATGCATGCAGCAATTCAAGTATTTATGATCATGTTTATAAATATATTATGGCAATACAATTATTTGTGACCATGTATATGACAATCCTAGAATTTCTGACCACATATGACACAGTCCAAGCATTTCTAAACATGTATGCAGCAACTCAATAATTTCTGAACATGTATGCAGTGTAACTCAAGAATTTCCGAACATGTATGCAGTGTAACTCAATAATTTCTGAACATGCATGTAATCATCCAAGAACTTTTAACTATGTATTCAGTAGTCCAAGCATTTGTGTGTGTTAAAACCATGTATGTTTTAGTCCACATTTCTTGCTTATGTATTACTCAGTCTTCAGTGATGTGTCCGTGGAGTGAACCATGTCCCAGGGCACCTACAACACCAGCAACCCTAGAACCTGGAGGGACCAAGGTCCAGTACTGGCACCACTTCCCCCATGTGGTGGTTGTCTGACAGACAGCTGAAACTGTCTCAGTGCAAAAGCTCCACTATATCAACTGCAAATGTTCATAATCTATCATTATTTCCAGAAGAAGAAAACATGTGGCATGTTGACAGGGCTCTAACATTGACCAACAGTTGACAGGGTTCTGACAAACATTGACAGGGCTCTGACAAACATTGACCAACAGTTGACAGGGTTCTGACAAACATTGACCAATATTTGACAGGGTTCTGACAAATAATGACCAACAGTTGACAGGGTTCTGACAAACACTGACCAACAGTTATGACAGGGTTCTGACAAACACTGACCAACAGTTGACAGGGTTCTGACAAACACTGACCAACAGTTGACAAGGTTCTGACAAACATTGACCAACAGTTGACAGGGTTCTGACAAACACTGACCAACAAACAAGCATCACCCCCGGTAAAAATCTCTTAAAGAAAATATTCACTAACTGGCATAAAAATCTATATATTATCTGGCTCACATGCACAAATTTGGCACTACAAATATGAATCATAACAGTTAATAAAAATATCTATATGACAGATGCTGCTGATGTGATTCATGAACATGTACTAGATCTCCGCTCTAGGCTGTAAGATGACCAGTTCACTTCCTCCTGGACCCAAATGTGGGATCTCATGGATATGTTCAGTGAGAACTGTGGCCTGGTTGAACCCATACTGCCTGCTAATGAAACAGTGCTCTATCTACCAGGCCCACCTGACACCAGATGTTGACACGAACCCTGATGGAGCAGGCCCTCGTTGTGTGGTTGCATCCAACGTAAAAGTGACCCAACAATAAGAAATACTGGTAAATACATAAAAATCTCACTATGCAATAAAAACAGTGGGACCACAAAACAAAGACTGCAGACGTGTAGCAACAGGACACGCTCCTGCCGCCAACAAGGATGTTATTTCCTGGATGTGACCAGGTTGAGAATGCGGCTAGAAATAGCCTGGATGTCCACATTTTTGTCCAACTTGAGGAACTTGCCACGCTTGATCTCCACGACGGTAATCAGCTCTGGGGCCAGCTCCTTCAGCATCTCAACGTGCTGCTCCAGCTCTCCTGTGTTAGAGGACAAACAAGTCAAGGTTATTCCACCCCTAGCACAACGTCAAGCTTCTTCCACTCCTAGCACAACAAGTCAAGGTTATTCCACTCCTAGCACAACAAGTCAAGGTTATTCCACTCCTAGCACAACAAGCCAAGGTTCTTACACTCCTAGCACAACAAGCCAAGGTTCTTACACTCCTAGCACAACAAGCCAAGGTTCTTACACTCCTAGCACAACAAGCCAAGGTTCTTACACTCCTAGCACAACAAGCCAAGGTTCTTACACTCCTAGCACAACAAGCCAAAGTTCTTTCACTCCTAGCACAAGTAAAGGTTCTTCCACTCCTAGCCATGTCTAATGTAATACATACAACAGCACATGCTGCTTCACCAGCTCTCCTGGGTAAGAGAAGAATAAAGCTTCTTTAGATCTATTGCTATGAACAACAACTGAAGCTTCGCTCATCCCCCCAGCCACTTCTACTGCCGCAAAGACAAAATCTCAGTGCCTCACATGTACCATACATAAAGACAAGACCACAGCAGTCAGTGATAGAAGTTCTCAGCGGTGAACAAGTACCGCCTCACACAAGCTGCTGGTATCAAATGAGCTAACTCAACTAAATGAAACATACTTTCATTGTTTCCCTGAGTGCAATAAACTTACGATGTGAAATCCCTGTGTGGTAGCTCTCTTCCAACTTTTTGTAGGCAGCCTCTAGGGGAACCGCAGGCTTCTTCTCTGTGATAAAATACCTGGCAAGTCAGTTAAAGAATGTGGACAACTTGATGTTTGTCACTAGCACCAGTTGTCAGTCACTGACAGATAGGTGGACAACTTGAGATTTGTCATTAGCACTGGCTACAGTTGTCAGTCACAGACAGATAGGTGGACAACTTGACAGATGAATGAACAACTCAGGGCTTAATTACCAGCAACATGACAGAAATAACCAAGACTTGGCCATGAGACCACAGACAAAACAAGCAATTCAATTACCTCCTACGAGGTGAGGGTTTCCTGATCATGGGAAGGGAACTCTGGCCTGATCACAAGATGACATGGACAGTTGATTGCAACATGGGCAGAGCAGCAATAAGACAACAAATCATGTGATACAAGGCGTCATGGATGTGCTGTAGGGATGGTGAGGATTCTAACATGTTGACAGAGTGAAGTGATAAACAAACAATCTTACTCACTGGCATTCAAACATAATGAGACACAAATGGTAGAAAATGCAAACACGAGGATGTGGTTTTTCCAAGAAAACAAGGATACGTTCTGAGAATGCGCATGATCTCTGGCAGGTGGCTCATGATCCTGGTCTTGTTGTCCTCAGCGGGACTTCGGGTCAGTGCTTCCTCCATCTTTTGGGCTTCCTTGGCACGGATCTGTGGCAAGAGAAGACAAAACAAGCTCTATGTGATTCCGTGCAGACATGACATGGTCAGGACTGCGGAAGTATAGGAGTGGTAATGATGATGTAACTTATGTCAAAGTACCCTATGTGACACGTTTTCACAATGCTAAGCCTATGACTTCACCGATGGTACTGACTGAGGTCTGTCTCACAACATCCACAGCCTTGAAATTGTGCTAGGAAAAACACCATGGAGTGTGTTTCGAGTGTTGTGTTGTTATATCAGAAACTATTCACGGATCCCCTGTCTCAAAGACAAACATGGGATTGTATATCCAAAAGAGAATTCCTCTACATCGTCTGTCTTGTCTTCTGCAGAGAAACCCAACCATGAATCAGGCATCCATGCTGTGTAGGAAACCTGCAAGATGACTGAAACATTTACCTTGGCAAGAAGTGCTGGAGGGATACCTCTCAGGGACGGTGAATTTTGTTCTGATGAGGTAGATGATGACGCTGGTGTAGATGAGGAAGACACCGAACGGCCTTGGGAATTATTGTCACTTGTCCGATCTTCCTTTTCGGACACAATCTTGGACAGAGCTGCCTCCACCTGCAGACAAACACCAGAATTTATGTTGAATTTTGTGTCCTCCACCACAAACCGCGATCTGGGAATCATAAAACATGTATCCGTGAGCAAGAAAGCACAACACAGGAATATGTCTCCTTGAGCAAGAAAGCACAACACAGGAACATGACTCCTTGAGCAAGAAAGCACAACACAGGAACATGTATCCTTGAGCAAGAAAGCACAACACAGGAACATGTATCCGTGAGCAAGAAAGCACAACACAGGAACATGTCTCCTTGAGCAAGGAAGCACAACACAGGAACATGTCTCCTTGAGCAAGAAAGCACAACACAGGAACATGTCTCCTTGAACAAGAAAGCACAACACAGGAACATGTCTCCTTGAGCAAGAAAGCACAACACAGGAACATGACTCCTTGAGCAAGAAAGCACAACACAGGAACATGTCTCTTTGAGCAAGAAAGCACAACACATGTATCCTTGAGCAAGAAAGGACAGGAACATGTCTCCTTGAGCAAGAAAGCACAACACAGGAACATGTATCCTTGAGCAAGAAAGCACAACACAGGAACATGTATCCTTGAGCAAGAAAGCACAACACAGGAACATGTCTCCTTGAGCAAGAAAGCACAACACAGGAACATGACTCCTTGAGCAAGAAAGCACAACACAGGAACATGTCTCCTTGAGCAAGAAAGCACAACACAGGAACATGTCTCCTTGAGCAAGAAAGCACAACACAGGATCATGTATCTTTGAGCAAGAAAGCACAACACAGGATCATGTATCTTTGAGCAAGAAAGCACAACACAGGAACATGTATCCGTGAGCAAGAAAGCACAACACAGGAACATGTCTCCTTGAGCAAGAAAGCACAACACAGGAAGACACCAGTCTGCTGCATGAACTACTTAATCAGCAACCACAGATAGAGGCAGGGACACACAACAAAGATGGGAAGGTATACTGGCTTGATTATCTTGTTAGAAAACAGGCCAAGCACTGTAACACTTCACAAACAGAAGCCATAACACGTTACGATATGGTGTGATGTGATGTCACCCAGGTGAGCACTGCAAAACTGAGTAGTTGAACACAGGACATGGTGACGAACAATCAAGAATCTACATCTTATGCTGTAGAGGTCCATTGCTGTGGCTACAAATGGGCATACACCAACAGTTCCAGGGTAAAGCATATACTTACCCGTGGGTTCAATTTTCCCCGTTGCTTTTCAAGCACGTCCTTGGCCGAGTGGTATACCTTGACATCTGGTGGTTGAGGCAAAGGAGCTGCAACAACCTGGGCAACTTTGTCCAGTTGGAAATGTGGGTGCCATCGGGTCAGTTTGTCGTCAGGTACTGACAGCGGGTATTTGAGAGAAGCTAAAAATTCCTGCAATCATTGGTCAGAATAAATTATATCAATATGTGAACATATTTCCCTGGTAAGTTCATAGGTTTCAATAAAAACAAAATAGGACACACACACACATATATATATATATTTATGACACCTCTCTCGCATTTGTGTTAATGCTGCTGTAACAGACAGATGTGCAATCTGAATACCAAAGAGAGTCAATTATCACAAGCAATCTGGAGACAATTTGACACAGTTCAAAGCACTCTGCTGACTGCAGCAAAACAAACAGAGGTGACAACAACATGGAAGTGAGTACCTTGTGGATGTGTTTCAGGTACGTCAGCAAGTTGTTTTTAAAGCGCAGTTTACGTTTCAACAAGGCAGATGCTGTAAATGTAGGCTTTCCTGTAGATGTCTTGGCTGCCTCATTGGTTCCAGCATCTGTGGTATGGACAACAACGGGGCAGTTCACTTAATGTATTATTGTGATGACTGATGATGATATCAGAAAAGTTCAGGTGTCTGTGAAAATAATGCCAGAATTGTGCAGGTGACTGAAGTACTGCTTAAATTGTGCAGGTGACTGAAGTAATGTCACCACTGTACAGGTGACTGTCAGGTAAAGTCATAGTGCTGCTTCCAACCTGGTCCTGTGTTCTGTCTTTACAACTGCCAGCTGCTAAGGGATATGAACAAGCACAAAGTGACATCTGTCATCCTCTGTGTGACTGAAATCAAATCTCTCTATCGGCAGACAAGTGACTTGTTTCTGAGTCCAGCCAAACATGTTTTTCATTAACAATTAGCAAGTCCATCTATCTTCATACTAGGCAAGTCTAACAACACTTACAAACCCATCAACGAACATAAAGAACACTGACCTTCTCCCAGACTGGCCTCCACTGTCAGCTGATAGCCGCTAGTCTTGTGACCAAATGTTGGGATGTTGTTTTCTTGTCGGAAGATGTAGGCATCCGGCACAATAGTCTTTATCTGACCAACCGTTGTTTCTTCAAAGTTTCTGGCAAAACAAAATCAGCCAATGACAGTCCCAGTTTCTGTTATCATGTTACTATGGTAACTTTTTATATATACACACACACATATATATATAATCTGTGTCAGACTGTGCACGCACATATGCACCCAATCAACAGCCAGTCCCTGCCTGAATGAGTTGTACTGTGTTTACAGGTCATACCACATCTGCGTCTTCTCTAATTGTATTTTCTGTCAGTTCTGTTGGGTGGATAAACACTTCAGCTGGAACCGTATTCTGCATGAAATGTTTGAGTCTCCTAGCCATACATGTTACATCTCCCCCTGACACTTTGACGGGGTACAAGGTGGAAGAGAAGAAGAAATACACAATGTTTCTCTAAGCTGGTTGTATCATCACTATGTGCCAGGCCAATAAATGTAGGCAACTGGTTTATTTGATGTGCTTATGTCTCTACTGTATCCCTTGACAATATCAGGAACTTTTATTTCACTGGTCTGAAGTTCTTCAGCAACTGGTAAAGCTAGATCTGCAGGGCACCACCTTCTACTAAAGACACAAAGATGAGGCACTGTTACAGGATGCTACGTCTAAGTGATCAGGACAACAAGTGATGTGGACAACAAGTGATCAGGACAACAAGTGATGTGGACAACAAGTGATCAGGACAACAAGTGATCAGGACAACAAGTGATCAGGACAACAAGTGATGAAGTGATCAGGACAACAAGTGATGTGGACAACAAGTGATCAGGACAACAAGTGATGTGGACAACAAGTGATCAGGACAACAAGTGATCAGGACTTACTTCTTGGTCATGTTCTGGACGGCAGCTTTGAGTTTGCTGAAGGTGCACATCTCGGATCGGTTGTGCATCATGCTGACCACCGTGTCCATGGCCTGGAAAGTGCTCTCCAACAGTCTGTAAGTGTAGGGCAGCGACAGCGAGGGCGGCCCCTCCTCTACCAGGGTCTCAAATCTCTGATGGGCTGGCAAGCTGAAGACAAAAGCAAGAGATGTGCATTCAGCCAACAAACTTCACCTTCTTCCATGCCCAGTGCAGTGGGATGGGAGGTCACATATTCAAATACTTCAACTGCAGCAATAAGTGAAGACCAAACAACCACACTGGATGCTGGCACCACTCCGAGGTATGGCTGCCTGCAGGATGTCAACACTGCTGTCTGCTCTCATGTAGGATCTGGTATCAAACCTCGATCTCTGATGCCATGTCTCGAATGACTCTGCCAGAATGTCACTTTCTCCATCATCTGCTCTTACTACATCCCTGTATATGTGATAACACTACAATGTGTAACAATCTACTCTAAAATGACCCACCCGTCTTGACACGGGCGGGTCTTGCCAGTCACACTTGCCATCGCCATTGGCTGTGAGTCTCATGCCTCCTCATAGCGCAATATAACACTATCGTCTCGAGAGACGGAAAGGTGCCAATGACTCCAAAATGATCTGTTCACATCAACAACAATGGTACAACTTACAATTTCCCATTGATGCCTGCAACAATTTTTCATTTCCCCCAGCCTCTTTACAAGTAGTCTTTATCTTTACATGTTGTTTAATCTCTACACCCCAAACACTGCAACTAACATCAATAATTTATTTTAAGCTAACACCAGACAAACATAGAGGACAAAAAAAGAATAATTTACAATTACAATAAACTGTTCCATAAAACAGACAACACAACGATGAGCTAGTTGCACTCACACTGTCTCTGACTTGTCAGTCTCTGCCCTGGCAGGTGTCTCCGCTGTTTCTGCCTGACTCTTCTTCTCTTTGATGGCTCTGTCCAGCTGACCTAGCCTCTCATGAAGGTCACCCAGTTTGCCGCTCTGCTTTAGCCGATTTCTCAAAGCCTGGCCATTCTGTCAAGATTACACATCAGTTGTTATTATTTGCATATATCAGGAATCATACAATAAAAACGGTCATGTTTTTCTAGGGAAAGCATCCAATGGTGTAACTGTATAAGCGACATGAGAAAAACGCAGATGTCTAGCTAGCCATTCATGTAAAGCTATAAAACAGTGTCACTGACAGACTATCAAATATAGAGAGCAGAATATGACAGCAGGAGAGGGTGATAAAGTGAAAGGAGGATGACCAGACAGGACAAGGTTATAAAGAACAAGATAAGTAACCAGGATGACCAGACAGGACAAGGTTTAAAGAACAAGATAAGTAACCAGGATGACCAGACAGGAGAGGCTGATAAATGGACAGAGGATGAGAAGACATGACAAGGTTATAAGATGATAAATTACCAGGAAGACTAGACCAGACAAGACAGAGAGAGAGAGAGAATGACATGGTTCAACAGAAGAGAATCAAGTATAGCAAAAGGAGAGAACCAACAGCTGGACAAAATGGGAAGAATGCAGTTTACCATTTTAGAAAGTACTTTCAGTTTTTCTGATAAGTTCTGCAGTTTGGGCGTCACAGGCTCAGGGGACGAGGAGACCTCTTGTGGACGCTCTGGTGTCGCTGGCAGTGGTGACACAGCAGAATCTAGGGGTACAATGATCTCTGACACCAGCGCTAGCAGGCGTGACTTGCCAGTAAGGACAGCAACCACTTCGTTGTCAGTGTCATCTGCCTCATCATCTTCATGCTGAAACAGGGAATTTAGTTTAACAGGTGACTGGTGTTTCTTGTGTTCCCAGGAAATGTGGCTCAAATATGTCTACAGATAGCGGAAGGGGCTTCACTAAAAAATGGTTCATGATTAGCACTCTCAGAGGGGAGCAAGTGAAGACGACTGTTTGGCTATCCTCTGATTAAAGGTCCTATATTATCGAGGCGGAAAATATACCCTAACAGGGCCTCAGTCACGTGTCAATTGCGCACTTCCATCGTCTTAAAATGTGCACTTACGCCACCGCCGAGAGTATCCCCCCCACGACGCTCATGCGGCATGGATTGGGGCTAAATTAGATGGCTGGGACTCACGAACAGCAGCTACCGCATCTCCTGCAGCTTCCTTCATTTTATTTATTTGCTCGTGAGTCCTAGCCATCTAGTTTAGCCCCAAACCACGCTGCATGAGCGGTGTGGGGGATACTCTTGGCGGTGGCAGAAGTCGCCGGTAGTTCACGATTTGGCAGTGGCGTTATAGTCCCGGGGAGTGCGCAATTGACACGTGACTGAGGCCCTGTTAGGGTATATTTTCCGCTTCGACAATTTAGGACCGTTATTCGGAGGATAGCCCAACTGTTTCATGCTAAAGGACACACACCACCACCATTTGATGTCTCCAGTGAAAGCTGTTGGTTACATCAAATCTCCATGCTTGTGTTCTTAGATTTATGACTTTTGTCTTTCAAATATGCTCTTTTTCTTTACTGGGTTGTTCTAGAACTTCCTTACACGGCTGAAGTCCATTACTGATTCGCTGAAATGTATTTATAATATTCATCCGAAAAGTCAATGTTCGTCTCTGACATGGTTGTCCAATCAGCCGATCATCAGTTTCAAGTGGTGACTTGTGTGCATTAACAGTTGTTTTTTACTTTACTTTTTAATATTTACCAGTTTTCAGTTACTTTAAAAAAAATAAATACAGGTGACCACTCAATGCCAAAAAACACAATAATTTCACACAGCTACATAATGATATGCAATGTCACACAACTACATAATGCCATACGCAAAGTGACATGTCAAACTCAACAACACCATAAACTGTTACACTAGAGAACACAGGGCTGTACTGTTACACAACCAAAGGTTTCATACTCCCTGAAGTAGGGCTACAATAAAGACAGGAGAGAGAACACAGACTCTACATATGTTTACACAGACACTACAGTACCTTTGACGGCCCAGCTGCTGTGTTGGGCGACAGAGACAGAACTAGTTTTTTCTTGGCAGCCTCTGACCTGGCCACATCTTGTGATTCAGCAGGGCTTTGTTTCCGAATAGACATTTTTCGTCTGGGAAGGTGGGATCCTTCCAAAGCTGTTTCCTCTATTGTGATAATCCTCTTCCGTGGGGTGTTTCCCTCTCTTTGGCCATGATTATCCCAGACTGATGTAACTTCCTCGGCAACTACCGTCCTTTCCTCTATGGTAATATCTAGCTGCAGGTCCTCCCCACTGTCTCCGCTACTTGTAGTTGTACACACTGAGCTCTTGGATGCTGAATCATCGTCGTTTGCCGACGACAGGTTCGGTGCGGACTTCTTCAGTAAATCTGTCAACTTGACCTGCCCTGGTTCTGACTTCAAGGTGTTTGTCTTCTTGCTTTTATTTTTATTTCCTGCAAAAATCGATTCCTTCGAGCGCTTGTCATTCTGACTTCTGCCGGATCTTCTGACAGCAACTCGAGAAACGGAATCTTTCGTACGTTTAGAGATGGTACACGTGACATTAGGTAGTACAGAACTTGAGCTCTCTTCTTCTTGTGTTGTGTATGTGACTGGAACGACGTCTTCCAGTTGCGATTTACTATCCGACACAAACAAACCTGGGCTTTCAGCATCATCACACTTCAGCTTACTTCTACTATATTTTTTATCTGGGCAACTGATCTCAATTTTACGCCGTTTTGCCGCCTGGGGAGAGTCGGTTCTCTTCTTGGATGTGAAAAAGTCATTCAGCTTGGCCTGCGCCATGTTTGCCAGTAACTCTTCCCGCCAGAGATAGATAACACCTGCAGCGACAATCTTACAGTGGCTTCCCCTGACCTCCATGGCTTGGATGTAGCATCTTTTTCTTCTTTCATTCGCTACAAATAGTTATTAATTGTTATTCTAAAATGACAAATAACTACCCCGAAAATACACATAGACAAAAATTGCCAAAGTGACGCTTACTATACTGCGGTATAGTCAGTTCTAACCAGTGTTTTCTACCTGCGGTACGCAACAGTGCGCAGTGCTGGCACTCTTTTATGCGTCAATTTTCAAGGCTACTGAAACAGGCACTGAATTGTGAGTGCTAGCACCTTTTTTCAGACACTTTTAGATGAATACGCACCTTTTTTATATGGAAAAAAGCCCCGCCTGAAACTAAGTGTTTTCCTGCTTGGTATATTTATTAGTTCAGTTACACCAAAGATGTCAGAATAAATAGAAAAAAATAGATACATAAGAAACCATATGTCAGAAAGCAAGTGCACTTATGTACCAATTATCACCATTATAAGACATCCAAGCATAACTATGAGTGCAAAGAGACAGATTATTAATAGCATATTCATTCCAACATTAAGCCACCAGTGCCAGACATGGACACTATCTAAAGCCCATGTACGCAAAATCACCACCTGCGAGATGAGGTGCCTGAGAAAAGCAGCCAACCTAACCATACGAGATCGAGTGAACAATGAAACTATCAGTTAAATTGTGAGAACGACACCTTGTACTAGATTCATCGAGAAACAGCAGATCAAGTGGTTTGGCCATCTCGTTAGAATGCAGCAAGATCAAATACCATCACAAGCACTACATCTCAGAAGATCAACTACAAGAGCAAGAGGACGGCCGCGGAAAACATGGATCGACAACATTAAAGACATTCTACGCCGTCACAGCATGACAATTGACAGTGGCAGCCAACGTGCACTGGATCGCAAATTATTCTTCCCCACGACGCTTAACGGCAGAAGTGGTTTATGATGATGACACCAAAGATAGCTGACTTCTTCGTTTTTCACTTAGCTATGCACTTAACCTCTTTAATAACAACGCACTTGTGATTTTTCACGGTAATCTAACGCTTTGAACACCTGCTGCACATTCTACTGCTGCCAAAGAAGTAGAGAATGAAAACCGGAGCTGTATAAAACCAAAGACTGAGGGATCCTAATCCTGGGATCGTAGCTACATAGTGGGGCGAATCTTGGATAGAGTGAGCATATGAATATACATGTTTAACAGAACTATTTGCAGCTTGCTTTATTCCAAATGTACTGGTGTTACATTTTCTTTGGAGTAAACAAGGCAGATCAAGAGAGGAAGCGTGATGCATAGACAACTTGTGATTTCTACAATTCTTCCTCTTCTTTCGTTCGCCTGAAAAAAAGTTATCTATATCAGCAGTTTTGTCTCTTGTATAAATTTCACTGTCGTTGTTAGTTAATTCAGTGGTCCATAGAGTTTACGTTCCACTGTTGTTCTTTCTGGCCAAAAGGTTTGCCTTAATGTGTCAAAATCGGTGCAGTCCTGGAGTACATGCTCTGCGGTCTGGGGCACATTTCCACAGGTGCACATGGCTGATACACCTATCTTGAATTTTGTGTACATGTGGTTACGTAATCGGTTGTGCCCTGTTCTGAGGCGGAGGATAATGACTTGTTCTGGTCTGTCCATAATAAAATAGTCGTCTTGTGCTGGGGCTGGTGGTTTCCTGATCGATTTAATGATTCTTTTCTTTTGGTGGTATGTGACTGGTACATCTGGCTGCTCTTTTGTCGCACCTTCCCCTGCCAGTTGATCAGCTTTCTCATTTCCAGGCACTCCACAATGAGACGGTATCCACTGCATCATTACGACTCTTCGCTGAACGCTGAGTTGTGTCAGAGTTGACGTGGAAAAATTCTGGTAGTTTCCTAGACTGGAGTGCTTCAAGTACTGATTTAGCATTTGTAAGCATTACCACATACTGTGAGCCAAGGTTGGTATTTAGCAGTTTCTCTGTAGCTATCTTGATAGCCTGGGTTTCTGCATCGTAGTTATGGCAGTACTTCCCCGTTGGTACGCTGGACTTATCCCTAGTACCATCTGGGAATTCGATGTACACTCCAGCACCACCATTTCTAACTGCACTTTCTGCGGACCCATCTCTATAGACTCTGACCCATTGTTCTTGTGGGTATTCTTCATCAATATAACTGAGGGTGGCCATTCTGCGTTGTACACTATCTTGCTCTTTCTTGTCAAATATCCCTTTCACATGTGTCTGGATTTGTACCATTTCTACAATAATTTTAGTCCATCGCCAGCGATGAAGACCACTTTTCATCCAAAGTAGTAATGATCAATGATTATAAGTACGAAGATGGCTCAATAGTCCAATAGTCCATAAAGTTCTTGAGCGGTGCGGACAACAGATGGAAGCTGCAGTAAGTGTTGGATTAACAATACGTTCTTTCTAGTCTGCCTCCGTTTCTCTGCCTGTGCAACCTTGACTGCCTGTCATATCGATGCACCGTGTTTGAGGGAAGTGCGTCATCCAGAACAGTCTTGTGCATTATCCTCCCACGTCGCTGTGTTGCTGCCAAAAGAATTGAGAGCAGTTTTCAGAATGTCCTTATAGTGCTTTTTCTGTCCTCCCTGGGACCTCTTCCCTTGCTGGAACTCCCCATAAAATACTCTCTTTGGGAGGCGATAGTCTGGAATGCAAGCTAAGTTATCAGCCCAACGCAGCTAATTATTCTTCAGTTCCTGTCCTGGGAAAGTAAAGACGGCCGGCGTAATGCTGACCACATTACCCACCTAGTGCCGATTGGTCTGTAAAAATATGGGTGCTCTTTCCATATACCCGATGCGCCTAAGGGCGTGTAAAGGGATCTTTACTTTACTTATTGTGCAGGTTTGCCCTATTAAGAACCGCAGTATTTAGGATCTTATCTTGCCAACTGATTTTGAGCAGCTTTCTGAGACAAGTTATATTAAACTGATTCAACTTTTTAGCATGACGCTGATACACAGTCCACGTTTCGGAAGCGTAGAATAGTATTGGAAGAACTACAGCTTTGTAAACCTTTACGTCACTTCTGTTTCAGATACTGTTATAAAGTCTGCCGAAACTGCTGCTGACCTTTGAGATTCTAACATTGATCGCATCGTCGATGTTGACTCTCTGAGATAGGGTACTGCCAAGATTTATGAATCTGTCGACTACACTTAGCCTTTAATCATTTACGGTGATCAGACCTGCCCACTCTACCTGCAACTTCGAAAAGACACCTGGCCTCAAGAGCAGAGTGTGCAGAGCAAGCTATGGGGAACCATGCAGGACCTGCAGCTGACATGCGAGTTCATGGAGGCAACCCACCTGATTGTCTGATCTGAGCATACGAAACCGAACGCAAAGAAGAAGAAGAAGAAGAAGATTTACGGTGATGGCGGGATCTCATTAATGTATTTTTAAGGAGCTGATTGATAGATAACAACAGGGATATCAGTGTTGATAGTTAGCCCGAAGTTGGTAGAGGCTTCAGAAAATCTATTGATGATGTGATGTGTTCTGACCTCAGGGCTGCGTTTAGGGAAATTTCTACAATATATACATACTATATATATATAATGGCGTCCATATTTTTTAGACCGACTATTCATTGTTCATTTTGAGATCATCTTCATCGCACATCGCACATGACCATGAGCTCTGATCTCCTCATGATTATGTCTTTAAATGTTTTTAGACTAACAACTCCCCCTTTTTTTTCTGGCAGATGTAAGGACGGATGGCTGCAGCATGGTTTTCTGGTCGCTGCTGCAACTGGTGCACCAAGGGTATACAGTCTATTCAGTGAAGAATCATTTTCCAACTGGCAATTTATCAGTTTTATGGTCACTATCATGCCAGGTCCATTTAATTTCTCAGGTAATTTCTTCGTGTCCATTTAGCATTGTTCAACCTTGGAACCCAAGTCTGTGAAAAGAATCCTTGTCTTGACTAAGAATCTTCCATATGGGGGGGGGGTGTTTATTATGGGGGGGGGGGGGGGGGGGTGGGGGGGGGGGGGGGCTGTTTATTGCGGGAGAAAACAAGAATAGACCCCTTGCATCCCCAACAAGCATGCTGTACGAGTCGATTAACTAGCGGCTTTCTTCGAAGTCAGTGTGCATCTGTCTGAGAGACAAGGAACCAACAGTCTGCATACAAATAAGCCAGTTCTATAAAATGGATGTGCACGCAATACTCAGTTTCTGAAACAAGAGCAAAGTCCAGAGGTGGACGAACAATCAAAACATTCCGCCGGAGTTTTCAGCCTGTGAACACAAAGATGGTGGAGATTGGAACACGAATCATACCGTTGCTGCCACACCTGAGCCGAGCGTTTGTGTGACGACGGATAGATTGAAACATAAATAAAACGAACGAACGACGGGAGGACGACATTGCAGGGAGATCACTCTGGCTGTCTTCAGTCGCAGAAGTCAAAACAATGGCCGCGGTTAGTTTCCAGTATTTGGCTCTCACAAACATTCCCCCGGGTTTTCACGCCTCAGATTTACGAGCTCATTTTTCTTCGTTAGTGGAGAGTGGGTCTTTTCTTTGTTTTCATTTTCGTCATCGTCCAGAGAAGGTCAGCAGTGATATTGATGATAGAGGTAATCAAAAAGGTCGGAAACTGTGCTGTGTGGTAAAAATTGTGAGGAACAAGTTAGAGGATCTGATGAGATACAACAGCCAGAACTGGACAAATGTTGACGGCGAGTATCTGGCTGACCGGTGTCATCTCTCTCAGATACAGCTCGCATCAGGCGGAACAAGTCAAGGTAATTATTCCTTGAAATAGATTTAAAAGTGAAAATAGATTTAGATACATACTACAGTAATGGGCTCTCCCCTCGAACTTCTACCCGATATTATTATGGCGGCCAAGCAAATAGCCTAACATGGCCTCAGTCGTGTGTAAAATGCGGACTTTCTGCCAAGGAACAAATCGCGGCAAAACTGGCATTACTTGACAATTTCAAGAGACGCAACACTGCAGACGTTAGTACCAGACAATAATAGCGACCGTTGACAATTTCAAGCGTTTCTGCAGACGATACTAGCAACCATTGACAATTTCGAGACACGCAACATTACAGACGATATTAGCCACATGGCGGGGAGACCACGCACTCCGACGCAGATTAGCGTCGTTGTTGTCCTCACTTTTTGGCATGATCAAAATGCGATTAAAATCACCGCTGACAGTATACCGCGCATAGCGGCACCGATGGGGATTTAAACTAGATGCCTGGGACTTACGAGCAAATAAATTAGAGGAAGTTGCAGGAGATGCGATAGCTGCTGCTCGTGAGTCCCACCCATATAATTTTAGCCCACCCATCTACGTAGCGTTATTTGGAGCCGATCCTAGTTTTGCCTCGATTTGTTCCTTGGCAAAAAGTCCGCATTTTACTCATGACTGAGGCCCTGTTAGGCTATTTGCTTGGCCGCCATAATATCTGGTAGAAGTTCGGAGGAGAGCCCACAGTAGTACTGACCCACTATTTCTGGTCTCCTAGGTCAGAAAAGATAAACGCATAGTAATAATAGTATTACATTTTAGCACGCGCACTGACACAAACAGTGACACACGGCGGTAATGTAGCATTGTAGTGTCACTATATGGTTCATATGTCATGTCTTTAGTTTTTTTATAAAATATTTTCACATGTCCAGTAGAGCTGATAAATGATAGCCTTTGTATGTGTGTGGATTCATGTTATGTTGCACTGTAACTTACAGTTTGCACAAAAGATTAAGAGTAACATACAAGTTTGGATTGCCATCCCACATCATACATGTTAGGCACAAATTGAGGAAAGGCTTGGCAGAATAGATAGCTTTGAAGTTATTTTTGCTTCCGATAGAATTTTGCTAGACGGTAGTCTATTGTTTCTACTGCCTGAGTTTAGTGCTTGGTTGTAGCACTGTGAGCTGTGTTTTTCCAGGGGAATGTCTTTCATTTGTGCAGCGGTTGTCTCTAGGTATTCAGTATAGGTGGTTGATGTGTGAGCTGGTGAAATACGTTATGTAGTAATTCTATGTGTGCACAGTAACCAACTTATCGTGCTCAACTACTTCCATCAATGGCAGACTACATTTCTGGTGGCGTATGTTGGCTTTGGTGCCTCCAGCAACTGAAATACACTTTTACTGCATGCACATTTAATCTGAATTGTTCTGGGGCTTGTTGTTTGTTCACCAGTTTTTCAATTGCAACAATGAGGGACTTTTCATTTCATTTGCACTGGCACAGGAAAGGAGTAAGTATGGGGAAACCTGATTGCAGTGATGTTGAAACCTCAATTAAGACTAAGGTCTTAGGCTATCATCTGGTCTGTCAGAGCTGGAAATGATCTTCTTCTTCAGCATTCTGAGCCCTTGAGGTTAACTGCTGCATGTATCACTCACCTCCATTCTCTGGTTGGCCTTCTTTTTCCAGTTGGTGATACCAAGTGTTTACAGGTCTCTGCGGATCTACAATGATCTTGGTGATATTAATTCTGTAGGGTGGTTTTCCTGCATTTCACCATCAAAGGCCATTTGACATAAATCTCAAACTGAGTAGACCTAGAGGATTGTGTCACATCAGGTACATCACTGCACGGGATCATTATAATAGATGAAGCATGAAATCAATATATCAGTATATTTATTAGAAAATCGTGTTTGTTTAAATTCAATCCTGTCATTGATAGATTATGGATTTGGAACGCTTACCATATCAAAGAGTCAGCTGAGGAAAATTGAAAGCATACAGAATGAAGTCATAGGAGTAATTCTGGGATGTACAAGAGATACCCTGGTAGTACGTATGTGATATATTCTTGGACTGCTTACTACTACAGATAGGCTTAAAGTGCTGCAACACAAAGTCATATCTCACAGTGGCTGCAGACAAGAAGCACCTCCTGCATAAAGCCTTGGTTTGAGCTAAACGCCACAGACTGAAAAGAGATAGGTCTTTGATGGTGTAAAGTGTAGACACAGCTAGACAAGTGCACAGGCTTGATTATATTGGGAGAGGAGTGGGTCAGAATTGTGGAAGGTTATGATCACACTGGGCCATGAGTGCGTCAGAATTGTGGAGGGTTATGATCACACTAGGCCATGAGTGCAGGGACTGAGTGCCAGAATTGTGGAGGGGATCACACTCTGCAGAGTGGCGTCAGAAAGGGTTATGATCACACGGGGCCATGAGTGCGTCAGAATTGTGGAGGGTTATGATCACACTGGGCCATGAGTGCGTCAGAATTGTGGAGGGTTATGATCACACGGGGCCATGAGTGCAGGGACTGGCCAGCAGGCTCTGCAGAATCAGAAGTTCAACACATGATTCATGGCAGTTCTCGCCAAGGTGATGTAATAATTTACACAGACGGCTCTGTGTTGAGCGGCAGACGAAGCTCATAGGCGTTCTTAGCAAAAGTGAATGGATGTTGCAAAGTGCAACAAAGCCTGTGACACCATCATATTTAGTTTGAAAATGGAGGTGGTGGCTGTAACTGCAGCCTTTCAGCTGTACACATGTCGTTACTGTAACCGACTCAGAGAGCATGTTGAGAACGGTGGAAACCGGAATGCTTGGTGAAACATGGCAAGCATCGCTTGTAGTTAGCATCCTTTGGGTATTTTCCTTGGGAAAAGAAGAGGCAGATAGACTGGCTAGTTCTGCACAACTTAATGCTGAATTGATGCAGGGCAAGCTAAAGATGTTAGGGCCCTTTGGGAGCAAGTGAACAGTGCAGAAGCATAGGTGGATCACCAAGGTATGAAAAGAATGGTACTGCAAAAAGTGAAAACCAGATTAGGTTGACGATCAGCACTCAGGTGACAGATGAGATGAATATACAGTTGGACTGCTGTTGGAACTTTGCTCTTGCTGCTAAAGATGGGTACGGAGGGCTTATAGGAATGTCCTGTTCTTAATTTAACACTGCACATGCTAGCGTACATCTTCTTTCTGCCTTCTGCATAGAACATTACCTTATGATAGTTTACATCTTCTTTCTGCCTTCTGCATAGAACATTACCTTATGATAGTTTACATCTTCTTTCTGCCTTCTGCATAGAACATTACCTTATGCTAGTTTACATCTTCTTTCTGCTTCCGGCATAGAACATTACCTTATGCTAGTTTACATCTTCTTTCTGCCTTCTGCATAGAACATTACCTTATGCTAGTTTACATCTTCTTTCTGCCTCCGGCATAGAACATTACGTTATGCTAGTTTACATCTTCTTTCTGTCTTCTGCATAGAACATTACCTTATGCTAGTTTACATCTTCTTTCTGCTTCCGGCATAGAACATTACGTTATGCTAGTTTACATCTTCTTTCTGCCTTCGGCATAGAACATTACCTTATGCTAGTTTACATCTTCTTTCTGCCTTCTGCATAGAACATTACCTTATGCTAGTTTACATCTTCTTTCTGTCTCCGGCATAGAACATTACCTTATGCTAGTTTACATCTTCTTTCTGTCTCCGGCATAGAACATTACCTTATGCTAGTTTACATCTTCTTTCTGTCTCCGGCATAGAACATTAACTTATGCTAGTTTACATCTTCTTTCTGCCCCTACATAAAACCCAACTGTCACATTTACGTACTGACACTCTACAGATGTCCAGGATGCTGTGGAGGAAGAAAAGCTGCTACAGATGCCAGAGCTGCAACCTCCAGATCTGATGCGACAGGGAAACGTGGGCACCCCAACCCTGGCCTTCCTGGAGCTGATCCAGCAGTGCCTGCTGCCACACAACCTCATCAACAAACTCCATCTGAAGTTCCCCAAAACTGCAGCCAGAAGAATCTATGCCAATATGCATTTGGATTACGGCACATCAGATTCACAAGCACATGCTAATGAAGGCCATGGCCGGTACAGACATTCTAGACAGAAAATGTTGATAAGAAAGCCTTTTGCTAAGAATCATGTTTCTCTTGAGCTAGAAGATGCCAGCAAACAGCACCAGGTGGCAGCAGCTGGCGGCTGGCACAGTTCTCCTGCCCAAGGCCCGGGCTGTGAGACGGCACAGTTAGAGGGAGAGCCAGAGTTCAGCAAAGTGGCACATGTAAATAGAGATCATAGTTCAAATAGTGACGAGGTGGTGGAGGAAAACAATAATCACTCATGTGTGAATTTCAAAGAACCTTCCAGGACTACTGCAGGTGGAGACAGACTACAGTGTGTCCCTCCAAAGTCCGTAGTCACCGGTTCACATCCAGGGTTGCCAACTTCACAAGGCTTCTCTGGGTGCAACTCTAGTGGCTCATCACATGTATTTGCCCAGCCTGCAGCATTACCAGGGAATGGGGGTCAAAAGCTAACAAACAGTCAGAGGAGAAGATTAAAAAAACAGCAGCAACTGGAGATAAAACAACTGAAGGCAGAGAAAATTGAGGAGAAGTTGATTACTGCGGAGAAACGTTACCAGGTAAGTCTGTAATCATCATCATTTCGTATAAACTTCTTCTTCTTCTTCTTCACGTTCACCAGCTGTACACTCTGGCGTAAAGTTCTGGTTGTTCGTCCACTTCTGGACTGCAGTCCTGCTCCAGAACCTGAGTGTTGCGTGTGCATCAGTTTTACAGATTTGATTCAATTGAATGTAGACTGCTGGTTCCTTGCCTCTCAGGCAGATGCACTCCGACTTCAAAGGAAGCTCCCCAGTTAGTCGACTCTTACAACATGCTTTTGGGGAGGCAGTGGGTCTATTCTTGTTTTCCCCACAATAGGGCCCCAGAACCCACACGGGGGTCATATAAACTCAAACGCATCGGTCGGCTGTGTTCCATCGTTCATTTATTCGAGAAAAGTTCTCTGTACTGTCACTGTGCCTGTGAAGATTGCAGTGACGAGAGCCCAGAGAGTCACTGCATTCAGCCTGCCTGCTTTTTGTCCCGTGTTTCACATGCATAAAACAACACAGGTTCTAGATAGCACTTTAGCACTCTTTTTCTTTACATCTTCTTGTTACTGAGAATCTTTCGCATCTGACTAAGGCCACTGTCAAAATGGCGATTCTTGATTTAATTTCTGCAAGCCACCTTGCATCAGATGTTGTGACTGTTCTAAGATAGTTGTAACTTCTGACTTGTTCAACTACTGACTTGTTCAACTACTGACTTGCTCAACTACTGACTTGTTCAACTACTGACATGTTCAACTTCTGACTTGTTCAACTACTGACTTGTTCAACTACTGACTTGTTCAACTACTGACTTGTTCAACTACTGACTTGTTCAACTACTGACTTGTTCAACTACTGACTTGTTCAACTTCTGACTTGTTCAACTACTGACTTGTTCAACTACTGACTTGCTCAACTACTGACTTGTTCAACTACTGACTTGTTCAACTACTGACTTGTTCAACTACTGACTTGTTCAACTTCTGACTTGTTCAACTACTGACTTGTTCAACTACTGACTTTTTCAACTACTGACTTGTTTAACTACTGACTTGCCTATAAAGTTTGCATGTATGTGACACATTGATATTTCTGTCCTCTTAGTGATAACCATAATGTCCATGTTCGTACCATTTAATTCCATGCTTAGTTTCTCAATGCTGGCGTTAGTGACGGCCTAAACTTAGTATATGTGACACTCTAGAATAAAGAGATAGTAGATGTTGACCACTGACAAAGAAGAAGAAGACAGGT
Source organism: Candidula unifasciata (assembly GCA_905116865.2). NCBI lineage: Eukaryota > Metazoa > Mollusca > Gastropoda > Stylommatophora > Geomitridae > Candidula > Candidula unifasciata. The sequence goes on from CAJHNH020001879.1 coordinate 343,653, forward strand.
TAGGTAGGCATCTCATGTTGGAGCATGTCAGTGACTGACTTCACCACATCTTGTTACAGAATGATGATGATGCAGAAGAATGGGACCGGCATGAAGCCAGCGAGGATGATCCCAGCAATCAAGAGCGCAATAAGGAACGTTTGTATGAGGAAGAGATTGAACAGCCATGGGAGAAGGGTGGCCCTGGAGTGGTCTTCTACACAGATGCTGTCTTCTGGCAAGAGAGGGAGGGAGGTATGTTCAGTTCTCCTTGTTCTGATTGTTGGTACTAGCAGTTTTATTTGTTTCTGGATGCTGTACAGGGTGGGGCACTCAGCACTGATGTTATTTGTTTCTGGATGCTGTACGAGGTGGGGCACTCAGCACTGATGTTATTTGTTTCTGGATGCTGTACGAGGTGGGGCACTCAGCACTGATGTTATTTATTTCTGGGTGCTGTACGAGGTGGGGCACTCAGCACTGATGTTATTTGTTTCTGGATGCTGTACAAGGTGGGGCACTCAGCACTGATGTTGTTTGTTTCTGGATGCTGTACAAGGTGGGGCACTCAGCACTGATGTTATTTGTTTCTGGATGCTGTACGAGGTGGGGCACTCAGCACTGATGTTATTTGTTTCTGGATGCTGTACGAGGTGGGGCACTCAGCACTGATGTTATTTGTTTCTGGATGCTGTACGAGGTGGGGCACTCAGCACTGATGTTATTTGTTTCTGGATGCTGTACGAGGTGGGGCACTCAGCACTGATGTTGTTTCTGGATGCTTTACAAGGTGGGGCACTCAGCACTGATGTTATTTGTTTCTGGATGCTTTACAAGGTGGGGCACTCAGCACTGATATTAGCTTGCTGACATCCCAGTTCACACACATTCTCATCACCTTCATTGGTTTCCCCACACTGGGTGTTTAGTTTCCCCACACAGGCTGTGTTGTTTCCCTACACAGGGTGTGCAAGATATTGGTACTGATTGTCTTGCATGGAGAATTACTGTGAGACTTGTACAATCTGGTGACTTGTATGGAAAAGTCTTTGATTGGCTTCTTCACATTGGCATTAAATGGCAGCTGTGCTTTAGGTGCAGGCATCATCATCATACACCTGAGGATAGGCAGACAAGATACAGGAGATGTGGGTAGAGACACCTGCATTTTGTCATTGATTAGATGAACTGGAGTGACAGATGTGACATGGTCATTGATCAGGTGAACTGAAGTGACAGATGTGACATAGTCATTGATTAGATAAACTGGAGTGACAGATGTGACATAGTCATTGATTAGATGAACTGAAGTGACAAACATGACATGGTCATTGATCAGGTGAACTGGAGTGACAGACATGACCTGGTCATTGATCAGGTGAACTGGAGTGACAGACATGACCTGGTCATTGATCAGGTGAACTGGAGTGACAGACATGACCTGGTCATTAATCAGGTGAACTGGAGTGACAGGCATGACCTGGTCATTAATCAAGTGAACTGGAGTGACAGGCATGACCTGGTCATTATCAAGTGAACTGGAGTGACAGGCATGACCTGGTCATTAATCAAGTGAACTGGAGTGACAGACACGACATGGTCTGGGCTGAACTAAAGACATGGTGGAGGCTACAGGGCACATGGCAGGGTTCTCTAGAGAGGCACTGCCAGAGCTCTGTTAGTCTGAATACAACAGTGTTGGTTTCAGTTACCCTTTTCCTCACCATGTTTGATTCACTGACGTGGTCAGCCTGTATCTAGAGAAGCATGGCTAGAGGTTTCTTAGTTTAGATACCACACATCTGATCTCACCTTTCACTGACTTGGTCAGCCTGTATCTAGAGAAGTATGGCTAGAGGTTTGTTAGTTTAGATACCACACATCTGATCTCACCTTTCACTGACGTGGTCAGCCTGTATCTAGAGAAGTATGGCTAGAGGTTTGTTAGTTTAGATACCACACATCTGATCTCACCTTTCACTGACGTGGTCAGCCTGTATCTAGAGAAGTATGGCTAGAGGTTTGTTAGTTTAGATACCACACATCTGATCTCACCTTTCACTGACGTGGCCGGCCTGTATCTAGAGAAGCATGGCTAGATGTTTGTTAGTTTAGATACCACACATCTGATCTCACCTTTCACTGACGTGGCCGGCCTGTATCTAGAGAAGCATGGCTAGAGGTTTGTTAGTTTAGATACCACACATCTGATCTCACCTTTCACTGACTTGGTCAGCCTGTATCTAGAGAAGTATGGCTAGATGTTTGTTAGTGTAGATACCACACATCTGATCTCACCTTTCACTGACTTGGTCAGCCTGTATCTAGAGAAGTATGGCTAGATGTTTGTTAGTTTAGATACCACACATCTGATCTCACCTTTCACTGACTTGGTCAGCCTGTATCTAGAGAAGCATGGCTAGAGGTTTGTTAGTGTAGATACCACACATCTGATCTCACCTTTCACTGACTTGGTCAGCCTGTATCTAGAGAAGCATGGCTAGATGTTTGTTAGTTTAGATACCACACATCTGATCTCACCTTTCACTGACTTGGTCAGCCTGTATCTAGAGAAGCATGGCTAGAGGTTTGTTAGTGTAGATACCACACATCTGATCTCACCTTTCACTGACTTGGTCAGCCTGTATCTAGAGAAGCATGGCTAGAGGTTTGTTAGTGTAGATACCACACATCTGATCTCACCTTTCACTGACTTGGTCAGTATGAATCTGTAATCTAATAAACCATCTTCCTGACAAATACACAGTTGTAGAAGCACTCAGCTTTAGAAGCACACTGTTCTGGAAGCACTCAGCTTTAGAAGCACACTGTTCTGGAAGCACACTGTTCTGGAAGCACTCAGCTTTAGAAGCACACTGTTCTGGAAGCACTCAGCTTTAGAAGCACACAGTTCTGGAAGCACTCAGCTTTAGAAGCACTCAGCTTTAGAAGCACACAGTTCTGGAAGCACACTGTTCTGGAAGCACTCAGCTGGACTCTTGTATCTAGCTGCAGTGTTTGACCTGGCAAATGTCGGCACCAGATCACCATGTGTTAGCATTAGATGTGTTGATGGAAGGTTGCATCATTTAACTCCCAAGACTATAGTGTAGTTATTCAATGTTTTTTTTTTGTATCTTCAGATTTTGATGAACAGACCACAGATGATTTGGATGTTGATTTTAGTGTCTACGAAGGAGAAGGAGCCGGTGACAAAGACATACAAGATTTCTTGAAAATTCGACAAGAAAAAAGGTTGGTTGTTGTGGAAATGACTGTTGCATGTGCATTTACATAATAGCAGTACTTGTTAGTAGGCTTGAAATTCATGTAGTAAATTTGCTTGAAAACAGTTTAATTAATAGGCTTGAAATCAGTGTAATAAATATACTTGAAATCAAATAAATTGGCTTGAAATCATTTTAATAAAAAAGCTTGAAATCAGTGTTATAAATATACTTGAAATCAGTGTTATAAATATACTTGAAATCAGTGTTATAAATATACTTGAAATCAAATAAATTGGCTTGAAATCATTCTAATAAATAGGCTTGAAATCAGTCTAATAAATAGGCTTGAAATCAGTCTAATAAAAATAGGCTTGAAATCAGTCTAATAAATAGACTTGAAATCAATCTAATAAATAGGCTTGAAATCAATGTAATAAATAGGTTTGAAATCATTGTAATAAATAGACTTGAAATCAATCTAATAAATAGGCTTGAAATTAGTCCAATAAATAGGCTTGAAATCATTGTAATAAATAGGCTTGAAATCAGTGTAATAATTATGCATTGTTGTTGGGGGGGGGGGGGGGGGGGGTGTGAATGATCGCATATTTGTCTACCATGTTGGTTGCTTGTGCATCCCCTGAACGTTTCACCTGAGCCCAGGCAGGAGCTTGCATCCATAAGAGTCAGGTTGACATGGGAACATTTTTCCTGACCCACTGCAGATGTATCATCTTCATGGTCACTGTGTTGCAGAGCTCTGCCTCCCATCTGGATGCCCAAGGCAGTTACCAGAAGGAGATGTCTGACCAGTACTGGAACTTCTGCAGAGAGGCTTGCTGACTCCTGATGGTTGGTCTAACTGTTGACCTAGTCAGGTCAGGTGTTGTCATGGAGATTTTCTGGGAAGTAATGATGTGTAGGACGTGGTCCTGCTGCTTTAGTTACCACGGTGCTCTCTGTAAGAGGGGGGAGGGGAGCTAGACTCGCTGTTCCCTTCCATGAGTTTTGTAAAAGGTGACTAATTAGGGGTGTTTCTTTGACGTTTGAGTACCTCTACCTGAAAGGTGATGAACCAACAATCTGCATATGAATAAACTAGATCTGTAAAACAGATGGGCTTGCAAAATTCAATTCTGGAACAAAACTAAATTTCAGAAGTGAGCGAACAGCCAGAACTGGAGCTCCGCTGGAGTTTACAGCTGGTTAACGCTAAGAAGAAGAATAACAGGGATGCAGTGTCCTGACAGAGACAGCTAACCTGAGCACAGTGAAGTCAGTTCTAATATTGAAAGCTGTCTGTTTGACTCCCTGACAGGTTCCGAGAGGGATATGACAGCACAGACAGATTTTCAGCCGGAATCGGAAAACCATTACCAGAATCTACAGGTCACAGAAGTATGTCCAGGCTGGGAGCTTTTGAGTCTCATTCCAAGGGCATTGGGCGTAAACTTATGGAGAGGCAAGGTTGGAGGGAAGGTCAAGGTCTTGGGCGATCAATGCCGGGTATTGTTGATGCCCTGAAAGGTGAAGGACAGGCGCCCTACAGTAAGAGAGGTTTAGGGTAAGTTAACCCTGCTTCATGTTTGTACAGCTGTATCTCTTTAATCTCAGTTATTGCATTACTGCATTGATGTTTGTATAACTGTATCTTGTTGAACCTCAGTTATTGCATTGCTACTTTGATGTTTGTATAACTGTATCTTGTTGAACCTCAGTCTCAGTTATTGCATTGCTACTTTGATGTTTGTACATCTGTATCTTGTTGAACCTCAGTCTCAGTTATTGCATTGCTACTTTGATGTTTGTACATCTGTATCTTGTTCAGCCTCAGTTATTGCATTGCTACTTTGATGTTTGTACATCTGTATCTTGTTGAACCTCAGTTATTGCATTGCTACTTTGATGTTTGTACATCTGTATCTTGTTGAACCTCAGTTATTGCATTGCTACTTTGATGTTTGTACATCTGTATCTTGTTGAACCTTAGTTATTGCATTGCTACTTTGATGTTTGTATAACTGTATCTTGTTGAACCTCAAGCTCAGTTATTGCATTGCTACTTTGATGTTTGTACATCTGTATCTTGTTCAGCCTCATTCTCAGTGTTTACATTCTTTTTGCAAGTCATTATCCTCCGCCTCAGAACAGGGCACAACCGATTACGTAACCACATGTGCACAAAATTCAAGATAGGTGTATCAGCCATGTGCACCTGTGGAAATGTGCCCCAGACCGCAGAGCATGTACTCCAGGACTGCACCGATTTTGACACATTAAGGCAAACCTTTTGGCCAGAAAGAACAACAGTGGAACGTAAACTCTATGGACCACTGAATGAACTAACAACGACAGTGAAATTTATACAAGAGACAAAACTGCTGATTTAGACAACTTTTTTCAGGCGAACGGAAGAAGAAGAAGAACACACATATTATTGACATATTTCTCTCCTGTTTTTGTGTCCACAGATACACAAAAGCTAAGCCTGTGAGCTACACATCAAGTGGCATCAAGAGACTCAGACATCAGGCACACTTGATTACAACCATCTATGATGACCCCAAGGTCACGGACCCCAAGGAGCCGTTATTACACCGAAGTGAACCATCCACACTAAAGCATAGACAGACTCATCTAGATCACTTCACTTGATACAACAGCTTCATCAGCTTGTCCACCATGATGGTCTCATGCTCAACCACTGTCCATGTCCCATAGGCTTGTGGATGGTGGCTGGTTTGGATCCACCGGAGTTGTAACTGTCACATCCAGCATGTTGACACTGATTACCTGAGACTGTTTGCTGTTGGTGAACATTGGAGGATTACCCAGACAGGCCATAGTTTGTGAATGGACTACACCAGGCAGAGATACCCACATCCATGACCAGTGTGGGATCTGTGCAGCCCATTGTGTAGACTTGTTCATTGGCTCACCAGATCCTGCAGACTGGCACAAGACCATTCACCAAACCAGACAGACCTGGTCATGAAGGTGACATGTCAGCAAGTTGGACAAGGCTTCCATTGGAGTCACGCCTGGGACATTGGACATGCTCTACATTTCCCCTTATCCGAAAACAGTTTGGGTACAAATATTGTGGCTTGAGTTGAGGAAGACTAAGTTTATTTAATAATGACCAAACCCCCGTGTCCCCACAAGCAAGGCAGTGTGACTGAGTAATGCACTTCTGGTTTCTGTTGGAGTTCCCCACTACAAGACAAAGCCCAGGAAGACCCGACTAGATTCTATGTAGTACACAGACATAAAAGAATGTTAGAATTTACTGTCTAGCAATGTTTAAGTACGTTCAACAATTCATAAACACACTTGCAAGCCATTTTCTTGAAAACTGCCTGTGATGTTAGATCACAATGATTTTTCGCTTGCAGCCTTTAAATATCCATGACTCAAACATAGTGTTATTCTTTAGTTCATAGATGCTCGGGATGCTGAATATCAGCCAATTCCTTCCATTTTTTTGGAACCATTGTAAACAAGTAGAGTCAACTTTTAGATTTTACAGTAAGCATGTGAATTTCCAGTTTTTTTGTTCAGAGGGGAATATTCATAGTATATTGATATGTGAAGTAAATTTATTTGTTGTCATTTATGTTGAGTTGAGTCAAGAATTGACATCACAACACTCTGGGCATTCCCATGTGTGCTCCACCCCCATCTTCAGCAGCCAGCGCAGAGTTCAAGTACTAATGGTACCGGACACTGATTATATGCCTGTCTTGCCTTTCCTCTGAGTGTAGTATGCCAGCCAGGCCCTCTGGTCACACACAGGTGTATAATTCTTTCCAGGCCATGATAATTTGTTTTATTTTCTGACTCCGTTACTTGTTCCCAAAGGGCTTTGAACACATTTGCCTTGTCATGTATCACCGGCCAGTGGTGCAGATCTAGCAAATCTGTCTGCCTTGTTCAGTTGTAAACATATCCCCAGTATGCAACAGTTAGTATTTCCCTTGGGTCACCATTAGACCCCAGAGAGTATCAGAACTGCACATCAAATTGTGTTATGGTTGACACGTTTGGATATGAAGGTGTATCTCTTGCAATTGTAGATGTACCTGACGGGTGGATGATATTCAACCACTCATCAAAAAAGGTGTTGTAATCTTTCCGAATCTGACGATCCCAAAAGGTTGATAATTGTTACTGCCTGAAAAAATTGTATCCATCTAGGTACCAGTACTCGTCTTCCTCTCGGAGCAATGTTCGGCACATTTTTTTCCAGAAATGAATGTCTATTGTTGAGAGTGACTTGTGTGTCAGAACTTCAACATCACACATTTTAATATACTGTTCTTTTCGGCAACTTGTCTTGACCGCAGCCCAAACAAGCTCTATCGGGTTGAGGTGTGAATGACATGTAGGAAGTCGCAGAGATGTGTGGCTGTATTCATTTTGGATTTTGTCAGTGTGATACACCTTTATCTTATTTGTTTTCCTCACAAGTTGCAACAACTCTGCCTTCAAATATGTGTCATCAAAGTTGACTTTCACCTTAGCAAGCCGTGTCCTAATGTGATCTGTTGTATTTGATTTTGTTGGTACTTCGTCTTCCTCTGATATGGCATTATTATAGATGGCATTATCCATTAGAAGGCATGATGGTCTATCCAGAATTGAAAGAAGATCAGTCTCCATCCAGTGCCTGAAAATGTGTCCACTCATCTCAGTGTGGAACTCCCTACCATCTTAATTTTTTTAGTGGAAAATTAGTCCAGCATCATTGCTTCCTGTATAAGTGAGTATAATGTGCTGACGTTTGCTGCTTGGAATGTTTCTTTACTGTTCACCGTTTACTGATTGTCATTCTTTAGCATAGGTATTGTGGTCATTAACCCAGGATTCATCCAAATATACAATGCAACCTTGTCTCCTTCGCTCACTGTTCTACCTCGGGTATTTACTTTGACTAGCAATCAAATGTGACTCTTCGCAATTAATATTCCTTCCACCTAGTTCCTGAAAGTGAACATGGTGGCACCTTACAATTTCCCACAGACTACTTTTTGAAATGTTAATACTGCATTATGATTTCAATGTTAATTTCAGTTTTCGGAGAGTAACAAGTTGATTTGTCTCTAACTTTTTTAGATCTCACATCTAATGACTTCTTCATCAAAGTCGTCACCTTTTCTTCTCCTTTCTCACTTGACATGAATTTACTCTGTGTCCTGTCTAATCCAACGGTTAAATGATGCTCTCTCCAGACCAAGCACCAATCGTGTTCCTTTCTCTGGGCCATGAATATCACAAGGTAAATGACCCATCTTAGATTCCGTGAGAAAGTGTTGGCACAATAAAACAGTAACCTTCTGCATAGTTATAAATTTGAATCCCAAATTCATTTTGAAGTTTATATCCATGTCAGCTTTTAAAAGTTAGCTATATGATACAATAACTCAGCACTAAATTGTGGATGCGCCTTTGACCAGACAACCTTGACCGACATCTTATTTTAGCTTCAGGACTCTAACAGTGTGACTTTGCATGAGAAAATTATGACGCCCTATTTAACCAGTCACTACTTCCTGAAACTAATGAAAGTAAACCTTCCAAAATCTACCAAGACGGTTTCATGATAAAAATATGTATCGTAAAGAAGAAAAAAACTACTTATGATATTCTTCTTTATTGAAAAAAATATGTCATTAATGTCATAGATATACTAAAGCTGCATGCAAAACTTCATTGTGATTTAACAGGCAGTTTTCGAGAAAATGGCTTGCATATGTGTTTATGAATTGTTGAACGTACTATAGCTGTATATCTGAAGAAGTGCCATCTCCACATGTCCAGTCGGTCAGTGAGACACCAGAAGGAAAGGTGTGGATTGCAGAACCACTCAGAAGGGAATTGTTGTTAACTGGTATCCAGTGGCCCACAACTTGATGAGCTGGAGAGAGACCATCTGACCTATTGGCACTTGTCCAGACAGTAGTGTTGTACTGGGCTATAAGAAGGCGTGCACATCACCTGGTGATGGCAAGTGTGACTTATAACAGCCACATGCATTAAGACAAGTCCTTTGTTGCCATCATCTGTGTTTAGTGTAAGAAAGTTAACATCCTTTTTCACCCCTTTAGGCATATATTGCTAGACCTATATTTGTATAGACCAGTTGGCACAAGATGAGTGATGTCAGCGTCATGCTGGCCGCCTTTACTTCCCAGGACCTCACCCAGTACCCACTCAAGGCTGGGTCGACCTGGGATTCAAGGCCATTTTTTAAATGTCTGGCTCCTCCAGGGAGCAAACCCATGACCTCCCGATCCACACAGGAATGTCTAGCCGCTGCGCCACAGCGACTGCCATATTTAGTGTCACCTATGACATTTGAAGTCTGGCAGGGGTTGTCTGTGGGAGGTTCGGGAGGTGGATGTGATTAGCAGACCACCAGAGCTGGGTGTTGTTTGTGGACACTATCACTGATACCTTAACGCTAGCATTGTTCATCTATAAGTGGTGCAGAATAGAGTAGCTACATATTGTAGGGTGTGCATTGGGCGATTTTCTCTATGTTGTGTTTTTATTAGGGCTGTACCGAATATTCACTTCTGGGCCGAATAGTGGACCTAATAACTATCCGGTATTTGGCCGAATAGTTGCGGTCGGGCCGAATACGAATAGTGGTTACCTTGCACCCATTTCTGGACTGGTGGAAAATGAACATATCAAAATTTCCCACCTTGGTTCCTACTGTCAAGCATTATCTTTATGCACCACTTACGAGCGTACCAAGTGAACTTCTGTTCAGTACAGCTGGAAATACCTTCAGTGAGACAAGAAGCTGCCTTAATGCTGACAACATGGAACAATTTTTTTTAAAGCTAACGCCGCTTTCATGGATTAACTTAGCTGTCAGTGGCAATTTACAAGTTTAGTTACTTCTTATAAAACTAAGAATACTTTCATTCCTATGTATTAGTTACCACAGACTGACTGACTGAAGGATGCAAAACATAAAATGTTTTTAAATGTTCACTATTCTGTACTACATTCAGTGAAGTAAAATGTCAGCGTACATTTGACATTATGGATGTTTTTTTTTTAAGCTCTATTTTATACACTATTCGAAAGTGGAAGAATGGGCCTCAGTTTGAATAGTGGGAAGACAGAAGTAATGATGGTTTCAAAGAAAATAATTATTCCTAAATGTGTAATAAAAGTCAATGGTTTTATTTTGGGACAAGTACAAATATTTAGTATCTGGGCACATGGATAACATCAGATGGAAGATGCATTACTGAAATAAGAAACAGAATAGGACAGGCAAAAACTGCATTTCATAAAATGAAGACCATCTTGTGCAATATATCTTTGTCATTGAGAGTTAGAAATGAATTCTTGCTTGCTACATACATCCAGTTTTAACATATGGCTGTGAATCCTGGACAATCGGTAGGCAGGCCACACAATTTCTCGAGGCCTCGGAAATGTGGTTTTACAGAAGAATGCTTAGAATACCTTGGACAGCCAAAAAGAGCAACCAAGAGGTTTTGATAGAGGCGGGAGCCCAAAGACAACTTATCACGGACATCAGAAGGAGACAGTCATCATTTTTCGGCCATGTTATGAGAAGAGGGAAAATAGAACATGTTGTGACCACTGGAAAGATATGTGGAAGGAAAGATAGAGGTAGACGAGAGAAGATGCTTGACAGTCTTGTTGCATGGCATGGAGGTGTGTCGGCACACGAACTGATACATGCTGCAGGAGATCGCAGATTATGGAGAGGCATGATCGCCCACGCCAGTCGGCAAGGTACCTGATGATGATGATGATGTGAAGCCTGGACAATCAATCGGTAGGCAGGCCACACAATTTCTGGAGGCCTCAGAGATGTGGTTTTACAGAAGAATGCTTAAAATACCAAAAAAAACAAAAGCAACCAAGAGGTTTTGAAAGAGGCTGGAGCCTGAGGACAACTACTCACAGACATCAGAAGGAGACAGTCATCATTTTTCGGCCATGTTATAAGATGAGGGAAAATGGAACATGTGGTGACCACTGGAAAGATATGTTGAAGGAGGGATAGAGGAAGACGACGAGAGAAGATTCTTGACAGTCTTGTTGCATGGCATGGAGATGTGAAAGCACACAGACTAATACATGCTGCAGGAGATCGCAGATTGGGGCGAGGCATAATCGCTCCTTCCAGTCGACAAAGCACCTGATGATGATGATTCACTATTCGTATTCATATTCGTATTCGGCCGAATAGTGAAAATCACTATTCGGTACAGCTCTAGTTTATATGGATGATATTTGAAAGGTTGTACATATGTTTGAAATAAAACATGCACATATGATCTGTGTTTCTGTGGTTTTGCATTCTGTAACCTGGTGCTGCCATGCAGGAAATTGTAGGTGATGTTTGATGGCGCGGGATCTGTTGTTGTTTGAACAAACTTGCTCAGATCTCAGTGTGTCTGCATTGTTCATTTCTCTAATCTCTTCTCATGTTCACTAGTTTCCATCGAGTGCACATGTGTGTGTGTGTGTTTGAGAGAGAGATGGAGAGAAGGCTACATGGGCAGTAGGATGTTGTTCCAGCAACTGCTGGGTTGATCTGCAGAAATAATGGGGTGGCATCATTTACCTCCCTTGACACTCGAAGTGGTAAAAGTTAGTTGCTAATACTCTACAAGATGTTGCAGAAGCAACCCTTAGCATTTTTTGGCTGTTGTGATGTTTCTAGGCAAATTTTACATTCAGTAGTTTGCCATTGTGAAGCGGTAAAATTTGAAATGATAAGAGAAGTGAAGAGCAAGAGCACCATATACCAAATGCTATAGGCAGGAATTTTTGGCTCGTGGTATGGTGGCGAGGGTCTTGTGACTTGCGAATTTAGAGGCTGCGCTTGGTTTGTTCATGTATATGTCTGTCTATGTATCAGCAGCGAATGTGTGTGTGTATGTAAGAGAGAATATATTAGTTGTCTGAGATTTTGTGGCTTCACATTTGGAAGTTATCTGACCAGCTGCCTTCCACATCCTCTGTCCTTCTCATCTGTCTGATATCAGTATTGATGAAACTGGGTCGATAAAAGAGCCAAACTGGTCCTAAGAAATATACCAGTGTCTGTTGGGGAATCAACCCTGACCACTAACTTGGTGGGCTAGCTAGTACACTATACGATCTGGCTGCAATCCAGTGTGTTCCAAGCAGACTGTGATGCCTTCAATAAAAAACCTGCCGCATGGTAATGATGGTGGTGCTTTCTGGTGTCAAGATTTTCTACCTTGCCAGGAAAACCAGTATTTATAAATCTGTGATCTCCGCTGTCAGACATCTGGTTGTATGCCACTAACATTGCCCAGACATATCAGACATCTGGTTGTCTGCCGCTGACATTGTCCAGAGATATCAGACGTCTGGTTGTCTGCCGCTGACATTGTCCAGAGATATCAGACACCTGGTTGTCTGTTGCTGACATTGCCCAGTCCAGACATATCAGACATCTGGTTGTCAGCTGCTGACATTGCCCAGACATATCAGACATCTGGTTGTATGCCACTAACATTGCCCAGAGATATCAGACACCTGGTTGTCTGTTGCTGACATTGCCCAGTCCAGAGATATCAGACACCTGGTTGTCTGCTGCTGACATTGTCCAGAGATATCAGACATCTAGTTGTCTGCCGCTGACATTGTCCAGAGATATCAGACATCTGGATGTCTGCCGCTGACATTGTTCAGAGATATCAGACATCTGGATGTCTTCTGCTGACATTGTCCAGAGATATCAGACATCTGAATGTCTGCTGCTGACATTGTCCAGAGATATCAGACACCTGGTTGTCTGCCACTGACATTGCCCAGAGATATCAGACATCTGGTTGTCTGCCGCTGACATTGTCCAGACATATCAGACATCTGGATGTCTGCCGCTGACATTGTCCAGAGATATCAGACATCTGGATGTCTGCCGCTGACATTGTCCAGACATATCAGACATCTGGTTGTCAGCTGCTGACATTGTCCAGAGATATCAGACATCTGAATGTCTGCTGCTGACATTGTCCAGACATATCAGACATCTGGTTGTCAGCTGCTGACATTGTCCAGAGATATCAGACATCTGAATGTCTGCTGCTGACATTGTCCAGACATATCAGACATCTGGTTGTCAGCTGCTGACATTGCCCAGAGATATCAGACATCTGGTTGTCTGCCGCTGACATTGTCCAGACATATCAGACATCTGGATGTCTGCCGCTGACATTGTCCAGAGATATCAGACATCTGGATGTCTGCCGCTGACATTGTCCAGACATATCAGACATCTGGTTGTCAGCTGCTGACATTGTCCAGAGATATCAGACATCTGAATGTCTGCTGCTGACATTGTCCAGACATATCAGACATCTGGTTGTCAGCTGCTGACATTGTCCAGAGATATCAGACATCTGAATGTCTGCTGCTGACATTGTCCAGACATATCAGACATCTGGTTGTCAGCTGCTGACATTGTCCAGAGATATCAGACATCTGAATGTCTGCTGCTGACATTGTCCAGACATATCAGACATCTGGTTGTCAGCTGCTGACATTGTCCAGAGATATCAGACATCTGAATGTCTGCTGCTGACATTGTCCAGAGATATCAGACATCTGGATGTCTGCCGCTGACATTGTCCAGACATATCAGACATCTGGTTGTCAGCTGCTGACATTGTCCAGAGATATCAGACACCTGGTTGTCTGTTGCTGACATTGCCCAGTCCAGAGATATCAGACACCTGGTTGTCTGCTGCTGACATTGCCCAGTCCAGACATATCAGACATCTAGTTGTCTGCTGCTGACATTGTCCAGAGATATCAGACATCTGGTTGTCTGCTGCTGACATTGTCCAGTCCAGAGATATCAGACACCTGGTTGTCTGCTGCTGACATTGTCCAGAGATATCAGACATCTAGTTGTCTGCTGCTGACATTGCCCAGTCCAGAGATATCAGACACCTGGTTGTCTGCTGCTGACATTGTCCAGAGACATCTAGTTGTCTGCCGCTGACATTGTCCAGAGATATCAGACATCTGGTTGTCTGCCCCTAACATTGTCCAGTCTGGAGATATCCCATACAAACTAGACAAAATTGGAACTGGAAGCTATGTAGGCAGTACACTGAGATTCCAAAAGAGGCTGGTCCGGGCGCACATGGGATGCAGGTGAGACCCGGCTGGTGTTGCCCTTAGGGTGACCCAATGATAACTACTTTGCAGGTTAAACGGGGTATCTGAGATCTGCCTGGTTGGTTTGTTGTCCGTGTTGAGATTTCATTATCTCATGTAATTATGGTAACCTATAGATAGCAGTCTTGAAGGGGGGTGGGGGGAAGCAGATAGATAGATTCCAACAAGGGTGTGGGTATTATCTAGCCATGTCTGGTTAGAACCTTGGTGGTTGTGTAGCTGCCAAATGCTGCATTGTCTAATTTGTGCTCAGATCTCTACTTCATTCCTGTACTTATACGGACGCCAGTCGTACTTACGGGTGATTGTATTATGTCTTTTTCTGACTGCAGCAATATACAATCGACAGACTGTGGAGGCGGACATCTGAGGGGGGAAGGTATTTACGTGAAAGTCGGCAGTTTGCGTACACAGTCGGAGAATGAAAACATGGCCGACAACAGGTAACGTTATCGTCTGCTTGTTTGTGTCCATAATTTGTTGCTGATCTGTCTTGTCTTTTTCGGGTTTGTCGGTGATGTCCCGCTGGCCTGGAGACGTCGATCACACCGTCACCACAACATATGTGTGTATAAATGATGCCAGCGGATCGGCGGTTATAGCCGTTGCCAGCAATTCCCCACCCACCGCCTCGCCCATCTGATTAATCATAACAAACAAGACAAACGTTAGTGTTAGCCCGTTAGTTTAGTAGTCCAGCGCAGACACCAGACACATCTTTAGAAATAATGGACTCTGCCAGTCAGACCAGCACAGACACCTTTACACGCCGGCCGAAGTAACAACAGTGGGGATGATTTATGACTATGGGTATAGTGTGAAATCTATGATAGATTCTATCGGCATTTATTATATATTCAGTTAAAGGAATGATTAATTAATTTATCAGTCAATACCTGTCCACAGTCAGATTTGGTCGGTTTGAATTATTATTGGTCCAGCGGCATTTGGAGCCCTGCTGCTCTCATCAGTTCTGTGACTTGTAGATATAGTTAGGGCTATCTTCCAAATAACGGTCCCATATTATCAAGGCATAAATTTACCCTAACAGGGCCTCAGTCAGATGTAAATTGTGCACTTCCGGCGCCACCGCCACCACTGAGAGTATCTCCCACGCCGCTACGTGCGGCATGGATTGGAGCTAAACTAGATGGTTGGGATTCACGAGCAGCAGCTACCGCATCTCCTGCAGCTTCTTTCATTTTATTTGCTCGTGAGTCCCAGCAGTCTAGTTTAGCCTCACTCCACTCCGCGTGTAGCGGAAATACACAATTTACACGTGACTGAGGCACTGTTAGGGTATATTTTCGGTCCTTGATAATTTGGGACTGTTATTCGAAAGATAGCCATAGTTAGTGATGTTATATTAACTGTTTTGAGTTTCACCCAAGCCCTGTCTCATTAAAATAATACAGTTTTTGTTTAACATTCCCTAAACATTGAGCAGTGTTAGCCCTAGAACCATGACTGAAAACATCACACCATAACCTTCCTGACTTAGTTGGAGCTGTTCCCTGTTTGCTAAATGTTGATGGTGACTCAGTAACGAGGATAATTGGAGTCCAGGAATGTGTATGCTGGCCAAGATCAGTCTAGTTGTGCCAGCCTACATTAGTCTAGTTGTGCCTGTAGGGGATCAGTTACTTGTGACAGCGAGATCTTTTCCCTGGTCAGTGTTTGTGTTCTGGTCTTCCCCTAGAGTTAATCATCACAATGAATGTTGTTTGGCCCCTGGTTGCCAGTGGGTTGATCCCCTGGTCACATATCACTCAGGAGTGTAGTGTGTCAATGAGATCCCCTGGTCACTCATCTGAGTGTAGTATGTCAATGAGATCCCTGGTGACTCAGTAGTGTGTCAATGAGATCCCCTGGTCACTCATCTGAGTGTAGTGTGTCAATGAGATCCCCTGGTCACTCATCTGAGTGTAGTGTGTCAATGAGATCCCCTGGTCACTCATCTGAGTGTAGTGTGTCAATGAGATCCCCTGGTCACTCATCTGAGTGTAGTAGTGTAGTGTGTCAATGAGATCCCCTGGTCACTCATCTGAGTGTAGTGTGTTGATGAGATCCCCTGGTGACTCATCTGAGTGTAGTGTGTCAATGAGATCCCCTGGTCACTCATCTGAGTGTAGTGTGTCAATGAGATCCCCTGGTGACTCATCTGAGTGTAGTGTGTCAATGAGATCCCCTGGTGACTCATCTGAGTGTAGTGTGTCAATGAGATCCCCTGGTGACTCATCTGATGAGATCCCCTGGGACTCATCTGAGTGTAGTGTGTCAATGAGATCCCCTGGTGACTCATCTGAGTGTAGTGTGTCAATGAGATCCCCTGGTCACCATCTGAGTGTAGTGGTCAATGAGATCCCCACTCATCTGAGTGTAGTGTGTCAATGAGATCCCCTGGTCACTCATCTGAGTGTAGTGTGTCAATGAGATCCCCTGGTGACTCATCTGAGTGTAGTGTGTTAATGAGATCCCCTGGTGACTCATCTGAGTGTAGTGTGTTAGTGAGATCCCCTGGTCACTCATCTGAGTGTAGTGTGTTAGTGAGATCCCCTGGTCACTCATCTGAGTGTAGTGTGTTAGTGAGATCCCCTGGTCACTCATCTGATCTGTAGTGTGTGAGAGTGTGTAGTGTGTTAATGAGATCCCCTGGTCACTCATCTGAGTGTAGTGTGTCAATGAGATCCCCTGGTCACTCATCTGAGTGTAGTGTGTCAATGAGATCCCTGGTCACTCATCTGAGTGTAGTGTGAGTGAGATCCCCTGGTGAGTGTAGTGGTCCCTGGTCACTCATCTGACTCATCTGACTCATCTGTAGTGTGTTGTTATGAGATCCCCTGGTGACTCATCTGAGTGTAGTGTGTCAATGAGATCCCCTGGTCACTCATCTGAGTGTAGTGTGTCAATGAGATCCCCTGGTCACTCACTCATCTGAGTGTGTAGTGTGTCAATGAGATCCCAATGAGTCACCTGGTCACTCATCTGAGTGTAGTGTGTTAGTGAGATCCCCTGGTGACTCATCTGAGTGTAGTGTGTCAATGAGATCCCCTGGTCAATCATCTGAGTGTAGTGTGTCAATGAGATCCCCTGGTCACTCATCTGAGTGTAGTGTGTTAGTGAGATCCCCTGGTCACTCATCTGAGAGTAGTGTGTTGATGAGATCCCCTGGTCACTCCTCTGAGTGTAGTGTGTCGATGAGATCCCCTGGTCACTCCTGTTCTCTCCACTCCATAATGATCTATTTGCATTGCTCACTTGTTTCCAATATTGGAGCTGTCCCCTGTTTGCTTAATGATGAAGATGCCTCAGCAATGAGGATAATTGTAGTCCAGGAATGTTTGTGTACCATATCCAGCTTGTTATGAATAAATTCACCACCCATCAGTACAGAACCAGCCAGTCTGTCTGTTCATTTTCCAACGCTCCTGCATTCCCTAATGAAAATATCCAAAGAACGCTAACTACTTGGCACCTCTAAAGGCAGGGCTTGAATTGAACACTAGTTTTTTTTATCACTGTGTGTTCTACCCTATTACTATTGCTACAGCAGCTGCTGCTGTTACTATAATAACTACTCCAACTATTGCTACTACTACTGTTGCTGCTACAAATGTTACTACTCCAACTATTGCTGCGACTCTGTTACTGCTACAGCTGCTACAGTCCTTGCTCCAGATATTTCTGGTAACGCTACTACTACTACTTTCCTTACTATTGCGGGCTGCTACCTAGTTCCCCTCAATATTTGACTGAAAATAGCAAGTTAAATGTAATGACATCACAACCACATGAATTGCTTCAAGCCAGCCCTGTCTGCTAACACTTATTTGGTGTGTGTACACTTGCACAGGTTCAATCAAGTGCCAGCCTATGTTGCCAGTGGAGGTTTCCCAGTAGGTGAGTATGTTGGGGAAGCCAGCTGCTGTATCTGCCGCACTTGATGTGGACTGAGTTCATTGTTGTCTGCCTTGGGATCTGTCACATTGTCAATAAGGGGTTGGCTGTGGTGCATGTAACAGATGGACAGAGGTCATTTCACTATGCTTCTTGGTGTGCTGAAGGAGCAGCCTAGAGGACAGTCTGGCCACAAGACACTCTGTGTGTGTGTACATGTGTGTGTGTGTGTGTGTGTGTGTGTGTGTGCATCTAGTAATCTGGTTATCTGATTACCAAATGCACACACGTGTTTGTGAATGTTTCATTCAGTGACTCTCTTGTAGAGAAAAATTAAATAATAGTTGTTTTCATTTGTGTTCTCTTATGTATATGCAATTGTCCACTTGTGTCTCAAAGTGTTGCAGACATCATAATGTTGCAGACATCACAATGAAACATATATCATAATGTTACAAGCCTCACACTGTTACAGACATAATAATGTTACAGGCCTTACAGCATAACTGACACCATCAAAATATTATAGAGATCATGGTGTTATTTGTGTTTCATTGTCTCAGGCTTCATAAATGTTAGTAGATTGGTATGATTGTGCTGTTTAGGTGTATTACAGACTTGTGTAGATGTATTACAGTCTTGTGTATCTGACAGTGTAAGGTGTATTACAGTCTTGTGTATCTGACACTGTTAGGTGTATTACAGTCTTGTGTATCTGACAGTGTAGATGTATTACAGTCTTGTGTATCTGACAGTGTAAGGTGTATTACAGTCTTGTGTATCTGACACTGTTAGGTGTATTACAGTCTTGTGTATCTGACAATGTTAGGTGTATTACAGTCTTGTGTTTCTGACAATGTTAGGTGTATTACAGTCTTGTGTTTCTGACAATGTTAGGTGTATTACAGTCTTGTGTATCTGACAATGTTAGGTGTATTACAGTCTTGTGTATCTGACAGTGTAAGGTGTATTACAGTCTTGTGTATCTGACACTGTTAGGTGTATTACAGTCTTTTGTATCTGACAATGTTAGGTGTATTACAGTCTTTTGTATCTGACAATGTTAGGTGTATTACAGTCTTGTGTATCTGACAATGTTAGGTGTATTACAGTCTTGTGTTTCTGACAATGTTAGGTGTATTACAGTCTTGTGTTTCTGACAATGTTAGGTGTATTACAGTCTTGTGTATCTGACAGTGTAAGGTGTATTACAGTCTTGTGTTTCTGACAGTGTTAGGTGTATTACAGTCTTTTGTATCTGACAATGATAGGTGTATTACAGTCTTGTGTATCTGACAGTGTAAGGTGTATTACAGTCTTGTGTATCTGACAGTGTAAGGTGTATTACAGTCTTGTGTATCTGACACTGTTAGGTGTATTACAGTCTTGTGTATCTGACAGTGTAAGGTGTATTACAGTCTTGTGTATCTGACAGTGTAAGGTGTATTACAGTCTTGTGTATCTGACACTGTTAGGTGTGTAACAGTCTTGTGTATCTGACAGTGTAAGGTGTATTACAGTCTTGTGTATCTGACACTGATAGGTGTATTACAGTCTTGTGTATCTGACAGTGTAAGGTGTATTACAGTCTTGTGTATCTGACACTGTTAGGTGTATTACAGTCTTGTGTATCTGACACTGTTAGGTGTATTACAGTCTTGTGTATCTGACACTGTTAGGTGTATTACAGTCTTGTGTATCTGACAGTGTAAGGTGTATTACAGTCTTGTGTATCTGACAGTGTAAGGTGTATTACAGTCTTGTGTATCTGACACTGTTAGGTGTATTAGTCTTGTGTATCTGACACTGTTAGGTGTATTAAAGTCTTGTGTATCTGACACTGTTAGGTGTATTACAGTCTTGTGTATCTGACAGTGTAAGGTGTATTACAGTCTTGTGTATCTGACAGTGATAGGTGTATAACAGTCTTGTGTATCTGACAGTGATAGGTGTATTACAGTCTTGTGTATCTGACAGTGATAGATGTATTACAGTCTTGTGTATCTGACACTGTTAGGTGTATTACAGTCTTGTGTATCTGACACTGTTAGGTGTATTACAGTCTTGTGTATCTGACACTGTTAGGTGTATTACAGTCTTATGTATCTGACAGTGTAAGGTGTATTACAGTCTTGTGTATCTGACAGTGTAAGGTGTATTACAGTCTTGTGTATCTGACAGTGTTAGGTGTGCTGCTACATTTTATTGCCACAGCTTCCTTACTAGTGATACATATGTCACATACATATCACAGACATAACACATAAATGATACACATTAGCCGAAACAAACCTAACATATCTGTCTGGTGGCCAGGTCAACAAAACCCTGCTATGAATGGTATGCAGGGTATAAACCCCTACTTGCCAGGAGGGATGCCAGCAAGCCCCATGGTGCAGCAACAGATGATGATGGCATCTGGCATGAGGTATCCAATGCAGGTGTGTACTCTAGAATCATATGTGCTGTCTGTGTTGACTCTCTGGTATGTCTGTTGCCAAGGCTTTTCATCTGTGACTGTTGCCGAGCTTTGCTTCCCTGTGTTATAGCTCAGAAATGAGAGAGGTTTACCAGTCTAGCACTGAAACTTGACAGAGAGCTGTTAGCCAAGTATTCAGCACCTAGTTACTGGGTGGGTGGTTTAGGATGAGACTGGTTTGATTCCCTCCACATCTTTGTCAAGAGACTCAAACTTCAACTGCAAGCAATCCCCTGCAGTACCGCTGGAGGGGGTATTGTATCACTGGAAGGGATATGGTATCGCTGGAGGGTGGTATGGTATCACTGAAAGGGGTATGGTATCACTGGGGGGGGGTATGGTATCACTAGAAGGGGTATGGTATTGCTTAAAGGGGTATGGTATTGCTGGAGGGGGGTATGGTATCACTGGAAGGGGTATGGTATTGCTGGAGGGGGGGGGGGGGTGTATGGTATCGCTGGAAGGGGTATGGTATCGCTGGAAGGGGTATGGTATCGCTGGAGGGGGGTATGGTATCACTGGAGGGGGGTATGGTATCACTGGAGGGAGGTATAGTATCACTGGAAGGGGTATGGTATCGCTGGAGGGGGTTATGGTATCACTGGAGGGGGGTATGGTATCACTAGAAGGGGTATGGTATCACTAGAAGGGGTATGGTATCACTAGAAGGGGTATGGTATCACTGGAGGGGGGTATGGTATCACTGGAGGGGGGTATGGTATCACTGGAAGGGGTATGGTATCACTAGAAGGGGTATGGTATCGCTGGAGGGGGGGGGGGTATGGTATCACTGGAAGGGGTATGGTATCGCTGGAGGGGGGTATGGTATTACTGGAAGGGGTATGGTATCGCTGGAGGGAGTACGGTATCACTGGAAGGGGTATGGTATCGCTGGAGGGGGGCATGATATCGCTGGAGGGGGCATGGTATCACTGGAAGTGGTATGGTATCGCTGGAGGGGGGCATGGTATCACTGGAAAGGGTATGATATCGCTGGAGGGGGTACGGTATCACTGGAAGGGGTATGATAATGCTGGAGGGGGGCATGATATCGCTGGAGGGGGGCATGATATCGCTGGAGGGGGTACGGTATCACTGAAAGGGGTATGATATCACTGGAGGGGGGCATGATATTACTGGAGGGGGGCATGATATCACTGGAGGCGGGCATGATATCGCTGGAAGGGGTATGGTATTGCTGGAGGGGGCATGGATGCAGACCTGGCCTGTCATCCAATCATTTTCTGTCCCCCTGGAGAGAGTCGCAGTCATGTCATGTTACCACGGAGATGCTAGAATGTGTCTGATTGTGTTTCCCATTTCAGGGCCTGCACATGGGAGTTCCATCAACTCCACCTCCACCTTACAGCGCTCACACCCCCAGTCCTGGGGTGACTAGCTTCCCAAGCAGACCAAGGTAATGACAGCATGGGAGTCAATCATTGACTTGTCTTCTTCCTTGTGTGTTTTATGCTGATTGTTTCTTATGTTTATCATGTCTTAGATTGATTGCGTCTTACACTGATTGTATATTATGTTGGTTGTTTCATATGTTAATGGTGCCTCAGACTGATTGTGTCTTATGTTGATTTTATTTGTTTATTGTGTGATAGATAGTTTTTTTTTGTTGATTGCATCTTTTTATTACTTGTATCATATGTTTATAGTGTTATAGACTGATTTTATCTTATATTGATTGTATCATGTGTTAAATTGTGTTTAGACTGATTGTGTCTTATGTTGTTTGCATCATATGTTGATTGTGTTCTACACTGATTGTTTCTTAGGTTGATTGTGCCTTAGACTGATATTGTATTATGTTGATTTTATCTTAGACTAATTGTATCTTATGTTGATTGTATCATATGTTGATTGTTTCTTTGATTGATTTGTCTTTTGTTGATTGTGTCATAGACTGATTGTATCTTATGTTGATTGTATCATATGTTGAGTGTATCTTACACTTATTGTGTTTTATGTTGACTGCATCATATGTTGATTGTATCTTCCGCTGAATGTGTCTTTTGTTGATTGTATCATTTTGATTTTGTCTTAAATTTATTTTATCATATGTTAATTGGGTCTTATGTTGATTGTATAAGTTGATTGTGTCCTATATTGATTGTGCCCTATGTTGATTGTATAAGTTGATTGTGTCCTATATTGATTGTGCCCTATGTTGATTGTATAAGTTGATTGTGTCCTATATTGATTGTGCCCTATGTTGATTGTATAAGTTGATTGTGTCCTATATCGATTGTGCCTTAAAGAAAACAATTAATATTAGAAAGTGTGATCGTCCCCATGGGCTAGCTGGGTTAACAGTGAAGAATGTAATTGTTCTTTGGGCTCACTGTGTTCACAGATAAAGTGTGATTGTCCCCTGGGTTCGCTGTGTTCACAGATAAAGAGTGATTGTCCCCTGTGTTCGCTGTGTTCACAGATAAAGAGTGATTGTCCCCTGGGTTTGCTGGGTTCACAGGTGAAGAGTGTGATTGTCCCCTAGGTTTGCTGGGTTCACAGATGAAGAGTGTGATTGTCCCCTAGGTTTGCTGGGTTCACAGGTGAAGAGTGTGATTGTCCCCTAGGTTTCGCTGGGTTCACAGATTAAGAGTGTGATTGTCCCCCAGGTTTGCTGGGTTCACAGATGAAGAGTGTGATTGTCCCCTAGGTTTGCTGGGTTCACAGATGAAGAGTGTGATTGTCCCCCTGGGTTTGCTGGGTTCTCAGATGAAGAGTGTGATTGTCCCCTGGGTTTGCTGGGTTCTCAGTGAAGTAATGTAATTGTCCTTTGGGTTCGCTGTGTTCACAGATAAAGTGTGATTGTCCCCTGGGTTTGCTGGGTTCACAGGTGAAGAGTGTGATTGTCCCCTAGGTTTGCTGGGTTCACAGATTAAGAGTGTGATTGTCCCCCAGGTTTGCTGGGTTCACAGATGAAGAGTGTGATTGTCCCCTAGGTTTGCTGGGTTCACAGATGAAGAGTGTGATTGTCCCCTGGGTTTGCTGGGTTCTCAGATGAAGAGTGTGATTGTCCCCTGGGTTTGCTGGGTTCTCAGTGAAGAATGTAATTGTCCTTTGGGTTCGCTGTGTTCACAGATAAAGTGTGATTGTCCCCTAGGTTTGCTGGGTTCACAGATGAAGAGTGTGATTGTCCCCCTAGGTTTGCTGGGTTCACAGATGAAGAGTGTGATTGTCCCCCAGGTTTGCTGGGTTCACAGATGAAGAGTGTGATTGTCCCCTAGGTTTGCTGGGTTCACAGATGAAGAGTGTGATTGTCCCCTAGGTTTGCTGGGTTCACAGATGAAGAGTGTGGTTGTCCCCTGGGTTCGCTGTGTTCATAGATGAAGAGTATGATTGTCCCCTGGGTTTGCTGTGTTCATAGATAAAGAGTGTGATTGTCCCCCAGGTTTGCTGGGTTCACAGATTAAGAGTGTGATTGTCCCCTAGGTTTGCTGGGTTCACAGATTAAGAGTGTGATTGTCCCCTAGGTTTGCTGGGTTCACAGATGAAGAGTGATTGTCCCCTGGGTTTGCTGGGTTCACAGATGAAGAGTGATTGTCCTCTGGGTTTGCTGGGTTCACAGATGAAGAGTGATTGTCCTCTGGGTTTGCTGGGTTCACAGATGAAGAGTGTGATTGTCCCCTAGGTTTGCTGGGTACTCATAGGAAGAGTGTGATGACACATGATTTGCTTTTCTCTCTCTCTAGAACCTCACTGCACAAGGCCAAGATGGGACCGCTGTCAGATAAAGAAAGGTTCTTCGAGGAGCAACGACAGAAGATGCGCTTGTTTGGAAAACCTGGCACTGTCAAAGTTGATGCTGACAAGCTCATCGGCTCAATGTTTGGCCCAGACGTGAAACAGGCACAGGTCAAAAGTAGGTCCTCAGCTTGTGCTTGTCAGTGTCGGCAGATGAAGATGTTCATGTCATTTATTATTTACATTTTTTTCCTCTTCTACCTTGGGCTGCAGAGCTACCCTACCTAGTCTTGTTAACTCTTCTACCCTGGGCTGTAGAGCTACCCTAGTCTTGTTAAATCTTTTACCCTGGGCTGTAGAGCTACCCTAGTCTTGTTAACTCTTCTATCCTCAGCTGTAGAGCTACCCTAGTCTTGTTAACTCTTCTATCCTCGGCTGTAGAGCTGCCCTAGTCTTGTTAACTCTTCTAATCCTGGGCTGTAGAGCTACCCTAGTCTTGTTAACTCTTCTATCCTGGGCTGTAGAGCTACCCTAGTCTTGTTAACTCTTCTAATCCTGGGCTGTAGAGCTACCCTAGTCTTGTTAACTCTTCTAATCCTGGGCTGTAGAGCTACCCTAGTCCTGTTAACTCTTCTATCCTCGGCTGTAGAGCTACCCTAGTCTTGTTAACTCTTCTAATCCTGGGCTGTAGAGCTACCCTAGTCTTGTTAACTTTTCTAATCCTGGGCTGTAGAGCTACCCTAGTCCTGTTAACTCTTCTATCCTCGGCTGTAGAGCTACCCTAGTCTTGTTAACTCTTCTAATCCTGGGCTGTAGAGCTACCCTAGTCTTGTAAGCTCTTGTACCCTGGTAATTGCTGTAGAGCTACACTAGTCTTGTTAACTCTTCTACCCTAGGCTATAGAGTTACCCTAGTCTTGTTAACTCTTGTACTCTGATAATTGCTGTAGAGCTTTCTTAGTCTTGTTAACTCTTCTATCCTAGCTGTAGAGCTACCCTAGTTTTAGCTCTTGTACCCTGGGCTGTAAAGCTACCTTACATTCATGTTTGTTAATTGTTCTACTGTCCTAGAATGTAGAAGTGCAGGTGGGATATTGTTTTTCTATCATGTTTCAATGAACTGTTTGTTCAGTGCGTTGTATCATTTTGCTATATCTGTACTGCTGCTGTTGACCTCTGTTTGGCTCCCTTTTCTTCTCCTTCGTTATAGTTTCCGCTTGAGGACAGATTTGACTGCATTTTTGGGTTTATTCTCAATGTCTCTCCTGTCTGTATCTGTTTACTTACCTCTATGTCTGGCACCCATGTGGGTAGTTGTTCATGTTGTAGGCATACTCCTGTTGAAGCAGAGTGAAGGTATGGGAATGGGGTGGAAAGGAAGGGGGGGGGGGGGTGTTCAAACCTTCAAAATAGGAGTATAACATACAAGAGCATTCTCATAGTGCCAGAGGGGGGCTGCATGGTCTCGAGGCATGGTGTCCATCTCGAGTGCTAGAAGTTTCGGCTTCAATCCCCGGTGGGCTGGGATCTTTTTTTACGTGGACTTAGGACTTCTAGTAATTCCCCCTGGTCTCTAAGTAGTAAGATCGGATGCCCGTATGCATTGTTGTGTGCGTAAAAAATCCCATCGCAGTTTAAAATCGAGAAGAGTAGCCTAACCGCGCTGCCTGGGCAACATTTTGAGTTAAAAATCTACCCAAAGTATTTCAGGATCCTCGCCGGTGCTACAGAGCCTGTGCTCTGTCCTGAGCTTCCTCGGACTTGAGTTAGAAGAAGAACGAAGCACTTATGGGTTACACCGGTGTGCCATGATGTTAATCCGTTGTTCAAAACCTCATCATGCCAGGACATATGTGGAAATGAATATAAATGAAACCTGTTACCAGACCTCAGATTGGAAGTGTTGCTGATTGAGTCCTGCATGAAACTGTGGTCACACATGGCATCATGTTGTATGGAGCAGGATCAGGGGTAACACCTCAGACAGGAGCTTATATATTATAAACATTCAGTAACTCTTACATGCAAACAGTGGTAGGGAGGCTGAGATGGTATTATAGAATTAATCATATGGAGCATAGTGAAAGAACTAAACACATTCCAATTCATCCACAATTATGGATCATTAACATTTGTATTAACTCCCATGTGGGTTCCGGGGCCCTATTATAGGGAAAAACAAGAATAGACCCACTGCCTACCCAAAAGCATGGGGTAAGAGTCGACTAACTGGGAGCTTCCTTTGAAGTTGGAGTGCATTAGCCTGATAGGCAAGGAACCAACAGTCTGCCCACAAATGTGTCAGATCTGTCAAACGGATGCACACGCATCACTCAGGTTCTGGAACAGGGCTGCAATCCAGAAGTGGATAAACAACCAGAACTTTCCACCAGAGTTTACAGCTGGTGAACGCAAAGAAGAAGAAGATTTGTATTAAGCCAGCTTTAAAGCAGTTGACCGGGAGTCGCCGTGGCTGAGCAGCTAGACCCTCGCCGCAGATCGGAAGGTGGTGGGTTCGCTCCCTGGCAGAGCCAGACTTTTTTCAAAAATGACCTTGGCTCCCAGGTTGACCCAGCCTTGAGTGGGTACCGGGTGCAGTCCCGGGAAAGTGAAGGCGGCCAGAGTAATACTGACCACATCACCCATCTTGTGCCGATTGGTCTATAGAAATATAGGTCTAGCCCTATATGCCCTATACGCCTTAAGGTGTGGAAAAGGGTCCTTTACTATTTTACTTTTACTAAAGCAGTTGACCCTGAAAATCCAGGACTTTACTTTCCAGAGGAAGAATTAGATCTGCATACAATAAATGAGCTACTGTTTGCAGACGATCAGTGCCTATTCTACAGTGAGGGGAGTAGACTTCAAGAATATTTGAACAGGCTTAGTTCAACATGCAGAAAATATCACATGAAAATAAAACAACTACCAAAACTGAAGTCATGCAGGTCACCATAATTGCTAGTCCGCTACATATCTTGTTGTTAAGTGGTACCTGTCTGAAGCAAGTTGAAGAACTTAAACATCTAGGAAGTATATTCTCTGAGGACGGAAGAATAGATCCGGAAATAGAAACAAGATGCCAAAGAGCCAGTGCACTTGTGTACCAACTGACGCTGTTATGAAGACATCCAAAAGTATATTCTCTGAGGACGGAAGAATAGATCCGGAAATAGAAACAAGATGCCATCTAGCCAGTGCACTTGTGTACCAACTGACGCTGTTATGAAGACATCCAAACATAAGTATGAGCGCCAAGAAACAGATTATAAACAGCATACTCATACCTGAGAAATGTAAGAGATGATATAAACAAGGAACAATATGATGCCCTAAACATTGGTGGTCATGAAATACCAGAAATTCGTTATGCTGATGATAATGAGGAAAGATTGGAAGTGGTGGAAAATTTCGAATATCTTGGGTCACTGGTTACCAACAATGGTGACACAATGAAAGAAATTAAACGGCGACTATCAATTGCTCTTCAAAGACTAAAACAACTGAATAAATTATGGAATTGTACAGATAGAATTACAAAGGTCAGATTTTTAAGAGCATGCATCTTTCCCATTGCAACATACGCCTGTGAGACCTGGACACTTACTAAACAAGCGGAACAGCGCATAAATGCATTTGAATATAAATGTTACAGACAGGTTCTAAGAATATCTTGGGTAAAGAAAAGAACAAATGCATCCATACTTCAAGAGCTGAATATTGAAGAGGGTTGGCTAGTAAAGACAATAAAACAAAGAAAATTGAAATATTTTGGTTACTTGAAACGTCATGGAAGTCTAGAGAGAACAATAATGGAGGGGTATATGCCTGGGAAGAGAGGAAGAGGAAGGCCAAGGAGAAGATGGGTGCAGGATGTGGCAGATGATCTCCAGATGGGTGTATCAGACGCAGGACATCTTGCTCAGGATAGGAAGGTTTTCCGGAGGGTTGTTATGGCAGCGAGGTTCCGCGAGGGACATGCTACTGAATGATACTCATACCAACACTGTGCTACCAGTGCCAGACTTGAACATTCTGAAACCTGCGTACAATTAAAACCTGTTAGACAAAGTTAGAAATGATATTATCACAGACTGTAGGAACAACCCCAGGCAGCAAATTCATTGAGAAACACAAGATCAGATGGTTTGGTCATTGAGTAAGAATGCAGCCAGAACAAATCCCAACCCAGGCGCTACACATGATCTGGAGTGAAAGCAAGAGGCTGCCCTAGGAGAAGATGGATTGATGACATTAAAGAGCTTCTGCATCGACACGGAATGACAGTAGCTATTCCTTCCCATTAAGCAGTGGATTGCAAACTGTTCCTCCCCACAACGCTTAACGTCAGAATTGAAAATTGATGATGATAATTATTAACATTTTTATTTCTACTATTCCTGTATTACTACTATCCTTTTTATGTTGTCACTATTACTTTTTTGACTATTTTTGGAGCCTTCCTTAATTCTGTTTTATTCATTCCACATTACCTTTTTATAGTTTCTGTCGTGACCCTCAGTGGACGCTGGTGGTTGAAGTACTGTCCCCTTTGTTATTATTCTGTAGTTGATTCATGAGAAGAAAGGCCAAAGCCGAAACTTAGATTTGTTTCTGTTTTTAACCACTTGTTGATTTGTATGTGTGTTGTTGCAGGCAAACATTCCCACAAAGTCCAGGAGGATGATGATGCTTTTGGAGACTTCCTGCAGGGTCCGTCAACACCCAGCTACAGCAGCAGCAGCCAGAAGAACAGTCAGCATGTCCCTGTTGGATTGCAGCAGCAACAGCAGCAGCAGCAGACCCCAAGTGTGGCCGAACCAACGCGAGAACATGCCAGTGAAAAGAAAGGTAAAGTTAGTTTGTCAGACATCAGGATAACCAGTGCTGCAGTTTAGCACATCACATAGATCTGTACAGTCGCACTCTACACAAGCTTGAGGAAGTCTATACATAGATCAGTACAGTCGCACTCTACACAAGCTTGAGGAAGTCTACACATAGATCAGTACAGTCGCACTCTACACAAGCTTGTGTAAGTCTACACATAGATCAGTACAGTCGCACTCTACACACGCTTGAGGAAGTCTACACATAGATCAGTACAGTCACACTCTACACAAGCTTAAGTCTACACATAGATCAGTACAGTCGCACTCAACACAAGCTTGAGGAAGTCTTTACATAGATCAGTACAGTCGCACTCTACACAAGCTTGAGGAAGTCTACACATAGATCAGTACAGTCGCACTCTACACAAGCTTGTGTAAGTCTACACATAGATCAGTACAGTCGCACTCTACACACGCTTGAGGAAGTCTACACATAGATCAGTACAGTCACACTCTACACAAGCTTGAGGAAGTCTACACATAGATCAGTACAGTCACACTCTACACAAGCTTGTGTAAGTCTATACATATATCAGTACAGTCACACTCTACACAAGCTTGAGGAAGTCTACACATCGATTAGTAGTCGCACTCTACACAAGCTTGTTTAAGTCTATACATAGATCAGTACAGTCACACTCTACACAAGCTTGAGGAAGTCTACACATCGATTAGTAGTCGCACTCTACACAAGCTTGAGGAAGTCTACACATCGATTAGTAGTCGCACTCTACACAAGCTTGAGGAAGTCTACACATCGATTAGTAGTCGCACTCTACACAAGCTTGAGGAAGACTACACATAGATTAGTACAGTCGCACTCTACACAAGCTTGTGGAAGTCTACACATCGATTAGTACAGTCACACTCTACACAAACTTGTTTAAGTCTACACATAGATCAGTACAGTCACACTCTACACATGCTTGAGGAAGTCTACACATCGATTAGTACAGTCACACTCTACACAAGCTTGAGGAAGTCTACACATCGATTAGTACAGTTGCACTCTACACACACTTGAGGAAGTCTACACATAGATCAGTACAGTCACACTCTACACAAGCTTGTTTAAGTCTACACATCGATTAGTACAGTCGCACTCTACACACGCTTGAGGAAGTCTACACATAAATCAGTACAGTCAGACTCTACACACGCTTGAGGAAGTCTACACATAGATCAGTACAGTCACACTCTACACACGCTTGAGGAAGTCTACACATAGATCAGTACATTCACACTCTACACACGCTTGAGGAAGTCTACACATAGATCAGTACAGTCACACTCTACACAAGCTTGAGAAAGTCTACACATAGATCAGTACAGTCGCACTCTACACACGCTTGAGGAAGTCTACACATAGATCAGTACAGTCACACTCTACACAAGCTTGTTTAAGTCTACACATAGATCAATCAGTAGAGTCCCACAAGCTTGAGGAAGTCTACACATAGATCAATCAGTACAGACCCACAAGCTTGAGGAAGTCTACACATAGATCAGTACATTCACACTCTACACACGCTTGAGGAAGTCTACACATAGATCAGTACAGTCGCACTCTACACATGCTTGAGGAAGTCTACACATAGATCAGTACAGTTGCACTCTACACACGCTTGAGGAAGTCTACACATAGATCAGTACAGTCACACTCTACACACGCTTGAGGAAGTCTACACATAGATCAATCAGTACAGTCGCACTCTACACAAGCTTGTTTAAGTCTACACATAGATCAATCAGTACAGTCCCACAAGCTTGAGGAAGTCTACACATAGATCAATCAGTACAGACCCACAAGCTTGAGGAAGTCTACACATAGATCAATCAGTACAGTCCCACAAGCTTGAGGAAGTCTACACATAGATCAATCAGTACAGACCCACAAGCTTGAGGAAGTCTACACATAGATCAATCAGTACAGCCCCACAAGCTTGAGGAAGTCTACACATAGATCAATCAGTACAGTCCCACAAGCTTGAGGAATACACATAGATCAGTACAGTCGTACTCTACACACGCTTGAGGAAGTCTACACATAGATCAGTACAGTCACACTCTACACACGCTTGAGGAAGTCTACACATAGATCAACCAGTACAGTCGCACTCTACACAAGCTTGTTTAAGTCTACACATAGATCAATCAGTACAGTCCCACAAGCTTGAGGAAGTCTACACATAGATCAATCAGTACAGACCCACAAGCTTGAGGAAGTCTACACATAGATCAATCAGTACAGTCCCACAAGCTTGAGGAAGTCTACACATAGATCAATCAGTACAGACCCACAAGCTTGAGGAAGTCTACACATAGATCAATCAGTACAGTCCCACAAGTTTGAGGAAGTCTACACATAGATCAATCAGTACAGTCCCACAAGCTTGAGGAAGTCTACACATAGATCAATCAGTAGACTGCTGTTAGACAAGCAGTACTAGTTGTCCCTGTAATGCTGTTTCTCTTATTCTCCCATCAGACAAGCAGTACTAGTTGTCCCTGTAATGCTGTTTCTCTTATTCTCCCATCAGACAAGCAGTACTAGTTGTCCCTGTAATGCTGTTTCTCTTATTCTCCCATCAGACAAGCAGTACTAGTTGTCCCTGTAACCCTGTTTCTCTTATTCTCCCATCAGACAAGCAGTACTAGTTGTCCCTGTAACACTGTTTCTCTTGTTCTCCCATCAGACAAGCAGTAGTAGTTGTCCCTGTAACGCTGTTTCTCTTATTCTCCCATCAGACAAGCAGTACTAGTTGTCCCTTTAACGCTGTTTCCTATTATCTCTCTCAGACTTGAAGTCTATAATGCTGGAATACTCAGACCTGAGTGCACCAAAGAAAGCCAAGGGATTCCATAAGCTGACACTGAATGAGGTTCAGAAATCAGGTCAGGGACATCACAAGGTCAGCATGGCCAGCTTTCATGAGAGTGACCATGCCAGGAGCTGGAGACAAAACACCCCAGACCTTGAGGGCTTGTTTCAGTTGCCAGGTTGGCTCTTGTTGTGTCTGCATATAGATTGTGTTGTGTCTGCATATAGATTGTGTTGTGTCTGCATATAGATTGTGTTGTGTCTGTGTGTAGATTGTGTTGTGTCTGTGTGTAGATGGTGTTGTGTTTATATTTAGAATGTGTTGTGTCTATATTTAGATTGTTTTGTGTGTCCATGTGTAGGTTTTGTTGTGTCTTTGGCAAATTGTGTTGTGTCAATATTTAGATTGTTTTGTGTGTCTATGTGTAGATTGTGCTGTGTCTATGTGTAGGTAATGTTATGTCAGTATTTAGATTGTGTTATGTCTGTATTTGGATTGTTTTGTGTTTCTATGTGTAGATTGTGTTGTGTCTGCATGCAGATTGTGGTGTGTCTACATGTAGATTGTGTTGTGACTGTTGTTGTGTCTGCATGTAGATTGTGTTGTGTCTGCATGTAGATTGTGTTATGTCTGTGTGTCAAGGTGTAGACTGTGTTGTGTCTGTGTTGTGTGTCAAGGTGTAGATTCTGTTGTGTCTGTGTGTAGATTATATTGTGTCTGCATGAAGATTTTTAATGTGTGTCTGTGTGTCTAGGTGTAGATTGTGCTGCGTCCAAATGTAGATTGTGCTGTGTTTGCATCTAGATTGTCGGCGTACTCAACATCTTCAGATGGCATTAGGTCAAAGTGGTGTGTTTATATGTGTGAGATTGCTTGTGTGCGTGTGTGTGTAAATGTATGTTTATGTGTGTGTGTGTATGTGTGCGTGCATGTGTGTGTATGTTTGCATGCATGTGTGTGTGCATGCATGCAGGGTGTGGGGGTGGGTGGAGATTGAGTGACCTGGAAGGGGTTGGTAGGAATAATATCAAAACCTGAGAAACCAGTAGTGGGTTAACTTTACAGTTCGGGCTACAGGGTATAGATGAGAAAGTACCTCTACACCGCTTAGTCGAGAAGATGGTAGAGTTAAACAGACTGCAGTATACCTCAACCTGTGAGGTTAGAAGAGACAGGACAGTCATGGGTCGGTCATGAGCAGGGATACAAATGAGAGCTCTCTGATTATTCTGACAGTGACACCCAGACTACTGCCAGCACCCATGGGGACACTGGGTCCAGATGTCCATCAGCACACGCCCCAGCAGGTCCTGGCTGCCGGCCAACAACCCACGAACATGGCTGTTTTCTCTCCAGGTTTGTAGTTTGTACCATTGTTTCCATTCCTTATCAAATCTGGTGCTGCGTATACATTGTGGGAGACAGGGGCATACCTCTACACTATGGGAGTCAGTGAAATACTTCTACACTGTGGGAGTCAGGGGCATACCTCTACACTGTGGGAGTCAGGGGCATACCTCTACACTGTGGCAGTCAGGGGCATACCTCTACACTGTGGGAGTCAGGGGCATACCTCTACACTGGGAGTCAGGGGCATACCTCTACACTGTGGGAGTCAGGGGCATACCTCTAAATTGTGGGAGTCAGGGGCAAACCTCTACACTGTGGGAGTCAGGGGCATACCTCTACACTGTGGGAGTCAGGGGCACACCTCTACACTGTGTGAGTCAGTGAAATACTTCTACATTGTGGAAATCAGGGACACACCTCTTCACTGTGGGAGTCAGGGAAATACCTCTACACTGTGGGAGTCAGGGACACACCTCTTCAGTGTGGGAGTCAGGGACACACCTCTACACTGGGAGTCAGGGGCATACCTCTACACTGTGGGAGTCAGGGGCATACCTCTAAATTGTGGGAGTCAGGGGCATACCTCTACACTGTGGGAGTCAGGGGCATACCTCTACACTGTGGGAGTCAGGGGCACACCTCTACACTGTGTGAGTCAGTGAAATACTTCTACATTGTGGAAGTCAGGGACACACCTCTTCACTGTGGGAGTCAGGGAAATACCTCTACACTGTGGGAGTCAGGGACACACCTCTTCAGTGTGGGAGTCAGGGACACACCTCTACATTGTGGGAGTCTGGGGCATACCTCTACACTGTGGGAGTCAGGGACACACCTCTACATTGTGGGAGTCTGGGGCATACCTCTACACTGTGGGAGTCAGGGACACACCTCTACATTGTGGGAGTCTGGAAAATACCTCTACACTGTGGGAGTCAGGGGCATACCTCTTCACTATGGGAGTGAAATACTTCTACATTGTGGGAGTCAGGGAAATACCTCTACACTGTGGGAGTTTTACAGCTGATCACCTTCTGCTTTGCTCTTTCAACTCATCTAAACATTGTTTCCCTGTGTACACCCATCCAACATTGTTTCCCTGTGTCCACCCATCCAACATTGTTTCCCTGTGTCCACCCATCCAACATTGTTTCCCAATGTTCACCCATCCAACATTGTTTCCCAATGTTCACCCATCCAACATTATTTCCCTGTGTTCACCCATCCAGCATTGTTTCTCTGTGTTTACCCATCCAACATTTTCCCCCCATGTTCACCCATCCAACATTGTTTCCTAATGTTCACCCATCCAACATTGTTTCCCAATGTTCACCCATCCAACATTATTTCCCTGTGTTCACCCATCCAACATTGTTCCTCTGTTTTCACCAATCCAACATTGTTTCCCTGTGTTCACCCATCCAGCATTGTTTACCCATGTTGACCCATCCAACATTGTTTACCCATGTTGACCCATCCAACATTGTTTACCCATGTTCACCCATCCAACATTGTTTTCCTGTGTTCACCCATCCAACATTGTTTTCCTGTGTTCACCTATTCAACATTGTTCATGTCTATTATTCCCTGTCTCCCACACCCTGGATGTTGCCTTGTTTTACTGCACATCCCAGAGACTACTCTCATTGTATCTCTCAGGGACTACAGTACTCCTGGCCCCTCCAGCCTACAACGATGTGATAAGTGGCATGCCTGCAACACTCACTGACACAGCCGGCAACCCTGGCACACCCATCACTCACACCCCTGTAGGTCTTGGCACACCTGCCACTCACTCTGTACCACCGGACCATGTCAGTAAACGACCGCTGCAGCTCCCAGACTGGTGCTGTCATGGGGAGGATCAAGTACCGCCTGTGTACAAATTAGTGTTTGAGGCTTCCCTCATGTGAGTTGTCTCGTCAGTGTCGTTAATGCAGATTGTTGGAGTTTTGGTCATGTTTGTTGTATCACATTTGTTGTTGTTGCAGATTGTTGGAGTTTTGGTCATGTTTGTTGTATCACATTTGTTGTTGTTGCAGATTGTTGGAGTTTTAGTCATGTTTGTTGTATCACATTTGTTGTTGTTGCAGATTGTTGGAGTTTTTGTCATGTTTGTTGTATCACATTTGTTGTTGTTGCAGATTGTTGAAGTTTTAGTCATGTTTGTTGTATCACATTTGTTGTTGTTGCAGATTGTTGGAGTTTTGGTCATGTTTGTTGTATCACATTTGTTGTTGTTGCAGATTGTTGAAGTTTTAGTCATGTTTGTTGTATCACATTTGTTGTTGTTGCAGATTGTTGGAGTTTTGGTCATGTTTGTTGTATCACATTTGTTGTTGTTGCAGATTGTTGAAGTTTTAGTCATGTTTGTTGTATCACATTTGTTGTTGTTGCAGATTGTTGGAGTTTTGGTCATGTTTGTTGTATCATTTTTGTTGTTACAAATTGTTGAAGTTTTGGTCATGTTTGTTGTATCACATTTGTTGTTACAGATTGTTGAAGTTTTGGTCATGTTTGTTGTATCAAATGTGTTGTTGTTGCAGATTGTAGGAGTTTTGGTCATGTTTGTTGTATCACATTTGTTGTTGTTGCAGATTTTTGAAGTTTTGGTCATGTTTGTTGTTGTTGCAGATTTTTGAAGTTTTGGTCATGTTTGTTGTTTCACATTTGTTGTTGCAGATTTTTGGAGTTTTGGTCATGATTGTTGTATCACATTTGTTGTTACAGATTGTTGAAGTTTTGGTCATGTTTGTTGTATCAAATGTGTTGTTGTTGCAGATTGTTGGAGTTTTGGTTATGTTTGTTGTATCACATTTGTTGTTACAGATTGTTGAAGTTTTGGTCATGTTTGTTGTATCAAATGTGTTGTTGTTGCAGATTGTTGGAGTTTAATCATGTTTGTTGTATCACATTTGTTGTTGTTGCAGATTGTTGGAGTTTTGGTCATGTTTGTTGTATCACATTTGTTGTTGTTGCAGATTGTTGGAGTTTTGGTCATGTTTGTTGTATCACATTTGTTGTTGTTGCAGATTGTTGAAGTTTTAGTCATGTTTGTTGTATCACATTTGTTGTTGTTGCAGATTGTTGGAGTTTTGGTCATGTTTGTTGTATCACATTTGTTGTTGTTGCAGATTGTTGAAGTTTTAGTCATGTTTGTTGTATCACATTTGTTGTTGTTGCAGATTGTTGGAGTTTTGGTCATGTTTGTTGTATCACATTTGTTGTTACAAATTGTTGAAGTTTTGGTCATGTTTGTTGTATCACATTTGTTGTTACAGATTGTTGAAGTTTTGGTCATGTTTGTTGTATCAAATGTGTTGTTGTTGCAGATTGTAGGAGTTTTGGTCATGTTTGTTGTATCACATTTGTTGTTGTTGCAGATTGTTGGAGTTTTGGTCATGTTTGTTGTATCACATTTGTTGTTGTTGCAGATTGTTGAAGTTTTGGTCATGTTTGTTGTATCACATTTGTTGTTGTTGCAGATTTTTGAAGTTTTGGTCATGTTTGTTGTATCACATTTGTTGTTGCAGATTTTTGGAGTTTTGGTCATGATTGTTGTATCACATTTGTTGTTGTTGCAGATTGTTGGAGTTTTGGTCGTGATTGTTGTATCACATTTGTTGTTGTTGCAGATTGTTGGAGTTTTGGTCATGTTTGTTGTATCACATTTGTTGTTGTTGCAGATTGTTGGAGTTTAATCATGTTTGTTGTATCACATTTGTTGTTGTTGCAGATTATTGGAGTTTTGGTCATGTTTGTTGTATCACATTTGTTGTTGCAGATTGTTGGAGTTTTGGTCATGTTTGTTGTATCAAATGTGTTGTTGTTGCAGATTGTTGGAGTTTTGGTCATGATTGTTGAATCACATTTGTTGTTGTTGCAGATTGTTGGAGTTTTGGTCGTGATTGTTGTATCACATTTGTTGTTGCTGCAGATTGTTGGAGTTTTGGTCATGTTTGCTGCGTCACATTTGTTGTTGTTGCAGATTGTTGGAGTTTAATCATGTTTGTTGTAACTCATTTTGAGTTTGTCATGTTGTGTCATTTGTCATGTTAACAGACTGTTTGAATTTCAGTGATGTTTGTTGTGTCCAATCTGTCATTGCTGCTGAATTTCAGTGATGTTTGTTGTGTCAAATCTGTCATTGCTGCTGAATTTCAGTGATGTTTGTTGTGTCCAATCTGTCATTGCTGCTGAATTTCAGTGATGTTTGTTGTGTCCAATCTGTCATTGCTGCTGAATTTCAGTGATGTTTTGTTGTGTCCAATCTGTCATTGCTGCTGAATTTCAGTGATGTTTGTTGTGTCCAATCTGTCATTGCTGCTGAATTTCAGTGATGTTTGTTGTGTCCAATCTGTCATTGCTGCTGAATTTCAGTGATGTTTGTTGTGTCCAATCTGTCATTGCTGCTGAATTTCAGTGATGTTTGTTGTGTCCAATCTGTCATTGCTGCTGAATTTCAGTGATGTTTGTTGTGTCCAATCTGTCATTGCTGCTGAATTTCAGTGATGTTTGTTGTGTCCAATCTGTCATTGCTGCTGAATTTCAGTGATGTTTGTTGTGTCCAATCTGTCATTGCTGCTGAATTTCAGTGATGTTTGTTGTGTCCAATCTGTCATTGCTGCTGAATTTCAGTGATGTTTGTTGTGTCCAATCTGTCATTGCTGCTGAATTTCAGTGATGTTTGTTGTGTCCAATCTGTCATTGCTGCTGAATTTCAGTGATGTTTGTTGTGTCCAATCTGTCATTGCTGCTGAATTTCAGTGATGTTTGTTGTGTCCAATCTGTCATTGCTGCTGAATTTCAGTGATGTTTGTTGTGTCCAATCTGTCATTGCAGCGGCAGAATAAATCTAAGGTCTTGCCAGTTGTTTCATGCCCAAGGCTTCATTGGAGC
The DNA here is from genome assembly GCA_905116865.2 of Candidula unifasciata. Lineage (NCBI taxonomy): Eukaryota > Metazoa > Mollusca > Gastropoda > Stylommatophora > Geomitridae > Candidula > Candidula unifasciata. Next base: position 382,116 of record CAJHNH020001879.1, read on the forward strand.
AGATTGTGGAAGTAGATTAACTTAGCTGTAAACGTCTATCTGAAGAAGTTTGGGTATCAATCTCAGAAGTTTGTTATGGTAGATTGTTTATGATTATTTTATGATATTTGTGATTTTAAAGTGAAATAAAAGTCTGAGAAAAAGAAATCATGTAGCTACTCAGTGACTGGGTGCATTTCTGCCACATCTCTGCGTGCCATTTGTATGCCCACAAATGGCCAGATATAGACACAGGGCACCAAGTCACAGTTTTTCGCTTACGCACTGGACACTGCAGACTCAATAAACACTCATATAAATTAGGTATGAGCCAAACAGCTCTCTGCCAGTGCCTTCGTGCTGAACAGACTCCAGAACATGTCCTGCAAGACTGTCCGGTCCTAGCAGAGCTGCGGAGCAACATATGGCAACACCCAGTAGAACTGACAACTAAGCTTTGGGGAAAGCTGAGAGACCTTGAAAAGACATCCCAGTTTATGGCCCACAGTGGATTATGCGCATGACCAGAGATCGCTGAAGAAGAAGAAGAAGACACAGGGTTACGTTTTTTGCTTGTTTGTGGACCTCCTAGTCAGACTCAGAAGTCTGATGTGTGTCCACATCTGATCTGTAACAGACTTGTGTTCATTTGTTTGTTTTGAGTCTTGACTAGAGATGGGGGATTCAGTCATCTTCAACTCTGTGACAGTTTAATGCTGTATGTAGATGTTTGTCCGATGCTACTGTGTTCAACTCTGTGGCAGTTTAATGCTGTATGTAGATGTTTGTCCCATGCTACTGTGTTCAGCTCTGTGGCAGTTTAATGCTGTATGTAGATGTTTGTCCGATGCTACTGTGTTCAGCTCTGTGACAGTTTAATGCTGTATGTAGATGTTTGTCCGATGCTACTGTGTTCAGCTCGTTGACAGTTTAATGCTGTATGTAGATGTTTGTCCGATGCTACTGTGTTCAGCTGATGAATGTCTGTCATCTCACAGAGACGGGAAGATCTCCACGGAACACCTCTACCGAATCCTGCTGTTGAGTGGACTGGCTCGGGAGAAGTTGGCTCAGATTTGGTCGCTGTGTAACACGGCCACCCCAGGTCAGCTGACCAGGAATGAGCTGTGGATGGTACTGGCTCTGATCGCTCTCACACAGGTCTGGCTTTGTTGATTGATTGTTGCTTTTTTCCTTGCTTCTTGTGTGCTTCATTATATTTGATTATTCTGTAGGTGATTGATTGTTTTATAGTTGATTGTTTTATAGATGATTGTGGAACTATTTTACCTTTCACGTCCTCCAAGCTCAATCAGATGTGCCTGAACGGAACGAAGTATATAAAACAATGTTTGTATGTCTATTGTGTTTAACAACACAGCCAGATCCAACAAATACAATGCATTTAAATAATGCAGATGCAAACAATACATTGCACAATTTATTGCCAGGCATATTTTGCTGTATCTCATCAGGTGCGTTACTACAGAGTTACATCAACATAAAATAAAGCACAAAACTGAATAAATTCAACTGAAATGTAAATAGTTTCTTCCGACAGCTCACCATAGTCACGTGACTTACCAGGGTAACTTCAAATTTACGATAAATTCCGTCTGCTTAGAAAGGAGGTGGTTGTTGATTTTTATTGTTAAAGCTTCAGCGATTCTCAAAAGTCTCCTGTTGGGAGTCTGGTAAACCACAGGGAAAGCAGTGTCTGTGTCAATTATGTGTCCGGAATTAAGTAGATGACATCCTATGGAAGAAGCAGGTTCTTTCCTCTTGACTGGTCTCGACACCTTAGAAGGATCACAGAGCTGTGTATGTAGCCATTTGGGTATGTGCTCTGCCACTCTATTTCCAAGCTGTCTCTCCATTCTACCGATGTTAGTCAACTGGCACTTACATTTAAATTGGTAAATACAATTAGATTTGGTGTATGGAGAAACGAGCTGTTTAATAGGTGGGGATGGGATAGGAGTGGTCTTGTACCTCACTACTTGAACAGCCGCAAAGAATGTTTGGTCAACTGCTGTTTTCAGTTGGTCCTGCAGACGCTGCATGACATCATCACCTTGATAAGTAAGTTGGATATATACTCGTAGTTTGGATACTGTAATTTCGTTTGGGGTAGGGTGGGGTGGGGTGTAATGACGATGAAACCTATGGGGTGCCCATTCAGTAGTAAAGTTGAATTGAGAGTTTTAATTTATGCAGCCAGTGTGTCTTCAGTGCAAATCTTTCCTTCCCGGTTGAACAAGCTTCTCACTACGCCACGTTTGTATGAATAGGGACAAAACTGTAAAAGTTAACATACTGGCCGGTCCATGTTTCTTTTCGGTACACTGATCTTTGGATACTGCCATCCTCTCTATGTGCAGTTAGTACATCAAGGAATGGTAAAGTGCTGTCATGTTCGTGTTGTAACGATAATGTGATGTTTCTGTGTGACTGGTTCATGGTGGTATGGTACACAGTGGCTTGCTGTTTGTCAGCAGCTTTTATTAGAATCCATTTAAAATCCAATGCAATGAAGTTTGTTCATTATAAAACATAATGTCATTCCAAGTCTGATATTTGCTTTCTATTTGGTTAACTCTCTACCATACAGTAAACTTCTATGTTCTCAATCTACCGTGCCTGTCGACCACCCAGCGAAATGCCCCAGGACTGACTGACCTCCTCTGCTTCTCTCCATATTCTCTTCTTTCTTGTTATTTCGTTATCTCTTTTCTTCACAAAGCCCTGGCAATTTTTCACCCCGCTGTCATCTATTCGTCCACCTGTTTATCTCCACCTTCTCCCTTTTTCCGATGGTCCCCATCTTATCTCAGAACTGGCATACCCTGCATCGTGGATCAATGGTCAGATGTCTCCCTGTCTGACAGTTAGATTACTGTCCTGTATCTGGTGTGGCGTTGTTCGACCAGCATTGTAATCTAGGTTGTGGGCGTGCCAACTATCTTGCCATTTAGTGACGGATTGAGGTTGATGCTGTCTTAGTGCCTCAGTGCATACATCCTTGAGTGCTTCTCCACCTCTCCCCTTATTTCTCTTTCCTACATGATTGTGGGATGTAGCACAGATCTTCTCTTGTTGTCTGGGATTGCTTGATCTTGTTGTCTGGGAATGCTTGATCTTGTTGTCTGGGAATGCTTGATTCTGTTGTCTGGGAATGCTTGATCTTGTTGTCTGGGAATGGTTGATCTTGTTGTCTGGGAATGCTTGATCTTGTTGTCTGGGAATGCTTGATCTTGTTGTCTGGGAATGCTTGATCTTGTTGTCTGGGAATGGTTGATCTTGTTGTCTGGGAATGCTTGATCTTGTTGTCTGGGAATGCTTGATCTTGTTGTCTGGGAATGGTTGATCTTGTTGTCTGGGAATGCTTGATCTTGTTGTCTGGGAATGCTTGATCTTGTTGGTTGTCTGGGAATGCTTGATCTTGTTGTCTGGGAATGCTTGATCTTGTTGTCTGGGAATGCTTGATCTTGTTGTCTGGGAATGCTTGATCTTGTTGTCTGGGAATGCTTGATCTTGTTGTCTGGGAATGCTTGATCTTGTTGTCTGGGAATGCCTGATCTTGTTGTCTGGGAATGGTTGATCTTGTTGTCTGGGAATGGTTGATCTTGTTGTCTGGGAATGGTTGATCTTGTTGTCTGGGAATGCTTGATCTTGTTGTCTGGGAATGCTTGATCTTGTTGTCTGAGAATGCTTGATCTTGTTATCTGGGAATGCTTGATCTTGTTGTCTGGGAATGCTTGATCTTGTTGTCTGGGAATGCTTGATCTTGTTGTCTGGGAATGCTTGATCTTGTTGTCTGGGAATGCTTGATCTTGTTGTCTGGGAATGGTTGATCTTGTTGTCTGGGAATGCTTGATCTTGTTGTCTGGGAATGCTTGATCTTGTTGTCTGGGAATGGTTGATCTTGTTGACTGGTTGTTGTATGAAATAATCAATTATTTTAATGGAAGACTTTGCTTTCATGTTTTGTCATTATATTATTGTTGGCTGGGTTGTCTGCCTAGTGCTTTTATATTGTATCATTATATCCTTGTTAGATTGGTTGTCTCCGGGGTGCTTTTATATTTTATCATTATATCCTTGTTGGCTTGTTTGTCTCCGGAGTGCTTTTATATTTTATCATTATATCCTTGTTGGCTTGGTTGTCTCCGGAGTGCTTTTATATTTTATCATTATATCCTTGTTGTCTTGGTTGTCTCCGGAGGATTTCTACATGATGTCATATTGACGACCCCTGGTTCATGATTCATGTTCTTATTTCAACTTTCTGTGCTATATGTTATGGATTAATCATACTTTGTTTAGTCTTTTCTCTTCTACACTGAGATATGTAGATATGTTAGGTCTTGTTTAGTTTTAATTCTTTAACATCTGAGGGCAGAGATACTCTCTAGTTGTCACACAAGAGTTTTCATCTGTCGATCTACGGCCATTAAGTTCCCTGACTTGGTTGAGGCTGTATATTTTTGCATTAGCAGACTGGAGTTGCCCAGCCATAGCCATGACAATGATATCAAGTCTTGAGTCAATGTTCTATGACAACAGTGTCATGTCATGAGTCTGTTTTCTTTGTCAGTGATGTTGAGTCATGAATCTGTGTTCTATGACAGTCATGTCATGAGTGTTCTATGACAGTCATATACCATGAGTGTTTTTTGACAGTGATGTCTTGTCTTGAGTCTCTCTTATATCACAGTCATGTCATGTGTGTTTTTTGACAGTGATGTCTTGTCTTGAGTCTCTCTTATATCACAGTCATATCATGTGTGTTTTTTGACAGTGATGTCCTGTCATGAGTCTCTCTTATATCACAGTCATGTCATGTGTGTTTTTTGACAGTGATGTCTTGTCTTGAGTCTCTCTTATATCACAGTCATATCATGTGTGTTTTTTGACAGTGATGTCTTGTCTTGAGTCTCTCTTATATCACAGTCATGTCATGTGTGTTTTTTGACAGTGATGTCTTGTCTTGAGTCTCTCTTATATCACAGTCATATCATGTGTGTTTTTTGACAGTGATGTCTTGTCTTGAGTCTCTCTTATATCACAGTCATATCATGTGTGTTTTTTGACAGTGATGTCTTGTCTTGAGTCTCTCTTATATCACAGTCATGTCATGAGTTTCTTGACAGTGATGTCTTGTCTTGAGTCTCTCTTATATCACAGTCATGTCATGAGTGTTTTTTGACAGTGATGTCTTGTCATGAGTCTCTCTTATATCACAGTCATGTCATGTGTGTTTTTTGACAGTGATGTCCTGTCATGAGTCTCTCTTATATCACAGTCATGTCATGAGTGTTTTTTGACAGTGATGTCCTGTTGTGAGTCAGTGCTCTTTCACACCAGCAGTGCTGTCAGTTTGTCAGTGATGCCACGTGTGTCTCTTTCAGAACAACTATGGCACAAACTCTCTGGACATCCTAGCCAGGTGCCCTGTAGCTCCGGTACCCTTCTTTGCACAAATGCAAGGTAAGATATCTGTTGTAGTGTCCTCTTAGTTATCTTGACTGGGTGTTTAGTTGATTGGTTGGCTAGTTGATTGGTTGGTTAGTTGACTGGTTATTTAGTTCACTGGTTAGTTGAATAACTTAATTGACTAGTTCATTAGTTGACCAGTTGTTTAGTTGACTAGTTGGTTAGTGACTGGTTCATTAGTTGACCGGTTTTTTAGTTGACTAGTTGGTTAGCTGACTGGTTTGTTGGTTGACTGGTTGTTTAGTTGACTGATTGTTTAATTGAGTGGTTGGTTGGTTGACTGGTTGGTTGACTGGTTGGTTGACTGGTTGTGTATTTGAGTGGTTGTTTAGTTGATTGGGTGTTTAGCAGACTGGTTGTGTATTTGAGTGGTTGTTTAGTTGATTGGTTGTTTAGTTGACTGGTTTGTTAGTTGACTGCTTGTTTAAGTGACTGGTTGTTTAGTTGACTATTTGGTTAGTTGACTGTTTGTTTAGTTGACTGGTTTGTTAGTTGAATGATTGGATAGTTGACAGGTTGGTTAGCTGACTAGTTGTTAAGTTGGCTGGTTTACTTCTTGGTCAGTTTTCTGGCTGACTAGCTACTTGGCTGGTGAATCTTGTGAAAGAAAGTGTGAGTCCAGTACTTGATGACTTTGACTTTTCTGTCCTTCCTTAGTCTAAGGAGATGTTTCAGCATCTGATGGAGATGTCACTGAGATCAGGTGGGCTGTGGGTAGTCCTGGCACTATTGTGGTTGAGGCTGGTGTGGAGGCTTGCATCATGACCTGCTTTTGATATATCTTCTCCATGGGGCCTATGTTGCAAAATTGTCATAGACAAAGACTGACAGATGCCAGCTAGGTACTCTCTGCTATCAGCAGGTAAACATCAGACCTTAGGGGAAAGATGCCAGCTAGGTACTCTCTGCTAGCAGCGGGTAAACATCAGACCTTAGGGAGAGATGCCAGCTAGGTACTCTCTGCTAGCAGTGGGTAAACATCAGACCTTAGAGAGAGATGCCAGCTAGGTACTCTCTGCTAGCAGTGGGTAAACATCAGACCTTTGAGGAGAGATGCCAGCCAGTTACTCTCTGCTAGCAGCGGGTAAACATCAGACCTTAGGGAGAGATGCCAGCTAGGTACTCTCAGCAGTGGATAAACCTTAGGGGAGAGAGGGGGAATAGAATCACAGAGAGTGGGAAAGGGTTGGCAACAATATGACATTATGTGGACAGTGGCTGTTTGTGTGACAGACAGGCAGCATATATGAGTGACATTATGTCAGTGTTTGTGTCATGAATGTTACAGATTGATGATATGGAATCAGTTTCTGTGACATTTGGATGACATTATGTTAGTGTTTTGTCATGAATATAACATGTTAATGATCTGGCATCAGTTTCTAGACAGTAGTGGGTCTACCAGCTCTAAATATAATGATTATGTTCACAGACACCAGCGCCCCTGCCACACTGCCCACCACCCCACACCAACACCAGGCTCACTCCAACCACCAGCCTTCCCTCAGCTCGAGCACCTCCCATGACCCAGCTCATGATGCCTTCTCCAGCACCACTCCACACCTGCCGCAGCCACTGCACAGAATCCAACATCCCAAAGCATCCACTCACAGGACATCGCTAGCACCACTGGGTGCCTCCAACCCCAGGAGTGTGATGGCAGGGGAAGATGATGATTTTGCTGACTTTCAGGCAGCATCTCCTGCTTCTAGAACAACCCCAGTGTCTGTTGGCAAAGGTCAGTACAACACTTTTCTTTCTTGGACACTCTTTTGACTACTGTTACTATTTCTGCCTTGCAACCACTTTAATGACTACACCTGCTCTACTATTACTGCTATTACTACTTCTAATTTGTCCTTTCATCTTTCCATGCTGCAAGGTTTTCCAGTCTCAAAATGCTGCATTATTTTGTCAGTAAAATGTGTTGTCTGTTTGATATCTTGCTCCTTACCCCAATGTTTTCAGTTTCCCTATGGCTCTTGTGTCAGAACTAATGTCCGGTTTGTAGGTCTGTAGAGTGGGCAGGTGTGTGTCAGGCTGGTGTCCTGTCTGTAGAATGGACAGATGTGTTTCAGAACTGGTTTCCTGTCTGTAGAGTGGATAGAAGTGTGTCAGAACTGGTGTCCAGTCTGTAGAGTAGACAAGTGTGTGTCAGAAATGGTGTCCTGTCTGTAGAGTAGACAAGTATGTTTCAGAACTGGTGTCCTGTCTGTAGAGTAGACAAGTGTGTGTCAGAACTGGTGTCCTGTCTGTAGAGTAGACAAGTGTGTGTCAGAACTGGTGTCCTGTCTGTAGAGTGGGCAGGTGTGTGTCAATCTGGTGTCCTGTCTATAGAGTTGACATATGTATGTTAGAATTGGTTTCTTGTCTGTAAAGTGGACAGGTGTGTGTCGGGCTGGTGTCCTATGTGTAGATAGAATGGAGAGGTGTGTGTAAGACTGGTGTCCTGTCTATAGGTAAAGTGTAGAGGTGTGTGTAAGACTGGTGTCCTGTCTATAGGTAAAGTGTAGAGGTGTGTGTAAGGCTGGTGTCCTGTCTATAGGTAAAGTGTAGAGGTGTGTGTAAGGCTGGTGTCCTATGTGTAGATAGAGTGGGCAGGTGTGTGTCAGGCTGGTGTCCTGTCTATAGGTAAAGTGTAGAGGTGTGTGTCAGGCTGGTGTCCTGTCTGTAGGTAAAGTGTAGAGGTGTGTGTAAGGCTGGTGTCCTATGTGTAGATAGAGTGGGCAGGTGTGTATCAGATCAGTATCCAGTGGACAGGTATAAATAATATGATGTGGAGTTTGGCCCCTGTCTCAAACAGGTGTCACTGGATCTGTGGTATGAACAAAATCTCATGGATCTTATGTGTAAACTGCTATAGTGGCCTGGTAGTTATTTTTTTAGTTGAGCACATGTATGGTGTGGGTTCAGCCACCAGCAGTGCCAGCTTGTGTTCCCACACAATGACTAGGGTCAGCCCAATCTTGTGACATGGGACCTAGAATTTACTGGAAAGTGTCATGATGAAGTGTTCGTTATGTGTGAAATTGCTAATGTAGATGTGTTTTTTTCTATGCTAGCCACCTGTTATTTGTATTTATCATATCTTGATAGTCTGTTTGGTCACCTTCATGTCCTTGCCTGAATCGTTGTCTTCCAAAAGATGAAGATTATGGAGAATTTATTGGCGGTGGAGGAGTGGGAAATGCTTCTTCTAGCTTGTCATATCCAACGTGCAACCATGTGGGGAACGGCTCTGTGCTCATGGGAACTGCCCAACATCAGCAGCAGCACCAGGAGCAGCAGGAGGCACAGCAGCAGCAGCCAGCCTCGTTAGCCCTGACCTCACTTCCTGTAGATGATAAATATGGAACAAATGTGCGCTCATTTTTCTGTAGCAGCGATTCCTCTACAGGCAAGTTGCTGGCCGTTGTACGCTACTTGCTGGTTGCTTCAGATTTGATGTTGTTCTGGATGTGATCAGTGTTTTAGTGCCTAACCCGATGATGGCATGTAGCCCAGTGTCATATAGACATACATGCGGGTGTCCATTAACTGTTTGCTGGATTGCACATCATATGTTCCATGTTTTAGATGTCACCATTGTTGTAATTGATGTCAGCCTGGCTGTCTGAAAACGACAGTGTCATCTGCTTCACATTTATCCAGGTTTTTTGTTTTGTTAAATGTTAGAGTATCTACCAGATTGCCTTCAGTACTGCATGCAGCTACAGTAGTAGTTTTCCTGTCAGGATAGAGCTTTTTGTTTGCCCCTCAGTTGTTTGTTGTTTTGTTTTTATAACTACACCTGTTTATTGTTTAATTGTAAGCACACTGGATAATTGTTTATTTAAAACTGCACTTGTTTAGGGAGTTGCCAGGGTGTAGCAGATAGACCCTTGCCTGTGAATTCAAAGGTCATAAGTCTGAATCCAAATGGAGCCATACTTTTTTTCTCTTTCCCAAATAAACCTTGGTTCCCAGCCTTAAGTGCGGACCGGTCAAGTCCTGGGAAGTAAAGGTGGCCGGCATGATGTTGACCACATCACTTACCCAGTGCCAATTAATATCTATAAATATATTTCTAGCACTATGTGCCCTATATGCCTGGAGGTGTGAAAAGGGGCCATTTACTTACTGTCTGTTACTTTTTACCCTTGTTTATTTTATACATGTGTAACTACACTGGGTTGTTGTTTTTCTGATAAACATTTGTTTATTATATATTTGTAACTACACTGGGTTGTTGTTTTTCTGATAAACATTTGTTTATTATATATTTGTAACTACACTCGGTTGTTTTTTTTCTGATAAACATTTGTTTATTATATATGTGTAACTACACTGGGTTGTTGTTTTTCTGATAAACATTTGTTTATTATATATTTGTAACTACACTCGGTTGTTTTTTTTTCTGATAAACATTTGTTTATTGTATGTGTGTAACTACACTGGGTTGTTGTTTTTCTGATAAACATTTGTTTATTATATATTTGTAACTACACTGGGTTGTTGTTTCCTGTTAAACATTTGTTTAGGTGATTAGTTTGCATTTGCTTGTATTTAGTTGAGTATTTTTTTTTTTAAAAATTTTTTTTTATTGTAAGTGTGAAGAGTTTTGTGATCAAGGAAGATCACTCAAACCACAAATAACTGATGATTATATATCAGTATTGCTATAAACTTCAGAACACCCTAAGCACACATATACAGATATAGACACAAACAACCAAACATCACTACACACCAATGGGCTCTCCTCCAAAAAACAGTCCTAAATTATCGAGGCTAAGAAAATACCCTAATAGGGCCATAGTAATATGCAAATTGCATACTCCTTTCAGGCGAGTACGCCGTGGCACAAGTACAATTAGTTTCCAGTGGTAATTTCGCCAAACGCAAAAATGATCACGGAATTATCACGATGGCAGGAAGACCATCAGCTCGGACACTGGGTCCTAGGTTTCACTTGTCCTGGTGTATTCACAGGAAGGAAATCCGAATTTTACACATCATTGAGGCCCTGTTAGCGTATTTTTTTTAAAGCGTCGATAATTTAGGACCATTATTCAGGGCAGAGCCCACAAATGTAACACACACAAGTATCCATATATGCGTATGCACATGTAATCACACTGACACATATAAACAGTAAAACACACAGACCTCACATAGAGATCTCACATACAGATTACACATACAGACCACCCACACATACAGTTACCATGCCAGGAATCGGGGTTCCCAGTTGGTCATATGTCAGAGTACACAGGTTTCTGCAGCAGGGTGCTGTTGTCATTTGGAGGTGACAGGTCTGAGTCCTGGCAATGTAACTATGGCTTTGGTATTTTTATGTTATCTAATGTATCCTTCTATCTTTCTGTTTTGTTCTGTAAGTGCTGGTCAGTAGATGTCTATTTGTTGGTTATATATAATGTAAAGAAATTGGGTGTTGGAGCCAGAGTCTTTCTGTTTGGGTGCCAGTGCTGGACAGTCAATAGTGAAATGGTGGAGTCATTGGGGCAGTGGAGAAGTGGATTGAGGGTAATAGGTTGAAAATAGTGTAGTCGGAGAAGACAACACAGCCATCAGAACTAGTTGAAGGCAACAGTTCCATCACAACTAGTTGGAGAAGGCAACACTTCCATCACAACTAGTTGGAGAAGGCAACAGTTCCATCAGAATTAGCTGGAGAAGGCAACAGTTCCATCACAACTAGTTGGAGAAGGCAACAGTTCCATCAGAACTAGTTGGAGAAGGCAACAGTTCCATCACAACTAGTTGGAGAAGGCAACAGTTCCATCAGAACTAGACAAATACGGCTGATTAAGCATGTCAGCAAATAACAGTGGGGTCACGCAGTGAGACTGTCTCTAGGGAAATAAAGAGGCAGGCAGGCAACTATTTGTGACTGATGTCTGACATAACAACTGACTGACATTTTGTTCATGTACTTGTGACTGGTGTCTGGCATCACAACTGACTGACATTCTGTCCATGTACTTGTGACTGATGTCTGACATAACAACTGACTGACATTCTGTCCATGTACTTGTGACTGGTGTCTGACATAACAACTGAGTGACATTCTGTCCATGTACTTGTGACTGGTGTCTGACATAACAACTGACTGACGTTCTGTCCATGTACTTGTGACTGGTGTCTGACATAACAACTGACTGACATTCTGTCCATGTACTTGTGACTGGTGTCTGACATAACAACTGAGTGACATTCTGTCCATGTACTTGTGACTGGTGTCTGACATAACAACTGACTGACGTTCTGTCCATGTACTTGTGACTGGTGTCTGGCATCACAACTGACTGACATTCTGTCCATGTACTTGTGACTGGTGTCTGACATAACAACTGACTGACATTCTGTCCATGTACTTGTGACTGGTGTCTGACATAACAACTGAGTGACATTCTGTCCATGTACTTGTGACTGGTGTCTGGCATCACAACTGACTGACATTCTGTCCATGTACTTGTGACTGGTGTCTGACATAACAACTGACTGCCATTCTGTCCATGTACTTGTGACTGGTGTCTGGCATCACAACTGACTGACATTCTGTCCATGTACTTGTGACTGGTGTCTGGCATCACAACTGACTGACATTTTGTCCATGTACTTGTGACTGGTGTCTGACATAACAACTGACTGACATTCTGTCCATGTACTTGTGACTGGTGTCTGACATAACAACTGACTGACATTCTGTCCATGTACTTGTGACTGGTGTCTGACATAACAACTGACTGACATTCTGTCCATGTACTTGTGACTGGTGTCTGACATAACAACTGACTGACGTTCTGTCCATGTACTTGTGACTGGTGTCTGGCATCACAACTGACTGACATTCTGTCCATGTACTTGTGACTGGTGTCTGACATAACAACTGAGTGACATTCTGTCCATGTACTTGTGACTGGTGTCTGACATAACAACTGACTGACGTTCTGTCCATGTACTTGTGACTGGTGTCTGGCATCACAACTGACTGACATTCTGTCCATGTACTTGTGACTGGTGTCTGACATAACAACTGACTGACATTCTGTCCATGTACTTGTGACTGATGTCTGACATCACAACTGACTGACATTCTGTCCATGTACTTGTGACTGGTGTCTGACATAACAACTGACTGCCATTCTGTCCATGTACTTGTGACTGGTGTCTGGCATCACAACTGACTGACATTCTGTCCATGTACTTGTGACTGGTGTCTGGCATCACAACTGACTGACATTTTGTCCATGTACTTGTGACTGGTGTCTGACATAACAACTGACTGACATTCTGTCCATGTACTTGTGACTGGTGTCTGACATAACAACTGACTGACATTCTGTCCATGTACTTGTGACTGGTGTCTGACATAACAACTGACTGACATTCTGTCCATGTACTTGTGACTGGTGTCTGACATAACAACCGACTGACATTCTGTCCATGTACTTGTGACTGGTGTCTGACATAACAACCGACTGACATTCTGTCCATGTACTTGAGACTGGTGTCTGACATAACAACTGACTGACATTCTGTCCATGTACTTGTGACTGGCGTCTGACATAACAACTGACTGACATTCTGTCCATGTACTTGAGACTGGTGTCTGACATAACAACTGACTGACATTCTGTCCATGTACTTGAGACTGGTGTCTGACATAACAACTGACTGACATTCTGTCCATGTACTTGTGACTGGTGTCTGACATAACAACTGACTGACATTCTGTCCATGTACTTGTGACTGGTGTCTGACATAACAACTGACTGACATTCTGTCCATGTACTTGTGACTGGTGTCTGACATAACAACTGACTGACATACTGTCCATGTACTTGTGACTGGTGTCTGACATAACAACCGACTGACATTCTGTCCATGTACTTGAGACTGGTGTCTGACATCACAACTGACTGACATTCTGTCCATGTACTTGAGACTGGTGTCTGACATCACAACTGACTGACATTCTGTCTATGTACTTGAGACTGGTGTCTGACATAACAACCGACTGACATTCTGTCCATGTACTTGTGACTGGTGTCTGACATAACAACCGACTGACATTCTGTCCATGTACTTGAGACTGGTGTCTGACATAACAACCGACTGACATTCTGTCCATGTACTTGTGACTGGTGTCTGACATAACAACCGACTGACATTCTGTCCATGTACTTGAGACTGGTGTCTGACATAACAACTGACTGACATTCTGTCCATGTACTTGTGACTGGTGTCTGACATAACAACTGAGTGACATTCTGTCCATGTACTTGTGACTGATGTCTGACATCACAACTGACTGACATTCTGTCCATGTACTTGTGACTGGTGTCTGGCATCACAACTGACTGACATTCTGTCCATGTACTTGTGACTGGTGTCTGACATAACAACTGACTGACATTCTGTCCATGTACTTGAGACTGGTGTCTGACATAACAACTGACTGACATTCTGTCCATGTACTTGTGACTGGTGTCTGACATAACAACTGACTGACATTCTGTCCATGTACTTGTGACTGGTGTCTGACATAACAACTGACTGACATTCTGTCCATGTACTTGTGACTGGTGTCTGACATAACAACCAACTGACATTCTGTCCATGTACTTGAGACTGGTGTCTGACATCACAACTGACTGACATTCTGTCCATGTACTTGAGACTGGTGTCTGACATAACAACTGACTGACATTCTGTCTATGTACTTGAGACTGGTGTCTGACATAACAACGACTGACATTCTGTCCATGTACTTGTGACTGGTGTCTGACATAACAACCGACTGACATTCTGTCCATGTACTTGAGACTGGTGTCTGACATAACAACTGACTGACATTCTGTCCATGTACTTGTGACTGGTGTCTGACATAACAACTGAGTGACATTCTGTCCATGTACTTGTGACTGGTGTCTGACATCACAACTGACTGACATTCTGTCCATGTACTTGTGACTGGTGTCTGGCATCACAACTGACTGACATTCTGTCCATGTACTTGTGACTGGTGTCTGGCATCACAACTGACTGACATTCTGTCCATGTACTTGTGACTGGTGTCTGACATAACTGACTGACTGACATTCTGTCCATGTACTTGTGACTGGTGTCTGACATAACAACTGACTGACATTCTGTCCATGTACTTGAGACTGGTGTCTGACATAACAACTGACTGACATTCTGTCCATGTACTTGTGACTGATGTCTGACATCACAACTGACTGACATTCTGTCCGTGTACTTGAGACTGGTGTCTGACATAACAACTGACTGACATTCTGTCCATGTACTTGAGACTGGTGTCTAACATAACAACTGACTGACATTCTGTCCATGTACGTGTGACTGGTGTCTGACATAACAACTGACTGACATTCTGTCCATGTTCTTGAGACTGGTGTCTGACATAACAACTGACTGACATTCTGTCCATGTACTTGAGACTGGTGTCTAATATAACAACTGACTGACATTCATCTCCATGTCTCTGCAGGTCACACGTCCCCAAGCTTTGAGGATGATGACTTCACTGATGGCAGGGATAGTCTCAGTCAGCTGTCCACGTCGGAGCAGTCAGAAAACGAAGACATTCGCAACTTTGAGAACTATGTAGAGGAGTACAACCAACAGAAAGAGAAGCCCAGTGCTAGCCCACTTCACTGCCCATTCCCAGCCCTTCAGCAGAGTGAAGCAGTCTTGGCAGTCAAGAAGCTGGAAACCTTGCCAGGGCAGTCACCAATCTCAGGCCCAACACCTGTAGCTATTGCCAGGAGTTCTGCTCCAGATGGGCGCATATCCAGACTGGATTTTGGGGCTGTGCCACCAAACCGGTCACAGGAACATAGTCGGAAGCACACAGGTGTAGGTTCACATCCACTCAGTGAATCTGAGCATGCTGGCAGGCTGCCACCAACACCTTTGAAGGTGACTTTTCCACCATCGGCCAGAGTCAGTCGGGAACAAGATCAGAGCGAGTTTGATGACTTCAAGATGGCCACAGTCAAGTCGCCTGTAGACCTGCCACCTCCTGGCGATGCGCCCCTTATCGGAGATGAGGACAAATACAGTGCATTGAGAGTACTCAACCTTGACATTGACATTGCTGCAGCTTCTTTGTTTGAAGGTCAGGGTCAGACCTCAGAACATTCTAGTAAAGATAGTGCCAGCAGACAGGAGGTGACAGCTGAGCTGGCACGTGACGATGATGGCTGGGCAGATTTCTCTGCGGCACCTGAGGACACTTCAGCCTCGACTGCTGCACCAGGAAAAGAAACGAGCGTGCAGCAGACCTTACCATCAGGTGAGACACATGATATAATCTTTACAGATCTGGAATATGAGATCATCATTCATCTTTCTCTGATGAAATATTTATTCGTTATGAGATCATATGATCTGGGCATTTGGGGTCAGGTAAAAGAATTATTGCTGCAGACCTAAAGGGGCTTGGAATCACCAGCTGGAATGAGAAGATAGTCACAGAGATGAGAGGAGATGGGTGATATCTGCAACAGTGAACCTTGGCGGTTCTCAGCATTACAGAAACAGATGTATCAGCCATGTGGGCACTTGTGATCTTCAATTAAACCCATCCATGACCACAGTGTCCTGCAACATCATGTGGTGATAATTGTGATGCTGATGTTAACATTATTGCATCATTTCCTGTGATAATTTGCTAATTACGATCCCAGTACCAAGTGTTTATCCATGAGGCGGGGAGTCTGGAACAATGCCAGGTATGTCCGGTAAATCATGGAACAATGCCAGGTATGTCCGGTAAATCATGGAGCAATGCCAGGTATGTCCGGTAAATCATGGAACGATGGCAGGTATGTCCGGTAAATCATGGAACAATGCCAGGTTTGTAAGTGATGTCACTGTCAATGTGACCTCCTTGTAAGTGATGTCACTGTCGTGCTGATCTACTTGATATGTGATGTCACTGTCATACCCACTTTACTTTCAGTGACATTTCCTATTACCTATTTTATTTCTGTAATCAGGGAGCACAGGTTAGTTGAACAAAATATGTCTTGATTGGATATACATGGTAAGGAGGTCAGTTGCCTTCCAGCCCTGACAGTTGCTCTGTGTATAGTCTCATAGCCACATTGGTCTGCCTTGGAGCTGTGCTAGCTGGGACAAGCCAGTTTGCTGCTGCAGAGGATTGAACCCCTGCCACTGTCCGGGCACTTTAGCACACTAATGGCTGTACTCCTGGGTCTGTAATAGTCTTATCATCATGTGTTTCATGTTAACAGATTATAGCTTTGTTACTTTCAGGTTCTGCATTTGGTAGCAAAGTCCATAATTCCACTCCTGCACTTGTAAAACAGTGGGATATGAACCCATCAGGGCCTGGGAGGGATCAGATACCGCTGCAGGGACAGACTTTGGACAGTCTAGAAGTAGGCTGGGATAAACATCAGCTAGGAGACTGGGAGGTCACAGCCAGTGAGATTGCTGTCGGCTGCCATCAGGATGCTGTAGGACAACCACCGGGCAGTCCTAACAACAGCAGCATTAATCAGGTCAGCCCCTCAGGTCTCCCCGTCACTGCTGGCTTCCCCAAGAGCTCATCTGTAGCTGCTTCGGTTCGCATTGACCTGGATCAGATGTTGGCTGGGGATGAGGGCTGGGGACAGTTTTCACAGACCGCATCATCGCTGGCCTCTGGCACATCGGCCGGCGCGTTCTCCCAGAATACAAGAGGTGGTGACGCAAGTGACCACAAAGATTTACCCTCTGTAGATGGTCACAGTACTGGTGACGACGACTGGTGCGATTTCAGCGGTGCCGATTCTGGAGGCATCTCGGCCAAGGTCGGCACTGCTGTGGCAGGAACTGATGTAACAGAAAATGTTGACAGCAGAGGCAAGTTTGTTACCATCAAGAAGCAGAACCTGGGCACCAGTGAGATTATGGGTCTGTTCAAGGTCAGAGATGATCCAGCAATATTGTCCACTTACCAGCTACCACAGCAGCAGCAGCAGCAACATCATCACCACCACCAACACAGCAGCAAGACTGCTGCCAGGTAGGTTCTCTGCCATGTCTCCCACATTGGTTGTGTGTTCAACTCAAAAATGAGCGTCTGTTGGTTTTCTGCTAGCATCAACATTATTGTTGTCATTGTTAACTTATGTTGTTGCCTCTGTGTGTATTTCAGCCTTCTGGCATTGTTGTTTCTAGGTCACCGGGGCAAAAGGGTTAACTTCATGAAAACACAGTAGTAGGTAATTTTTAGAAGTTTGTGGAAATTACTTATGAAGGTCCCAATATGAGTTCTGGAGTTCCATTGGGTGCCGGGGGGGGGGTGGGGGGTGTTAACCTACTGCCTTCCCAGCAAGCATGTCATACAAGATAACTAATTAGGAGAGTTGCCTTTGAAAGTAGAGTGCATCTACCTGAGAGGTGAGAAACCAACATAAACTCCAAGGAAGCAAAAGACCAAGCTCATATTAAAAAATGTTGACTAACTGAGGACTTGTAGATGTTGTTTGAATAATATATCCCTGCTCGGATCAGAAGTTTTTATTTCTTATTTATTACATAAATATTTGTCTTAAACAAGTTTGTGTTGATAAGGTTTGACTGTATGCAGTCTTGTCCAAAAAGAAGATAATGATTCTGCATACTGTTACAGTCACGGACATGGTAGTGTTCGCACTGGCGGCTCAAACCATGGACACCGCAGATCTTCAGACTTTGATGATGACCTAGGTCCACCTCCCATGGACTTTGGGCACGATGATGACTATGATGACCTTGCCTTCTCCAGAGGGTACGACCTGGATGACTTCATGCAGCCTCCCCCTCCAGCAACAACCTACAGCCCATTTGGGGTCAGCCACACAAGCCCGCTGTACTCTCGGGCTGGGGGTCTCAGTAAATGTGAGTGCTGCCTGGTCCATGTCACCTCCGTCTGCCAGCTCAGCATTAACAACTTTGTTTACCAGCTCAGCATTAACACCTTTGTTTACCAGCTCAGCATTAACACCTTTGTTTACCAGCTCAACATTAACACCTTTGTTTACCAGCTCAGCATTAACACCTTTGTTTACCAGCTCAACATTAACACCTTTGTTTACCAGCTCAACATTAACACCTTTGTTTACCAGCTCAGCTTACCAGCTCAGCATTAACACCTTTGTTTACCAGCTAAACATTAACACCTTTGTTTACCAGCTCAGCATTAACACCTTTGTTTACCAGCTCAGCATTAACACCTTTGTTTACTAGCTCAACATTAACACATATTGTGAAGGTGTGCAATTTTGTGTTCTATTCTATGTTAAGTAAATGACATATTTATGTTCTGTTTTAGGTTCGGTAAAGTCATATTTATGTTCTATTTTAAGTTCAGTAATTGACACATTTATATTCTGTTTCAAGTTCAGTAAATGACATATTTATGTACTAGTCTATGTTCAGCAATGGACACATTTATTTTCTGTTCTGTGTTCAGTAAATGACATATTTATGTTCTGTTCTGTGTTCAGTAAATGACATATTTATGTTCTGTTCTGTGTTCAGTAAATGACATATTTATGTTCTGTTCTAATTTTCAACAAATGACATTTTTATATTCTGTTCTACATTTAGTAAAAGACAACAAGGAAGACAGTGGGTCAGTTCACAGCCTTGACCTGCCATCTGTGCGACCTACGAACCCCTCTAGCAGTGACAGCCAGTCAGTTTCCAGCGCAGACCTGGTCACTGGAGAGATGACCGGTGCTGGTGTGGTCAGTGCCGAGTCCAAGTCAGTGGACAGTCTGGACTTGAAGTCAGACTCGGCCGATGTGGATGTTGGCGATGGTGGCAGTCGAGCAGGTGAGCTCTTGTCGTCTCTGCTAGAAATGTTACCTACCTGTCTTTGATATTGGTTTTTGTAAATTCTTTTCTTAAACATACATAAAACAACAAACAGTGACACCTATGCACTATCCCCACATACCTTGTATCTTTAGCCCCTGCACAAAAGCTCTACCCCCCACCCCCATTTACTGGTTTTTTTATGACAGGAGGTGTTTGGGGTAATTTCCACTGTGCCTGTATAACAACTTTGATTTGAAAAATCTCCTGAGTGGTTTGAAAATCATCCAGTTTGATTAGAACAAATGTCCTAGATGGTTTGAAAAGTGTCCAGTTTAAAGTAAAAATGGTGTGTATGTATTAGGGCTGTACCGAATAGTGATTTTCACTATTTAGCCAAATACAATAGCGGGACCACCTATTCGGCCGAATACAAATACGAATACGAATAGTGTGTTTCATCATCAGATGCCTTGCCGACTGGCGTGGGCGAATATGCCTTGCCACAATCTACGATCTCCTGCAGCATGTATTAGTTCGTGTGCTGACACACCTCCATGCCATGCAACAAGACTGTCAAGAATCTTCTTTTGTTGTCTTCCGCTATCCCTCCTTCCACAGATCTTTCCAGTGGTCACCACATGTTCCATTTTCCCTCTTCTCATAACATGGCCGAAAAATGATGACTGTCTCCTTTTAATGTCTGTGATAAGTTTTCTTCGGGCTCCTGCAACTTTCAAAATCTCTTTGTTGCTTTTTTTTTTGGGCTGTCCATAGTATTTTAAGCATTGTTCTGTAAAACCACATCTCTGAGGCCTCAAGCAATTGTTTGGCCTGTCTACTGATTGTCCAGGACTCACAGCGCATTACCTTTAAATAAAAGTGCTTACTTGACGAGGCTAACAGTAACTATTGTACAGACCAAATTTTCCGCTTTAAAATTTCAGGCAAAATGTAATCACAACCTTACTTATCCGCTGCACCTTCACGAATACAGACGGAGGGTCGGTCGCACCTCGAGATAAATACAAAGACAATTTTTAGCACGCTGCGGTTGGCATTCTATGCCGTATGATGCACTTTGAGTGTGAAACAAGAAAAAATTATGTTCAACAGTGGCGAGAAAAGACAGTTTAACTTTTAACTTTTAAGTATCTTTTCTTGATTTTCGCCGTGGCACCCCTGGCTTAGGCACCCAGTTTAAGAACCTTTGCTGTAATGCCTCGGTCGAGTCAGCAGGCAAAGACCTAGCCAGCTACTATACCATGCAACCGGGTCGCAGTTTTTCCCGCTACGAGAGACTTGAGCAACAGCAACTATTGTGTTAACAATAGAGTTATCTTAGTCCATCGCAGTGTATACACAACGGATGTATGGTAACAACTATTCGTATTAGGCCCGACTGCAAGTATTTGGCAAATTACCGAATAGTTATTAAGTCCACTATTCGGCCCCGAAGCGAATATGAAGCGAATATTCAATACAGCCCTAATATATATATATATAATTCATTGGCACCTTTCCGTATTTCCAGACGATAGTGTTATATTGTGCTATGAGGAAGCTTGAAACTCACAGCCCATGGCGATGGCGAGTGTGACTAGCAAGACCCGCCTGTGTCAAAAGAAGTCTTCCACAATGATATATATATATGTATATAATGTGCGCGCACGCACACATGCGCACAACAAACACAAACACAGACACACAGGACAGGACAGGACAGACAGACACCTGAGTTTGTATCTCTGTACATCAAACTGCTGACAGATCGTATATTTCACTTTCTGTTTTATTACAGTCATTTTCTAGAAGACACCTGAGATTTGAATTGTTTATAATATATATACATACAGACCTCTCTCTGCCTCACCAGGTGCTCCGGTGTCTGAGCAAGCCTCTAGCAAGCCCCACCAGCCCATCCAGCCCCAGGAACTGTTGGCAACCATGCCAGATTTTGCTGACAGGTACAACATCGAGAGAGAAGCTCAGGTGAGTTGTTAGAGCAACCCATTAATAGATGTTGTTGGTAGCCGGGTAAGTGGGTGAGCACAGAATTACAGTATTTGAACATTGATGTTGTTGGTAGCAACAGCGGGCAAGTGAGTGAGCACAGAATTACAGTATTTGAACATTGATGTTATAGAAACATAACCTTCCCCTGTAGGTACTGGGGCCCCAGGAGGTTGGGGGGCAGGGGGCAACAAGACCTAATTCCCCTTCTAATAAGCATGTCATAAAAGGTGACTATTCCGAGATTTTGCTAGTTGAATATTTTGAGCCAGAGGTACAGATTTTGCAGCCTAGCTGTCAACCACAGTATACCAGCTGCCCTGTTGAGGGCACATGCAGAGGAATCAGCTGAGTTGAGAACTGGAGACCTTGTGGGAAGATTTGAGACACAGAGAAGAACAGTTGACACAGTTACAGAGTCAGCTGTCTCATGGTGTGGTTACCTCCCCAGATGTGGTGAGACATGCAGCTGGGAACCAGAAGGCACAGTGTTCGCTCACAGAAGCAAGCATAGACTCAGACATATATTCTCTGGTGTATTTCTGCCCGGTAGTTTTTTACCCCTGTCTGTTAATTGCCCAAATCTGTGCTGATGATAATTGGGTGTTTTTCACCCCTGTCTGTTAATTGCCTAAATCTGTGCTAATGATAACTAGGTGTTTTACACCCCTGTCTGTTGATTGCCCAAATCTGTGCTGATGATAATTGGGTGTTTTACACCCCTGTCTGTTGATTGCCTAAATCTGTGCCCACTGATAGTTGAGTGTTTTTCACCCCTGTCTTTTGATTGCCTAAATCTGTGCCACTAATAGTTGAGTGTTTTTCACCCCTGTCTGTTTAATTTGCCAAATCTGTGCTAATGATAATTGGGTGTTTTACACCCCTGTCTGTTGATTGCCCAAATCTGTGCCAATGATAATTGGGTGTTTTTCATCCGTCTGTTGATTTCACCCCCATCTGTTCATTGCCCAAATCTGTGCCACTGATAGTTGATAGTTCTTCCTCAAGAATAATTCATCCATTCACTTTTTCACTCTCTCAGTCCCATGTGTAAGCATTAGAACTCTTGTTTAACTCTCTCAGTCCCATGTGTAAGCATTAGAACTCTTGTTTAACTCTCTCAGTCCCATGTGTAAGCATTAGAACTCAGTTTTAAGTCCTGGATTGTAGACAGCTGCAGTGTTAGCAGCCAGTGGTTCACATGTTCACTTGTATGGCTCTCGGAGCAGCTGATGTTAGCAGCCAGTGATTCACATGTTCACTTGTATGGCTCTCGGAGCAGCTGGTGATTTGGCAGCCAGTGATTCACATGTTCACTTGTATGGCTCTCGGAGCAGCTGGTGATTTGGCAGCCAGTGATTCACATGTTCACTTGTATGGCTCTCGGAGCAGCTGGTGATTTGGCAGCCAGTGATTCACATGTTCACTTGTATGGCTCTCGGAGCAGCTGGTGATTTGGCAGCCAGTGATTCACATGTTCACTTGTATGGCTCTCGGAGCAGCTGGTGATTTGGCAGTTGCTCAGTTTTACGTTGAAAATGGACTCTTTGTGTCCTACAGTCATGTCAGGCATGGGGTGAGTTTGACTTTGCTAGCAGATTTAGTTAGTGGACATTATACCTAGGCAATGAAATACATATCATGTTGGAACTGATTGAAAAATTCCAGTGTGGTGTTTGGTGAAATATCTCTATGTGGTGTTTGGTTAAATATCTCTATGTAGTGTTTGATTAAATATCTCTATGTAGTGTTTGGTTAAATATCCCTGTGTTGTGTTTGGTTAAATATCCCTGTGTGGTGTTTGGTTAAATATCCCTGTGAGGTGTTAAGGGAAATATCCCTGTGTGGTGTTAAGGGAGATATCCCTGTGTGGTGTTAAGGGAGATATTCCTGTGTTTTGGTTGGTGAAATATTTATTTGTGTGCTGTTTCATTAAATATTCGTGTGTGGTGTTTGGGATATCCCTAAAAGGTATTAAGGGAGATACGCTGTAGTGTTAAAGGAGATATCCCTGTCGCGAGCCCACTGATATAGTGAGGGTGTGGGTTTGAACCTTAACAATGCCCACCCACGTGAGAAACTGGACTAATATCTAAGCTATGTTGATCCTAGACAGTCCTGGATAGCCAAGAAAACAGCGAGTGGCTCGTTCCATGAAATGAAAATTGCTATACTTGTATCCACAGGAGTAGGAGAAGGGATAGATAGATATCAGGATAAACCCACTGTGATATTATCTAGATACACAGTTAACCCCTTCCGACTTATCTCCTCTCCTGGCATTACTTAAAGGCCCCCATCAAGTGATTTAAATATTTGTTAGCTGAAGTAAACTAATATGCACAAAGACACTTGAGCCTAAGTACACAATTTACTCAACTATTTTGTAACAACATGAACAAGATTTATTGAATAAATCTAACCAAAATAAAATGAACTTGTTTAGGCTAGTAGAGTTGAGGTAATGTTAATAATGAAATTATATATGTAATTGGAAAGTAACAACCTTTGGACAGTTCTCAGCTTGAGACCCTGCCTATTCTTTTCCAGTTTGTCGTCCTCACTGCTTTCAAGCAGGTCGTTACACTCGACGGTCGGCAAAGAATGGATGCCTACTAGTCCCTGCCCAATGTGGGAACTGTGATAAAGAAACAAGCGCATATCTGTAGTATCTAATCTAGATGTACACTAAGCATGTATATTATAAAAACATGAAACATGTTTATTTAAATAAAACATTTCACCTCTCCCTCATTTTCACATTCACTCCTGTCCAGTTTGGAAGGGCTTATGTCTCACATTAAAGCCGTTACATTTACTGCCTTCCTCTACTCACGTCCTGTAATGATAGTCAAGTCTTCTATGTCTGATGTCATCTCTGGTACAGACTCAAAATGACAATCAGTCAGACAGAACAAGTTCTGGAATCAAGGCTTGGAACAATGGACGCGCCCAGAATGCTAACAATAGTTCTGGGGCGAATCAAATAACAAATCACATGGATTTACTCTCCGGGATCAATCACCGCATTAGCCTCCCGGGAGTTAAACACATTTCAGTGTGCTAGCTGTATGTAATACAGATTCACATTAACCACACGTGACAAGATTGCCAAAGTTATCTTCACGCTTGTGATTTCAAAAACGTGATAGTTCATAAAATTTCAATGGTAACATCCACATTTAGGTTTTACAACATTGAAACACATGTGCACGAAAAAACATTCCTGACACTATCAATTAGGATATAAAGCAATGTGACTACGAGAATGGAGAAATGTCCGCCTAGGAGTACTACAAAGTGATGAAGACACACACTTGAGCAAAAAGACAGTTAGATTTCTATCAGGAAATAAAGGTTTTCAAACTAGTTTTCCTTACCTGGAGAATGAAATCACAATGCCAAAAGTTCTGTCTCAAGCTTAGGTTTAAGCCCAACAAATGGCATGCTTTTGACAGAGTCTCATTTACCCTTTTATAACTTTTCTAAGCGCCTCCTACATTACTCCTAAAACCATTCTCATTCAAGGATGTCACAGCTCCTCCCCATGGGTAAGTCTATTCGCTGTCAGTCAGTGACTGTACAACAATTGTTTGAATTCCCATGGTCACATTCTCCAGGTTCAATCAAGCTGGTCAAAGCTAATAAACATAGTCACACCTCCTGCCTACTTCAACCTGTCAGGTTGTTTGCTAACAACTCCACCAGACCTTTGGCGATCTGGCCTGCACTAAAGTTGGGTAACCTCAGGGGGAGATAATGGCAATTAGCCTGAGTTATCTGCTCCTAAAGGTCTGGCTAGAAGATAATTATCTGACACCTAAGTTTTGGCAAGTGAAATCTCAGTCACAAAGTCTGAGCCTGGTCAGTCTTATCTCTGTACCTTAACACTTAACGTCTGGGAAAGAGTCTCAGTGTTAGATATCACCAGCCGCCCAGAAGAATTAAATGTTTGTTCAGGTCGCCTTACTTAGATTAAGGATGTATCCAAAACCATATTATTTATGTATACTTTAGAATACATAGAAATAAAAGTAGGTTGAGGAAAGACATTCTGAAGTCACCGAGCGTATCGTCACAATCCCTGTGTAATGTTTGGGGAGATAGCCCTGTGTGATGTTAAAGGAGATAGCCCTGTGTGATGTTAAAGAAGATATCCCCTTGTGGTGTTTGGAGAGATATCCCTGTGTGGTGTTTGGGCAGATATCCCTGTGTGGTGTTTGGGCAGATATCCCTGTGTGGTGTTTGGGCAGATATCCCTGTGAGGTGTTTGGGGAGATATCCCTGTGTGGTGTTAAATGAGATATCTCTGTATGGTGTTAACACAGATATCCCTGTGAGGTGTTTGGGGGAGATATCCCTGTGTAGTGTTTGGGGAGATATCCCTGTGTGGTGTTTGGGGGAGATATCCCTGTGTGGTGTTTGGGGAGATAAAAGTAATCTGCAGACCAACAGCAGACAGTCACTGAGGTGTGTTCTCTCATGTTTGTGTCTTCCAGGGCAGTGATCGCTATGGTTATGAGTGGGAGCGTTGCCTGGCTAACTGTCTGAAGGTGATTTCTGAAGCAAACTGCCTGTTCAATACCATCAACAGTTCATCTGTGTGTAATGAGATTCTCAAGTCATCGCAGGGCTGTGACTATATGACCTGTGAGTGACCTCTGACTTGTGTGTGTGTGTGCATGGGTGCACGTGCGTGCAAGAGAGAGAGAGAGGAGAGAGAGAGAGAGAGAAAGAGAGAGAGAGAATCTGTGTATGCACCACTCACTTACTGGATTTCTGGGTTATTTTCGTATCCTTTACAGGACGTTGCAGAACCAACTCCAACAGCCCCTGGCTGTTGTGTGGTTTTTCTAGGCAAATTTATGTCCAGTAGTTTGCCATTGCTTTCTGGACGGTCGGCTTTCTTGATAACACTGTCAAAACCATCTCAAGGCGCATGGCTCGCAGCTGGTATCGAACCCGGCATTATGAAGCATTCGCATTGACTTAGCCACAGAGCCGACACTTACTAGACTAGCATTGGAAAATGATGGAGTAACTGGAGTCAGGGAAGATGTGTGCAATTTTTCTGGGGGGTGGGGGTTTAAGGAGGGTGTTGAGAGTATTGTGGAGGAGAAAGCAACAAAGAAATGTTTGGGATTGGGTGCTATTTCTTGACTCCACAAAAGCATCAGGAAATGATAGGGAGCATGTCAACACTTGTGGTGAAGTCGAGAGATGAGTCTCTTGTGAGGATATATGAGACCGGAATGTAAAACTATCAGAAGACAGTGAGTTGATGAAGGACATGCTAGTGTCTGCTGCTGACCTGTGACCTGAAGCAGGGGAAGATAAGCAGGTGAACTCTGCTTGTAGTCATGGCAAGAGTTATCTCAACATTCTCTGATGTGATTGCTGAGAGAGTTTCCTGCCTGCCTGTCTGTCTGTAAATATCTCCATGTTAAATGTCTGTCTCTGTAATGTTTGAGGATCCAGGTTTTATAGCTGAGTGCCATTTGTATCGTATTTTAACTTAACAGTTTTAGTGTCTTTTGTTGTTCTTATGTGCTAATAAATGCTTTTTGGCTGAACTTCCATTCTGTATTCCTGTGACTATGTTCTTGTAAAACTGATAACTCTTTGTTTATGAGCTTTGTATGAGTGGAAAGAGAGGCCAGGGAGGACACAGGCTGGCCAGTCTGACTGGACTGTGACACAGAATAGATCGCTAGAATGTGCCAGAGTCACTCAAGTACGAAATTTTTGTTTTAAGAACATCCTGTTTGAACTCTGAGATGTCTTCAAAAATGGTGTACTTAGTAAAAAGTATTGTTTACCTGTTTATTGTGGCTTGTTTGGATTAAGACAGCATATTGTCAAGTGACAAATAACAGCCCTGCAAAGTTACCTAGATGACATTAGCCAGAATTGCACTCAAGTGACTTTTGGCTTTGTACCACTGATGTAGACGCCTTACTTCTGAGACCCCAAAAGCAGTTATGTGTTATGGGGTACCCTGACTGACCAGCAGGGTGTGTTATGGGTACCCTGACTGACCAGCAGGGTGTGTTATGGGATACCCTGACTGACCAGCAGGGTGTGTTATGGGGTACCCTGACTGACCAGCAGTATGTGTTATGTAGTACCCTGACTGACCAGCAGTATGTGTTATGGGGTACCCTGACTGACCAGCAGGGTGTGTTATGGGGTACCCTGACTGACAAGCAGGGTGTGTTATGGGGTACCCTGTTTGACCAGCAGTGTGTGTTATGGGGTACCCTGTCTGACCAGCAGGGTGGGGTAGCTGAGATGGCACCAGGGATGTTCAGGTGTATTTCTAGTCCCATAGGTGCAACGGTTGTTTGTTTGTGCGACACCTGTTGTCACTAATTGTTCTCATCTGGCCTGTCCTTCTGTGCTCCACAGGTGTTGTGGAAATATACCGGGTTGTGTGCAGAGTTCTTACCTCCATGAGGGTTACAGGTAAGTCCAGGTAGTATAGCACTGGAACAGAGTCTGCACCTGTGTACATGTTACCTTCTTCCACAGGGCGAACACTGTCAGCATGGTAATAGTTGATCAGCCAAGCATGTGGATGTCAGTGTTCTGCTTGGATTCAGCCAAGTATATGGATGTCAGTGTTCTGCTTGGGTTCAGCCAAGTATATGGATGTCAGTGTTCTGCTTGGGTTCAGCCAAGTATATGGCTGTCAGTGTTCTGCTTGGGTTCAGCCAAGTATATGGATGTCAGTGTTCTGCTTGGGTTCAGCCAAGTATGTGGCTGTCAGTGTTCTGCTTGGATTCAGCCAAGCATGTGGCTGTCAGTATTCTGCTTGGGTTCAGCCAAGTATATGGCTGTCAGTGTTCTGCTTGGGTTCAGCCAAGTATGTGGCTGTCTGTGTTCTGCTTGGGTTCAGCCAAGTAGGTTGCTGTCAGTGTTCTGCTTGGGTTCAGCCAAGTATGTAGCTGTCAGTGTTCTGCTTGGGTTCAGCCCACTGTTTGGCTATCAGTGTTCTGCTTGGGTTAATATTTCTGTGTACAACTTGACATTCTCCTGTGCAAAATGGGAGAGTTGTGCATTATCACTCACTCTCTCATCTTCATTCCAGGGCTGTGGTGACAATTCCGGACTCAGCTCAACTCTATTATCTTAATGCCATTGCTTCCTTGAATCAAAAAATAAAATCAAGATTGGATAAGTATGTTATGATTGATTGGCGCCTTTCTATCTTTCCAGACAATAGAGGCTTAAGTATGTCAGGATTGAATTAGTATGTCGAGCTAAGATCAGTATGTCAAGATAGGATCAGTATGTCAAGATTGGAGCAATGTGTCAAGATTGGAGCAATGTGTCAAGATTTGATAACTATGTCAAGATTGGAGCAATGTGTCAAGATTTGATAACTATGTCAAGATTGGAGCAATGTGTCAAGATTTGATAACTATGTCAAGATTGGAGCAATGTGTCAAGATTGGAGCAATGTGTCAAGATTTGATAACTATGTCAAGATTGGAGCAATGTGTCAAGATTTGATAACTATGTCAAGATTGGAGCAATGTGTCAAGATTTGATAACTATGTCAAGATTGGAGCAATGTGTCAAGATTGGAGCAATGTGTCAAGATTTGATAACTATGTCAAGATTGGAGCAATGTGTCAAGATTTGATAACTATGTCAAGATTGGAGCAATGTGTCAAGATTTGATAACTATGTCAAGATTGGATCCGTATACTGGAGTAGAAATGGGAATGTAGTAGATGTCAGTCTTCGCTGCCTTGCCAGATTCTGTACTCTCTAGTGTAGCTGACCACCACTTGCCAGATTCTGTACTCTCTAGTGTAGCTGACCACCACTTGCCAGATTCTGTACTCTCTAGTGTAGCTGACCACCACTTGCCAGATTCTGTACTCTCTAGTGTAGCTGACCACCACTTGCCAGATTCTGTACTCTCTAGTGTAGCTGACCACCACTTGCCAGATTCTGTACTCTCTAGTGTAGCTGACCACCACTTGCCAGATTCTGTACTCTCTAGTGTAGCTGACCACCACTTGCCAGATTCTGCTCTCTCTAGTGTAGCTGACCACCACTTGCCAGGGTCTACATAGGTAGACACCAGGTTATGGGTAGATGATGCCAGTTACCTGGGAGGTAAGCACCAGGTTATGTGTAGATGATGCCAGTTACCTGGGAGGTAAGTACCAGGTTATGTGTAGATGATGCCATTTACCTTAGAGGTAAGCACCAGGTTATAGGTAGATGATGCCAGTTACCTTAGAGGTAACCACCAGGTTATGTGTAGATGATGCCAGTTACCTTAGAGGTAACCACCAGGTTATGTGTAGATTATGTCAGTTACCTTAGAGGTAACCACCAGGTTATGGGTAGATGATGCCAGTTACCATGGACGTAAGCACCAGGTTATGGGTAGATAATGCCAGTTACCTGGGAGGTAAACACCAGGTTATGGGTAGATGATGCCAGTTACCTTAGAGGTAAGCACCAGGTTATGGGTAGATGATGTCAGTTACCTTAGAGGTAAGCACCAGGTTATAGGTAGATGATGACAGTTACCTTAGAGGTAAGCACCAGGTTATGGGTAGATGATGCCAGTTACCTTAGAGGTAAGCACCAGGTTATAGGTAGATGATGACAGTTACCTTAGAGGTAAGCACCAGTTTATGTGTAGATGATGCAAGTTATCTGGGAGGTAAGCACCAGGTTATAGGTAGATGATGCCAGTTACCTAGGAGGTAAGCACCACATTATGTGTAGATGATGCCAGTTAAATTATAGGTAAGCATCAGGTTATGGGTAGATGATGCCAGTTACCTTAGAGGTAAGCACCAGGTTATGGGTAGATGATGACAGTTACCTTAGAGGTAAGCACCAGGTTATGGGTAGATGATGCCAGTTACCTCAGATGGACCTAGCACTAATTCAAGCTGCAGTCAAAGACACAAACCTGTGAGGTTCATAATGAGGTTTGAGATACTTACCAGAGGAGGAAGAAGAAGAGGATTGATCTAGTGAAATATTTGGGAAGCAAGGTGTACTCAGAGATGTTTTTGTGTGTGTGTCCCCAGCTATATCTACCAAAGAGCTAGAGCAGACGCTAAAGCACATCCACCTGGCCTGGAACAATTTGACTGCCTTCCTTGTGGGAACTTCCTTACTGGTGAGTGTGTCTGGTCTTCATGTCTCCATACTTGGCTCATTGTCATTTTCATTGTTCTTATCACAGATGTAATCCCTAGCAGTCTTCTAGATCACGGAAACACATTCGCCATCACCACAGTTGATGAACACTTGCATGTATCACTAGATGAAATATCACAGTTTATAAACACTTGCATGTATCACTAGATGAAATATCACAGCTGATGAACACTTGCATGTATCACTAGATAAAATATCACAGTTGATAAACACTTGCATGTATCACTAGATGAAATATCACAGTTGATAAACACTTGAATGTATCACTAGATGAAATATCACAGCTGATAAACACTTGCATGTATCACTAGATGAAATATCACAGTTGATAAACACTTGCATGTATCACAAGATGAAATATCACAGCTGATGAACACTTGCATGTATCAATAGGATGAAATATCACAGTTGATAAACACTTGCATGTATCAATAGATGAAATATCACAGCTGATAAACACTTGCATGTATCAATAGGATGAAATATCACAGTTGATAAACACTTGCATGTATCAATAGATGAAATATCACAGCTGATAAACACTTGCATGTATCAATAGGATGAAATATCACAGTTGATAAACACTTGCATGTATCAATAGGATGAAATATCACAGCTGATGAACACTTTCATGTATCACTAGATGAAATATCACAGTTGATAAACACTTGCATGTATCACTAGATGAAATATCACAGCTGATAAACACTTGCATGTATCACTAGATGAAATATCACAGTTGATAAACACTTGCATGTATCACTAGATGAAATATCACAGCTGATGAACACTTGCATGTATCAATAGGATGAAATATCACAGTTGATAAACACTTGCATGTATCAATAGATGAAATATCACAGCTGATAAACACTTGCATGTATCAATAGGATGAAATATCACAGTTGATAAACACTTGCATGTATCAATAGGATGAAATATCACAGTTGATAAACACTTGCATGTATCAATAGGATGAAATATCACAGTTGATAAACACTTGCATGTATCAATAGGATAAAATATCACAGTTGATAAACACTTGCATGTATCACTTGATGAAATATCACAGCTGATGAACACTTGCATGTATCACTAGGTGAAATATCACAGCTGATAAACACTTTCATGTATCAATAGATGAAATATCACAGCTGATGAACACTTTCATGTATCACTAGATAAAATACAACCATTGGTGAACACTTTAGTGTGTCACTAGATTAAATACCACAGTTGATTAACATTTGCATGGATCACTAGCTAAAATACCACAGTTTATGAACGCTTGCATGTATCACTGAATGCAATACTACAGTTGATTACCACTTGCATGTATCACTGGATGAAATACCACCATTGGTGAACACTTGCATGTATCACTGGATGCAATGCCACCATTGGTGAACACTTGCATGTATCACTAAATGAAATACCACAGTTGATGAATGCTTGCATGTATCACTAAATGAAATACCACAGTTGGTAAATGCTTGCATGTATCACTAGATGAAATACCACAGTTGGTGAGTACTTGCATGTATCACTAGATGAAATACCACTGTTGACTTGAGTGTATCACTAGATGAAATACCACAGTTGGTGAACACTCGCATGTATCACTAGATGAAATACCACAGTTGGTGAACACTTGCATGTATCACTAGATGAAATGCTACAGTTGATAAACACTTGCAAGTGTTACTAGATGAAATACCACCGCTGGTAAACACTTGCATGTATCACTAAATGAAATACCACCGTTGACTTGAGTGTGTCACTAGATGAAATACCACAGTTGGTGAACACTTGAGTGTGTCACTAGATGAAATGCTACTGTTGCATGTATCACTAGATGAAATACTACAGTTGATAAACACTTGAATTTGTCACTAGGTGAAATACCACCATTAGTAAACACTTGAGTGTGTCACTAGATGAAATACCACCATTGGTGAGTAAACACTTCATTGTGTTACTAGATGAAATACCACAGTTGATGAACACTTGCATGTATCACCATATAAAATACCACAGTTGATAAACACTTGCATGTATCACTAGATGAAATACCACAGTTGGTGAACACTTGAATGTATCACTAGATGAAATACCACAGTTGGTGAACACTCGCATGTATCACTACATAGAACACCACTAAGCTCTTGAGTAATCACTGTCTCCAAAGACACAAACTTCTGTTGCTCCAGCAATGATCCTCAGGGATGTCAGAGTCACCAGCACTGACAAAACTGAACCCGGAGTTGAAAATCAACACAGTGGTCACAGTGGTGTTGAGACAAACATCTTGATCACTTGACCAGTCTTTCATTGCCCGGCCTGTTATCACTTGACCAGTCTTTCATAGCCCGGCCTGTTATCACTTGACCAGTCTTTCATAGCCCGGCCTGTTATCACTTGACCAGTCTTTCATAGCCCGGCCTGGAACTGGTCAAAGAGGCAGATCTGTGGAGACTGATTAACTGTGGAAGAGTAGCTAGCCGGCACTAAACCAGTGATATGGAGTGGCTTTCCACCAGTGACAGAGTTCTTTGATGTGGATCTACTTCAACATTGTGTAGTTTGTGTTACATTGTCTGTTTGAACCTCTCTGAGAAACCTCTCTGGGGTTAACACATGCTTGAGGCTGGTAATGAAACCCATAACTCCAGTATTGGCAGGTGACTGAACTAACTACTGGACCTCATGATGTCTGTATATTGAATGCGTTTAACTGTCTTGTTGCAGCCGGACGAGACATCGCTGACCTTCAGCAACTGTGTGCTCAAGTCAGACTGGGAAGATGCCCAGCACCTGGCCTGTGGTCTGTGTCTGCTGAATGTTGACGCCAGACCTCCCCCAGCCCCTGCGGGGCCTCACCCTGGGAGCATGCTAGTCACCAACAGCTGTAAGCTGACCTATGCTGGGCGCCAGTACCACGCCACCTGTGCCAACTTCTGGGTCAACTGTGTGGACCAGACCCTGCCTTCGTTAACCTTGCCTGACCTTTTATAATATAGGACAAGAAAGGGGGGGGGGGGGAGGGGTTGGGCTTTTGAAAGACCAAATGTGGGAGTCCTGACTTGTGTGGGACCAAATGTATGGGCCCTGACTTGTGTGGGTGTACGGGCCCACTTGTGTGGGATTGTACGGGCCCTGACTTGTGTGGGACCAAATGTTGTACTTGTGGGACCAAATGTACGGGACCCTGACTTTGTGTGGACCAAATGTGCCCTGAAATGTACCAAATGGGCCCTGACTTGTGTGGGACCAAATGTACGGACCCTGACTTGTGTGGGACCAAATGTACGGGCCCTGACTTGTGTGGGACCAAATGTACGGGCCCTGACTTGTGTGGGACCAAATGTACGGGCCCTGACTTGTGTGGGACCAAATGTACGAGCCCTGACTTGTGTGGGACCAAATGTACGGGCCCTGACTTGTGTGGGACCAAATGTACGGACCCTGACTTGTGTGGGACCAAATGTACAGGCCCTGACTTGTGTGGGACCAAATGTACGGACCCTGACTTGTGTGAGACCAAATGTACAGGCCCTGACCTGTGTGGGACCAAATGTACGGGCCCTAACTTGTGTGGGACCAAATGTACGGGCCCTGACTTGTGTGGGACCAAATGTGGGAATCCTGACCTGTATAGGACCAAATGTACGGGCCCTGACTTGTGTGGGACCAAATGTATGGACCCTGACTTGTGTGGGACTAAATGTACGGACCCTGACTTGTGTGGGACCAAATATCGAGATCCTGATCTGTGTGAGACCAAATATTGTGGGCCCTGATTTGTATACACAATGCTGGTGACCCAAAATTATGTGTAACAGTTTGCTGATAATCACTGGATGGATCTGTTGCATATGATAGTAGCATGACATTTGTCAAGTTGCAGGCTGACTTGGCCAAAGACAATCAGATCAGAGACAAATGAGAGGTTGTTTGGTAATCAGATCAGCTCAGTGTGGTTCCACATGTTCCTGATGGATGTCAACATTTGTATGATAGAGACTTTCCAGGCATAGCAATGTTTTTGTTTTTGTTTAACCTATACGCGCTCTACTCTTACCTGATATTTACCTTGGATCGATTTCTTGTGTTGACCCCCAGTCTCTGTCACTTGTTATCATTTGTCTTGTCCATAGTGTTTGCAGTGTGTCTCCTTGGTTGTCATAACTGAAACCTGGTGTTCAGTCTTTGTCACCAGATGGTGTCGGTTACAGATACTGTCTGCTCCAGTGGCACTCATGGGTTGTTTGCTCCTGGGATTCAACCCATCTCTTACATTGATGCTGGCTGAAGCCACACTGACATGTCAGCACAAGTATCCTCTTGCTTCATTTGTTCTATTTTCTAGTACATGTTTATAGTCAGTCATCACAATATTACCCTTCTCCTCCATGGAGTTTGCTCTAAAAACTGGTGCTCTTGAAGCCCACATGTTGGCTGGTTGGTTGTCTGGTGCTCTTGTCTTGTGCTTTTGAAGCCCACATGTTGGCTGCTTGGTGCTCTTAAAGATCACAGGTTGGTAGCTTGATGCTACGGCATGACATGGATAGTATCTCCATGTAAAAACACAGCACATGATGTTCACTCTAACGCCTAATCTTTGACAGTGTGCAGATCTTGTTGTGTTGTTGCTGCCTCAACTCCAGGCTACACTAGCCTGCCACTAGCCACACCAACACTCCAGGCTACACTAGCCTGCCACTAGCCACACCAACACTCCAGGCTACACTGGCCTGCCACTAGCCACACCAACACTTCAGGCTACACTGGCCTGACACAAGCCACGCCAACACTCCAGGCTACACTGGCCTGCCACTAGCCACACCAACACTCCAGGCTACACTGGCCTGCCACTAGCCACACCAACACTCCAGGCTACACTGGCCTGACACAAGCCACACCAACACTCCAGGCTACACTGGCCTGACACAAGCCACACCAACACTCCAGGCTACACTGGCCTGACACAAGCCACGCCAACATTCCAGGCTACACTGGCCTGCCACTAGCCACACCAACACTCCAGGCTACACTGGCCTGCCACAAGCCACGCCAACACTCCAGGCTACACTGGCCTGACACAAGCCACGCCAACACTCCAGGCTACACTGACCTGACACAAGCCACACCAACACTCCAGGCTACACTGGCCTGCCACTAGCCACACCAACACTCCAGGCTACACTGGCCTGCCACTAGCCACATTTCTGGTGAGAACAGTCGGTACACATTTGTCCCACACATAACTGCTTACTGTCTTTCATATCGGGCTGTGACTTATTGATTGTGTAATCTATTGTTCATGTCATAACATATTAATGTGAAACAAGATGTTTTGTTATCTGTATATTGCTAGTGTTGTGTTCTGTTTGTACCAAACTGTGATGTATGAATGTTGTACAACATATGAATGCAGTGTTTATCCTGTGATGTAGAAGTTGTTTTGTTTTTGCAGTGATATAGTGATTAGTTCTAATGCCGGTAGACCACACTGATGTCAGAGATATCATCTGTTGTAGTTCTTGTCATCTGTTGTAGTTCTTGTCATCTCTCTCTTCCATTGCTATCATTGTCATTTGATTTATCTTGTAGTTCCTGGCTTCTGTGGTTATAAATGCCTGTCATAACCTGTCACCTTTGTGACAGTTGACAACTGTCATTTATGGTAGTTCTTTTCTTCTTACTTACTGTTCTTGCAACATGTCAGTTATAGTTTTTGCTACACGTCAGCTGTGTCCCATGTTATGGCTATGGTAACTGTTACTTTAAAAAGATGGTCACATGACAGTGTAACAAAGTTTGTCAGTTTTCACCCTGCGTGACAATGTCAGATGTCCATGTTGTGTGTTTTGTTCGGAGAAATTCTAGATGATGATG
Source organism: Candidula unifasciata (assembly GCA_905116865.2). Classification (NCBI taxonomy): domain Eukaryota; kingdom Metazoa; phylum Mollusca; class Gastropoda; order Stylommatophora; family Geomitridae; genus Candidula; species Candidula unifasciata. The sequence continues at coordinate 418,545 of CAJHNH020001879.1, forward strand.
TCAGCATGGTTAAGCACTAGCAAGGAGATAAAAATTAGAATTTTAATAATAAATATTAAATATTATAATATTATTATTAAATTTTCTATTCCCTTTACAGTCCTCCTTTCGAACAGCGTAAAGGGAATAGAAAATTTAATATTGTCTGTCCAAAAACACAGTGAAGATCAAAATCTGTTCTTGAATTTAAAGAAAATGAAAATAATTTCCACAGATAAAACTGGCTGTCACCCAAAAATAACAATAAATGATGAAGAAATTGAAAATGTCACAAACTTTGAATATCTTTTCTCTATAATAAACAACAATGGAGACTGTTCGACAGAAATTAAAAGGAGGATGGCCATAGCAATGCAAAGATTGAACAGCCTTAAAAGTCTATGGTTAAGCACCAGCAAGGAGATAAAAATTAGAATTTTGAGAGCATGCATCTTCCCTGTGGCTACATACGGATGTGAGTCGTGGACTATCTCTCAGTCCTTAAGAAAGAGAATAGGGGCTTTTGAGCTGAAATGTTATAGAATGATTCTCAGAATATCTTGGACAAAGAAGATGAGAAATACTGACATCTTAAAAGATCTGAACATCAAGGAAGATTGGCTAATAAACAGCATCCTTTCTCGAAAGCTGAAATATTTTGGTCATATCAAGCGCCACGACGAATTGGAAAAAAATTATAGCAGAAGGCATGGTACCAGGAAGGAGGGGCAGAGGCCGACCGACACGAAGATGGGCACAGGATATAAGTGACTCCTTGAGTGTGAAAGTTCATGAGGCGGGAGAACTGGCAAGAGACCGAGTTTCTTACAGGCAGACTGTGATGAGAGCGACGTTCTGCAAAGGACCTGCTACATGATGATGATGATGTCAGCATGATGTACTTGCTCACATAGTTGCTGAAGGAAATGTTTGATGTTGGTCTCATGTCTCATGTTCATAGCAGCTGTAGGAGACACCTGACAACCAGCTCAGATAGTTGCTGAAGGACATGTTTGATGTTAGTCTTATGTCTCTTGTTCATAGCAGCTCTAGGAGACACCTGACAACCAGCTCACATGGTTGCTAAAGGACATGTTTGATGTTAGTCTTATGTCTCTTGTTCATAGCAGCTCTAGGAGACACCTGACAACCAGCTCACATAGTTGCTAAAGGAAATGTTTGATGTTGGTTTCATGTCTCATGTTTATAGCAGCTCTAGGAGACACCTGACAACCAGCTCACATAGTTGCTGAAAGACATGTTTGATGTTAGTCTCATGTTTATAGCAGCTCTAGGAGACAACTGACAACCAGCTCAGATAGTTGCTGAAGGACATGTTTGATGTTAGTCTTATGTTCATAGCAGCTCTAGGAGACAACTGACAACCAGCTCAGATAGTTGCTGAAGGACATGTTTGATGTTAGTCTTATGTTTATAGCAGCTCTAGGAGACAACTGACAACCAGCTCAGATAGTTGCTGAAGGACATGTTTGATGTTAGTCTCATGTTTATAGCAGCTCTAGGAGACAACTGACAACCAGCTCAGATAGTTGCTGAAGGACATGTTTGATGTTAGTCTTATGTTTATAGCAGCTCTAGGAAACACCTGACAACCAGCTCAGATAGTTGCTGAAGGACATGTTTGATGTTAGTCTTATGTTCATAGCAGCTCTAGGAGACACCTGACAACCAGCCACACGTGCAGGTCTGCCAGATGAGGAAGTTGTAGAAGAGCCCACATTGTTGTGACAGTTTTTCCTACACAGATATTTGGAGAATATTCATGTTATTATCATCACAAAATATCAAATATCATCAGTCATTTGTAATATATTCCTGCCTGGAGAACTTGATTCTATTGTTAAATCGTATAATCACACTTGAATACTGTCATATGTCTTCATATTGTTTGAACTGGAAAATGTTTCCATGCCTGGAGATTGTCGTATATATCACAGAACTGTTTTTTTAATGTCATGTTTTTATGCTAATGTCATGTTTCATGAATGTCATGTCATTGTGATCTGTATTAATGTTTTGATCATGGTTGCAGAATGATGTACAACATTATCATCTTATATATATATATATACTATAATATATATATATATCATATTATATATTCCTATATATATATATGTATATATATATATATATATATATATATATATATATATTTATATATATATATATATATATATAAGGACATCATTGGTTGGAGAATGTCATATGTCATTCTAATACTCATCTGGTCATATAAATCATGGTTGGAGAATGATATGTCATATAATATATTTATCTCTCTCGCTCTTTTAACCATATGGATATATATATAATGTATATAATTCACAGTATATCTGTTTATCATAATAATGGTATTTGGCAGATTGTAGATGTCATATATGTATTATATGTGTGTGTGTGTGATATATATATATATATATATATATATATATATATATATATATATATATATATATATATATATATATATATATATCTATATATATATATATATATATATATAATATATATTATATATATAATGGTCATCTTTGGTTGGAGAATGTCATTTCAGTGTGATCATTGAATCAGATTAACTGTCAGACCAAGCCATAGATCATGTCTGTCTGGAGGATATGTGGCCAAGTTTGTAGAAGTCAGTTTTCTGTTGGGGTGTTCAGTGCTGACTCCACTGGAGCTGTCCAGGAGCCCAGGCTGAGTGTCTTCAGGGCTAGTTATATGTGTGTGCATGAGTTGGTATGCATGCAAGTGTGCACACATGCGTGCATGTGTCTAAATGTATGAATGAACACAATTATGAATGACAGGAAGTACAAACACCTGCTGTCTGAATTCACCTATGTAGTGTGAATTAATTTAGATCCATAGTAAATCAATTTTTTTTAAATGGGGGGGGGGGGGGGATGAGAAATGTACATGCAACACACCCTGAAGTAGAGTCAGCCCTGTCATATGAAATGACCCAGTTCAGTGAATGTTGTTGTTCCACTTGATCAGACAGATTGTTTTCTCTGTACGGGTTCCAGGGTCCCATTATGGAGCGAACAAAAACAGCTTCCATAACTAGCATGTGGTACAAGTCGATTCAGTAGTGATGTTTTCTTTCAAGTCAGAGTGCATATGCCTGAGAGGCCAGGAACTGACAGTCTCTATACATGTACAGATAAGACAGATGTGTACAACCGATGTGCTTGCACAGCTCAGTGTCTAGAACAACCAGAACTGTCTGCCAGAGTTTACAGCCAGTTAATGCTAACAAGAAACAGGTTGTTTTATATTTGTTCCTGCAGGCAGCCTCTGAAGTCACACTTTTTAACATTGTCCATGTCTTTCAGCACTTGATATGTAACTCACAGAACAAGCAGGGGTGGGGAGTTGGAACTTTCAGGTGGATGTGTGAGAGAGAGAAAATGTGGTGGAGTGGTTGGAACTCATGTAGATGGTGTCAGGTGTCATGTTGTAACACTAAGGACAAACAAAAGACAGACCTACATAATCCAAGCAGCCTGTCTGCTGGCTTGCCAAGAAATCACAGGCGGGTGCCTGACCCACTTCTCTGCGGGTGCCTGACCCACTTCTCTGTTGGTGCCTGACCCACTTCTCTTTATCCTGTTCATCAGATTGGAGCGCTGGTTTCATCACAAACATTATTATATTGATTGTTATTGTTGTTCATGTAGTTTCATGTTTTATTTTTTTGTTTATGAAATGATAACAAGTCATGCTTAACAAGATGTTATCTGTATGTTTTGTTTCCTGGTTTTATGTTTCATTCCAGTTTTTAAGATACATTCCTGACCAGTGAAATTCCATATTGTATTTGTGTTTTCCGTTTGATGGGTTTTCTGGACGTATCAATGTTTTTTTTTTTTTTTAGTTGTAGCTAAGTTTTTATCAGGTGTACATTTTGTGAGTCTTTTTTTTTTTCCAAGCACTTTTTTCTGCATTTTATGTTGAAAGTCTTTAATGTGTGTGTGATTATTATCTGTATAGTTTGTATTGAAGCTATAGAAAATCTGTGATTTTCTTGGTTTGTTTTGACGCTGTAGAAAATATGTGATTTTGACCCCAGACGTGACTTGGGAGAATGCTGATGTTCTAGTCCCAACCCAACATCCCCCATAATTAAAGGCTGGTTGAGCTCCTATACTCCCCTGCTTCGTGTGATGTCTGGTTGGCTTCTTCAGTCCCAGCCATTGTCTAATATGTTCTCTAATGTTCTACATTTGTTGACATCATGCTTTAGAAATCTGGCCTGGCTGGTGTGCGCTTGGACTCTTTGAAAATGTTGAAATCTTGATTTTTGTGGAAGGAAAGGTTTGAAGCCTGAGAGAATCAAAATAATTTCATGGGCTTGTAACTCAGATGGTTAGGTCTCTCTCTCTCTCTCTCTCTCTCTGCAGAATAAGATCAGGAGGGCTGCACAAAGCACAGACTCCAGAGATCTGCACAAACATTGTACTTGGGACTGAACAGTACTATCTGAAGTCAGTCTACAAACCTCCACAGCATGTTGCAAACAGCTGGATCACTTTGCCACAACCCCCCCCCCCCCCCTCAACCATGATTTGTCAGGGCTATGACCCCCCCCCCCCCCCCGGTCATCTCTCGCCTCCTGGCTTTTTGATGTCAATGCTTGGGAGTGACAAAGTGAAGAAGCTAAGGATCCTTTGTGAGAACAGAGCTGCAGCGGTTGATGTGTTATGTGTGTGCGTGCATGTGTGCATATGTATGTGTGTGTGTGTCATTGTGTGTGTGCCTGTACTGATTTGTTTTATCTGTGGGGGTTTTCTCTCCATTGTTGCTGAAGTTGTTCACTTGTCACATTTGTCCAGCTGATGTTTCTGGAGATTGGCTGGTCATGTTGGTAGAGAGACATGTTGGTAGAGAGACATGTTGGTAGAGAGACATGTTGGTAGAGAGACATGTTGGTAGAGAGACATGTTGGTAGAGAGACATGTTGGTAGAGAGACATGTTGGTAGAGAGACATGTTGGTAGAGAGACATGTTGGTAGAGAGACATGTTGGTAAAGAGACATGTTGGTAGAGAGACATGTTGGTAGAGAGGCATGTTGGTAGAGAGGCATGTTGGTAAAGAGACATGTTGGTAGAGAGACATGTTGTTGGTAGAGAGACATGTTGTTGGTAGAGAGACATGTTGTTGGTAGAGAGACATGTTGTTGGTAGAGAGGTTGGTGCCAGGGTCCAGCCTGATTGTATCCCTCAGCTGGTCATGTTGGTAGAGAGGTTGGTGCCAGGGTCCAGCCTGATTGTATCCCTCAGATGTGCCTGTAGACTTTATATGACCACTGATATATAAGTGTTATCCACTTGTAAATGACTGGGACAAGGTCTCGCATTTAGGATGTGTGTCACTGGGCCATACTTGTGTGTGAAGTTTGGCTAGTGCAGGAAGTTGTGTGTGTGTGTTAGTATGTGTGTGGAGAGAGAGAGAGAGAGAGAGAGAGAGAGATAGAGAGAGAGAGAGAAAGAGAGACTATAGTGCATTCCAGAAGTCCTGTCTAACTGTAAAAACCTGTTAGCTCAGTAACCGTTCAGTGTAAGTTTTTACAGCCTGTTCACAAACATATCCTTGTAACAAAATTTTTAATGTAAACAAACATGTGGTCTTAATTTTGCCTTGTTTGCCATACATGAAAGACAAGAAAACACACCAATTCACAGCAAACAATCGGCATGCTTACAGCAACCTGAATAAATTAAATAAGGGGAACTTTTCAAGACATCAAATTGCACACGTGTCATAGCTATTTACTCCCAGGTGGTCAACACAGCATACGTCTCCTATGAGTTGTAGTTTTTCATTGAGTGGGGAATAGGTTTCCAGAATAATCACCGCAAATCGCTGCACATGTCATCTGATTTCACACAATCTCCACATGTGTGTCAGTTATTGTGTATTCTATTTTTCATGGGTACAGAAATTATTAGTCGAAGAAAAGATCAAACAAATCTGCCGCCTTAAGAAAACAGCAGCATCTGCACGATTGCGAATTATAGAATCATAAGGACATGTGAAATCCAAGGCCATAAGTTTGAATCCGTACAGGAGTTTTGGGGATATTTGTTTAAGTGTGACAGCATGAATTTTGATACGCACTGCAACAGTGTCTCATGGTTCTGTCTTCTATCTGTGGCTGTGCTTATGTTAGCCTGGGTCTGTTGATGTGGAGCTTAATGTGTGGCTGTACTAATGTTGACGTGTGGCTGTACTCATGTTGACGTGGGTCTGTTGATGTGTGGCTGTACTCATGGTGACGTGTGGCTGTACTCATGTTAACGTGTGACTGTACTAATGTTGATGTGTGGCTGTACTCATGGTGATGTGTGGCTGTACTCATGTTGATGTGTGGCTGTACTCATGTTGACGTGTGGCTGTACTCATGTTGACGTGTGGCTGTACTCATGTTGATGTGTGGCTGCACTCATGTTGACGTGTGGCTGTACTCATGGTGACGTGTGGCTGTACTCATGTTGATGTGTGGCTGTACTCATGTTGATGTGTGGCTGTACTCATGTTGATGTGTGGCTGTACTCATGTTGACGTGGGGCTGTACTCATGTTGATGTGTGGCTGTACTCATGTTGACGTGTGGCTGTACTCATGTTGATGTGTGGCTGTACTCATGTTGATGTGTGGCTGTACTCATGTTGATGTGTGGCTGTACTCATGTTGATGTGTGACTGTACTCATGTTGACGTGTGGCTGTACTCATGTTGACGTGGGGCTGTACTCATGTTGACGTGGGGCTGTACTCATGCTGATGTGTGGCTGTACTCATGTTGATGTGTGGCTGTACTCATGTTGACGTGTGGCTGTACTCATGTTGTGTGTGGCTGTACTCATGTTGACGTGTGGCTGTACTCATGTTGACGTGTGGCTGTCCTCATGTTGGCGTGTGGCTGTCCTCATGTTGATGTGTGGCTGTGCTCATGTTGACATATGGCTGTACTCATGTTGATGTGTGGCTGTACTCATGTTGGCGTGTGGCTGTACTCATGTTGATGTGTGGCTGTACTCATGTTGACATGGGGCTGTACTCATGTTGATGTGTGGCTGTACTCATGTTGACGTGTGGATGTACTCATGTTGACGTGTGGATGTACTCATGTTGACGTGTGGATGTACTCATGTTGACGTGTGGCTGTACTCATGTTGCGTGTGGCTGTACTCATGTTGACGTGTGGCTGTACTCATGTTGACGTGTGGCTGTACTCATGTTGACGTGTGGCTGTCCTCATGTTGATGTGTGGCTGTGTTCATGTTGACATGTGGCTGTACTCATGTTGACGTGTGGCTGTCCTCATGTTGACGTGTGGCTGTACTCATGTTGACGTGTGGCTGTACTCATGTTGACGTGTGGCTGTACTCATGTTGACGTGTGGCTGTCCTCATGTTGATGTGTGGCTGTGTTCATGTTGACATGTGGCTGTACTCATGTTGATGTGTGGCTGTCCTCATGTTGACGTGTGGCTGTCCTCATGTTGACGTGTGGCTGTCCTCATGTTGACGTGTGGCTGTGTTCATGTTGACGTGTGGCTGTACTCATGTTGACGTGTGGCTGTACTCATGTTGACGTGTGGCTGTACTCATGTTGACGTGTGGCTGTCCTCATGTTGACGTGTGGCTGTACTCATGTTGACATGTGGCTGTACTCATGTTGACGTGTGGCTGTACTCATGTTGACGTGTGGCTGTACTCATGTTGACGTGGGACTCGCCGCCCTATCTGGCTGGGCTTGCTCATGTATGTATGATTGCATGGCCAATTATTCTAATTTCATGCCTGCAAATGTTTGTGACCGCTGGTGACATAATTGTTGTTGCCAATGCTGTGTCCCATGTGGCTGGTAAGTATTGTATTGTTGTGAGTATAATTGATCAGACGGTTGTTTGTGTCAATGGTTGCTGTTTGCCTTAGTAAATGGTTGTGTGGTTGTCATTGTACATGTTGTGTGGTTGTCTTAGTAAATAGTTGTGTGGTTGTCTTAGTAAATAGTTGTGTGGTTGTCTTAAATAGTTGGGTGGTTGTGTTAGTAAATAGTTGTGTGTTTGTGTTTGTAAATGTTTTTGTAGTGGTCTTAGTAAATGTTTGTGTGAATTTAATTGTATATTTTGGCGTGATTGCAATGGTTGGCATGGTTGCAATTGTAAATGATTGCATTATGACTGGCTGTAAGATTGTGGTTGCAAAAAATGCCCACGTTGTGACAGGAGATGGTTGCATGTTTGATTGCCAGTGGTTGTCTAATTGTCCTCGACGATATTTGTCTTGTGCGATGAAACAAGCTGATTGGATATTTCTTTGTGGACTTTCTGCAGCCAGCCATATTTGTTGCCATTTGTCACTCTAACTGGCTGACAACTCATCTGACACAAATAAAGTGTGATCTACACTTGCATGTTGTGCCAATTCTGTTTATTTCAGCATCTCTGACAACTTTGCCAGGGTGCTGAGCTCTGGACATTTCTGCAAGATGTCACTCCTACTCCAGTCCCCAGGGCCACAGATCTGACCTGTCTGTTTCCTGCCGGAGATGGAGGTCTTCTGCGCCGACACTGAATAAAGTCATTATGTCGATCACTTTGTCCTGGATCAAACTCAAGCCATGTCTGAATGTTGGGACAGCTGATGCCTGCTTTATAACTGATTGGTCTTCCTGGCTCCACTCTTCTTCATTTTACATCCCTTCCATCTTGTTTCACGTGTGCCCTGCTCCTGACGACACTTCCTGGTATTCTCATGTCCCCCCCCCCCCCCCCCCACCGATAATGATGAATGCTTTTGGGGCCATAACTTCGACTCTATAACCTGTGATTATGTTTGTGAAAGTATATTTTCCATTGGTTCATTTGCCTTTGCCTTATCGCACTTTTACTGCAGTGGTTCCTAATTATTTGTTTGTATGATTCAGTCATGCACAGGTTGGTAGGATAAACGATATGACGACAAATCCAGTTACTGACACCCCCTTCTCTCGGTCACTGCCTGTCTTTCTGCCTTTGTCTCTTCCCACCACCACCCCCATCCTTTTTTTTTTTCTCCTTCCCTAGCGTCCATATTCTCTGGTCCTCTAGATCGCTGAGGCCACAAGACCAGCTGTAACACTGACCACAACCCTGGTACCGCTCCACATGTCAACCACATGTTGTGTCCCCAGAGCGACCACATGTTGTGTCCACAGGCGAACACATGTTGTGTCCACAGGCGACCACATGTTGTGTCCCCAGGCGACCACATGTTGTATCCCCAGGCGACCACATACTGTGTCCCCAGGCGACCATATGTTGTGTCCCCAGGCGACCATATGTTGTGTCCCCAGGCGACCATATGTTGTGTCCCCAGGCTACCACATGTTGTGTCCCCAGGCTACCACATGTTGTGTCCCCAGGCGACCACATGTTGTGTCCCCAGGCGACCACATGTTGTGTCCCCAGGCTACCACATGTTGTGTCCCCAGGCTACCACATGTTGTGTCCCCAGGCTACCACATGTTGTGTCCCCAGGCTACCACATGTTGTGTCCCCTGGGGTCCCTTTCGACCACAGGTTGTGTCCCCTGGGGTCCCTGTCAATCACAGGTTGTGTCCCCAGGGGTCCCTGTCAATCACAGGTTGTGTCCCCTGGGGTCCCTGTCAATCACAGGTTGTGTCCCCTGGGGTCCCTGTCGACCAGAGGTTGTGTACCCAAGCTAGCAAACGTCCCTTGATGTGAAATTGCATTAAGCCGTGGAGAAGGGATAGAGACCAACAACTACAGACCTTGTATAGTTTTAACACGGTAGCGGGCCCGGACAGAAGAATCCACGCCAATCTGGTATAAAAACATTTGCCCCTTCTCGAAGCGGCCATCTGCACATCAAGTTCTTAGTTCACTACAGTATTCCATGGGATCTACTAACCCGACCACTTGCCTAGTACTTCCTTTCATCGTGTGTCTGTGTGTGTATATTAGGACGCGGTGTTTTCTGATTTCATGACCACCCAAATATGAGACACGTAGGATTGGTTTCCGTGCACTGTTGCTCTCATGGCACGGACAAACACTTTGTAGTTGCCAGGTTTCACTAAGTGTGCGGCTAAAACTAGATTAACTCTGGTGTACATTTTGTTCCTCTATACACCCCCCGTGCTGGGAAGGTTGTGTTTATGTTCAATTGTCTGACTAGCCTGCCAGACATTCTAACGGTGTTTTGTTTCAATATTCGGGACCGCAGTTCATTAGTTGCTGGTCCCGGTTTTATCAACACCTGGCCCAGCACTGAGAACATCGAGTACATAGCAGCGGGATATGCCGCGTTGCCTGGGTACTGCTTGTTTTCCTGTTAACGGTGTTTGATAGTTGGATGTCGCAGGCTGACACATAACGTTCTCTTGGACAGTGGCACCACCACCACGAAATAAGCTGGCCTTCCAGTCCAGTCCCGCCACGTCTATGCTTGTACTCGTGTGGGTGGACAGGGGGCGTCAGCTGTAAGGAAACTTATCAGTGTCATGGACAGAGAAGAAAACGGACAGATGTGGGTCGCCTGCAGAGGCGAGTCGGGATATTGAAGTCAATGCCCAGAGGAAGATAACTAAAGAAATGTGTGTGGGGGCAGCAGTATAAGCAATATAAGTGCAGCTCTCTAAAGTCACCCCATCTCGTCGGTCCGCGAGATTTCCTAGGAGATTTCCCTGGACTCTCCTATAGTCTAGTGGTGTCTAGAACATTTTAAGCACACCCACCAACGACGAGAGCCACCGCGAACGAGCGTAAAAATACAAAAACATTTAATGATTTGAAACTCACGAACCTTGGCCGCTTTCCCCCGCAGTACATCTTCTTGCACACAGGCGCCTGAGACCAGCTCATAACCACAACACAAGCCAGAACAACAGTCGGTCACATACAAGAAAGCTGAGTACTTTCGTCTGGGAAACAGTGCGTCGAACGAACTAGAGCCACGTTTCGGCATGCTATGGTAGGCGGCGAAGAATGGTATCTCATAACACCCCTAGAACATAGGGCAGCCCGTGGGAACCGCTACGAAATTTCGCGGCCGACGAGAGGGGGTGACTTTCGTAGGTAGTACTGAACGTCAAGCAAATTCACATGTCGGATGAGAGGGAGATGGAAAAAGAGAAGTACGCCACTCTGTCATAAGTGAGTGTTTGTACCCGTTCATTAGGCATTGTCTACTGATGACAACCACATAGACTTGATGCAAGTGCCCAGTAGTAAAAGGGGAGCCAGACCAGGCTACGGCATCTGTCGGTTAGCCAGACCAGGCTACGGCATGTTTAGGTTAGCCAGACCAGGCTACTGCATCTGTCGGTTAGCCAGACCAGGCTACGGCATCTGTCGATTAGCCAGCGACTTGCTGAGCGGCAACCACTGGTGTGCCAGCCAGACCGTGACGTCCGTGTGGATGAGGCGGGAATCTCGGCACTCCAACGCGTGACTTGGCTTGACAGAAATATCTGTATACAAACATTTATCTTTGAAACGGGGAACTGGAGTGTCGCTAGAAGCAGTGGCCTACAGGGATGCTGTGTGTAGTGAAGGCAGTGTCTGTGTGCGTCCAACGTTCAGATCCTTGGATATCATTTCACGCTGAGTGATATTTGTGTTGGACTAAGTGCCAGGTAAGTTGTGTACAGGTCACATGAAGTTTGTAGTTCATTATTCCAGTTGATCTCAAAGTGATATCCCCCCCCCCGGCCACTTGTTCCCCTGCCCTCAGTACTTTAGCTCATTGTTATCTTGTGAACTGTTAAAACGAATAATTATGGATAGCTTCTTACTTTCATTGCCTCTCGTGTATGTGTGTAGCATCTCCCTAAAACCTGGCTAGAGCTCGCCCATTCCTACATCTGTTTTTTACAATTATTATATCTCACTTCAACACATCCCAAAACCTGTCTAGAGCTCGCCCATTCCTAAATCTGTTTTTTTTTTACAATTATTGTATCTCACTCCAGCAACTCCCAAAACCCCGTCCATTTATTTTTAAGCGTTGTATCGCCAATAGTTTTCTGTCTATTCTTCCTCTCATCCGTCACCCGTTCATCTATATTTCCGCCTAGATCTGTTTACGACTTTCAGACTGTCTAGTTTGTCCGTTCGTCCGTGTTGCTATATATTCGTCTGTGTGGCTATGTGTTCATCCGTGTGGCTATATGCCCTTCCGTGTTGCTATAGGTCCGTCCGTGTGGCTATAGGTCCGTCCGTGTGGCTATAGGTCCGTACGTGTGGCTATAGGTCCGTCCGTATGGCTATAGGTCCGTCCGTGTGGCTATATGTTCGTCCTTGTGGCTATATTACCGTCCGTGTGGCTATATGCCCGTCACTGTGGCTTTATGTTCGTCCGTGTGGCTATATGTTCGTCCGTGTGGCTATATGCCCGTCCGTGTGGCTATATGCCCGTCAGTGTGGCTATATGTTCGTCCGTGTGGCTATATGCCCGTCCGTGTGGCTATATGTCCGTCAATGTGGCTATATGTTCGTCCGTGTGGCTGTAGGTCCGTCCGTGTGGCCGTAGGTCCGTCCGTGTGGCTATATGTTCGTCCGTGTGGTTTTATGACCGTGCGTGTGGCTTTATGTTTGTTCGTGTGGCTTAAATTCGTACATGTGGCTATATGTTCGTCCGTGTGGCTAAATTTCCGTCCATCCATTCGTTTTGATGACTGGTTGACTGTCAGTGTGGTTAGCTTTGTCTTTCAGGTCTGATGTTTCTTTGACTATCTGTCTATCGCGTTTGTCTCTCTGGTCGTCTGTCTATCTGCCTGGTGGCCTGTCTGCTCAGTTGTATATCTGTATGCCTGATAGTCTGTCCATCCGGTCGTATTTTTTTCTGATCTTCTATCGGTTGATCATCTAGCCTTATATCTGTCAGTCCTCTATCAATCTGATTGTCTGTTGGACGTTTGTCGATCATTTGTCTGTCTGGCTGTAAAGTATGTCTGTCTACCCTAGACGACTCTCTCCGATAGATCAGACAAGTGCTTCGCCCCTCTCCCCCCCCCCCCCCCACACACAAACAAATAACATGACACAAGGAGGAACATGGCAATGTGTACCCAGTGACACCAGTCGTTAGTCTATTGTGTGTACACGCAGTGTCTAATGACAGCATTCACTTTAGGCAGCAGGACATTCGGTCCGCTAGTTTGTAATCTCCACTCACTAAATGATTTTCTACATCGGAAAAGTCAACATTCATCTGTCTGTCTAGCTGTTGTCTGTCTATGTGCCTCGCAGTCGTCTAGCCGTCTGTCTATCTGAAAACTGTTGTCTGTCTATGTGCCTCGCTGTCGTCTAGCCGTCTGTCTATCTGAAAACTGTTGTCAACAATCGTCATGCTGTTATAGAAATGTGTTCTTCAGCCTGTGGGTTGGTGGGCCGCGAACAAGCTCAGGTGGACCGGCCAAACATTCTGCTTAACCATGTAACGGGAAGGGGCAATCTGTAGGACCAACATCTCAACTACTTCCTATATGTATGACAAAGCTTTCTCGGGCATGTCAATAATGAAAACCAAGCAGAGAAGACGAGTGCATGTTAATTAAGTGCTTCATTTATCAGAAACAAGGCTCTAGACACGAATTCTGACTGTGTAAACTTCTAAGCAGAATCAGCAGATGCCACATTAGCTGAACATTATCATTTTGTGACATTCTAATGACCCAATTGTTCGAATGACAACTGTTTTTGTTTCTGTGCGTGGTTAGCTGTCAGGTGGGCCGACAAACAAGTGGCTTTCTTCTGTTGTACCGCGGATGTGAACAGGTTGAGAAACACTGACAGAGAAGATACAAAACTGTAAGGTAAAATGTAGCGCTGGCGCTAACGTCAATATTGACTTCCATATGATTGGGTGTGCACATGTGGCTAAACTGCTGTCTGAGAACTGACACTGTCACGACAGCAGCCTGACACCGTGTACCGTGGCCGTAACAAGACATACGGGCCGACCTTGCTGCAGGAGCCAGGTGTTGATGAATGTTTGAATTCATCCGTCGCCCGTCTGCTGTGTGTGCTTTTCTCATGAAATCAAAGTCAACAGACTTCACTCAGACACTTACCGCTGCAGTCACACCTGGGGTGGGGGCGGGGGGGGAGGGGGAGAGGCTTGTTAGAGAGATAGAGAGAGAGAGAGAGAGAGAGAGAGAGAGGGAGGGGGGGGGTTATATGAGCTTGAGGTAGGGGATATTTAACAAATTAGAAAAGCTATCTAAACAGAACATAGAGCATGTAAGAATCTGGCATGCACACACTGGGATCGTTGTTAATGCTACAGAGTTGGTGCACTGTGTTAAGATTCTCGTGATGTGATAGGCGAAGAAGCCGGAACATTTCTAGAGATCCCAGCGAGAACTGACAAGGATTCTTGACCACGGCAGACTCGTGAGTGTTTGGGACCTGAAGAGATTAGGTCATCGGGAGGCAAGGGGAGTCCCATACAAGAGATTTTCCTAATAGAGAGCAGACCGCTTAAGGCGACCTCAGGTGTGGCGAATTTCCATTGTGAAGAACATTTTGTTTATCCTCGGCAATTTTTCTCGCTTGAACTTTATCTGGATAAAAGGAGTTTCTGTTAAGAAGAACCATTTCTTGGGTCCCCGGTGAGTTCTCCTTGTCAGCTCTGCAATGTAGACGATATCAGCATACTTGATGTAGCTTCGCGTCATCATTAACTGAAGAAACCAGTGCAGGGTGAAACCAAACCTTGTTTATGTGTCAATGTCACGTTCAATCGCCACAGATAATATTTCCATTTGTTGTAGATATCGGCTCAGTGTCTGTCTTCTGTAGCGATGATTGGCACTGATACACTTACTTTACTGTGGCATGTTGTATTTGTCAGTTCTCATCTGTCACTTTCCATTACTTCACAGACGCTGTAGGCGTCCTGGCTGGCCTGGCTTGATTTGGCAACAGACAAGCACTAGAAGCAAACCCGTGTAGTCAGGGAACCACAGAATGGACACGTCCTCAACTTCTGCGCCTCTAGAAGACAGCCGGTGGGTCAGTTCCATCAAAGTGCCGCCCGTCTTTGATGTGAGCAGAACTTCTGCCCAGTCGCGACTGATGACAACAGTCCAGGTAAGAGAACACAATGGCGATCATGTCTGGCAGCTCTCAGACAATAATTTCCCTCAGTACAAATAGTGGTGTCTTGGACCCTTGTTTTGGTTCTCCACCTGTCTATTATTTTGGCTGTACAAGTCAATATTTAGAGGGCCAGCTAGAGAGATGAATGGAAGCGGGCGATATCTGAAGCAGTGAACCTCGATAGCTCGGATTGCTGAAAAACAGGTGGAATAGTCAATGTTTAATAAACAAGTATCCTCTGATTTATTAAAGGTAAGAGCAACGCGGAGAGGAGCTGCTTCATCTCAGTCTGTGTATGTGTGTCTGTCTCTCCACGGGATATGGGTGCGGTATAGTGTTGTCCTGAAACTAGAAGAACCTATTGAACCAGCTCAAGGACCACGGGGAGTAGACATTAGTAGGCAGACGAGAAATAGCACAAATCAGACATGACCTCCTGCAACAGTCACACACAAATCAGACATGACCTACTGCAACAGTCACACACAAATCAGACATGACCTCCTGCAACAGTCACACACAAATCAGACATGACCTCCTGCAACAGTCACACACAAATCAGACATGACCTCCTGCAACAGTCACACACAAATCAGACATGACTTCCAGAAACAGTCACGCACAAATCAGACATGACCTACTGCAACAGTCACACACAAATCAGACATGACCTACTGCAACAGTCACACACAAATCAGACATGACTTCCAGCAACAGTCACACACAAATCAGACATGACCTACTGCAACAGTCACACACAAATCAGACATGACCTCCTGCAACAGTCACACACAAATCAGACATGACCTCCTGCAACAGTCACACACAAATCAGACATGACCTCCTGCAACAGTCACACACAAATCAGACATGACTTCCAGAAACAGTCACGCACAAATCAGACATGACCTACTGCAACAGTCACACACAAATCAGACATGACCTACTGCAACAGTCACACACAAATCAGACATGACTTCCAGCAACAGTCACACACGAATCAGACATGACCTACTGCAACAGTCACACACAAATCAGACATGACCTCCTGCAACAGTCACACACAAATCAGACATGACCTACTGCAACAGTCACACACAAATCAGACATGACCTCCTGCAACAGTCACACACAAATCAGACATGACCTCCTGCAAAAGTCACACACAAATCAGACATGACCTCCTGCAACAGTCACACACAAATCAGACATGACCTCCTGCAACAGTCACACACAAATCAGACATGACCTCCTGCAACAGTCACACACAAATCAGACATGACCTCCTGCAACAGTCACACACAAATCAGACATGACCTCCTGCAACAGTCACACACAAATCAGACATGACCTCCTGCAACAGTCACACACAAATGAGACATGACTTCCAGCAACAGTCACGCACAAATCAGACATGACCTCCAAGAACAGTCACGCACAAATCAGACATGACTTCCAGCAACAGTCACGCACAAATCAGACATGACTTCCAGCAACAGTCACGCACAAATCAGATATGACTTCCAGCAACAGTCACGCACAAATCAGACATAACTTTCAGCAACAGTCACGCACAAATCAGACATGACTTTCAGCAACAGTCACGCACAAATCAGACATGACTTCCAGCAACAGTCACGCACAAATCAGACATAACTTCCAGCAACAGTCACGCACAAATCAGACATGACTTCCAGCAACAGTCACGCACAAATCAGACATGACTTCCAGCAACAGTCACGCACAAATCAGACATGACCTCCCACAAAACATGACTTCCAGCAAACAGTCACGCACAAATCAGACATGACCTTCAGCAACAGTCACGCACAAATCAGACATGACTTCCAGCAACAGTCACACACAAATCAGACATGACTTCCAGCAACAGTCACGCACAAATCAGACATGACTTCCAGCAACAGTCACGCACAAATCAGACATGACTTCCAGCAACAGTCACACAGTCACGCAAATCAGACATGACTTCCAGCAACAGTCACGCACAAATCAGACATGACTTCCAGCAACAGTCACGCACAAATCAGACATGACTTCCAGCAACAGTCACGCACAAATCAGACATGAACAGTTCGCACAATCAGACATGACTTCCAGCAACAGTCACGCACAAATCAGACATGACCTTCAGCAACAGTCACGCACAAATCAGACATGACTTCCAAGAACAGTCACGCACAAATCAGACATGACTTCCAGCAACAGTCACGCACAAATCAGACATGACTTCCAGCAACAGTCACGCACAAATCAGACATGACCTCCAAGATCAGTCACGCACAAATCAGACATGACCTCCAACAATCACGCACAAATCAGACATGACTTCCAGCAACAGTCACACACAAATCAGACATGACCTCCAGCAACAGTCACGCACAAATCAGACATGACTTCCAGCAACAGTCAAGCACAAATCAGACATGACTTCCAGCAACAGTCACACACAAATCAGACATGACTTCCAGCAACAGTCACGCACAAATCAGACATGACTTCCAGCAACAGTCACGCACAAATCAGACATGACTTCCAGCAACAGTCACGCACAAATCAGACATAACTTCCAGCAACAGTCACGCACAAATCAGACATGACCTCCAGCAACAGTCACGCACAAATCAGACATGACTTCCAGCAACAGTCACGCACAAATCAGACATGACTTCCAGCAACAGTCACGCACAAATCAGACATGACTTCCAGCAACAGTCACGCACAGATCAGACATGACCTCCAAGAACAGTCACGCACAAATCAGACATGACTTCCAGCAACAGTCACACACAAATCAGACATGACCTCCAACAACAGTCACGCACAAATCAGACATGACTTCCAGCAACAGTCACGCACAAAATCAGACATGACCTCAATCAGACATGGCCTCCAAGAACAGTCACGCACAAATCAGACATGGAACAGTCACGCACACAAATCAGACATGACTTCCAGCAACAGTCACACACAAATCAGACATGACCTCCAACAACAGTCACGCACAAATCAGACATGACTTCCAGCAACAGTCACGCACAAATCAGACATGACCTCCAACAGTCACACACAAATCAGACATGACCTCCAACAGTCACACACAAATCAGACATGACCTCCAACAGTCACACACAAATCAGACATGACCTCCAACAGTCACGCACAAATCAGACATGACCTCCAAGAACAGTCACACACAAATCAGACATGACCTCCAAGAACAGTCACACACAAATCAGACATGACCTCCAACAGTCACACACAAATCAGACATGACCTCCAAGAACAGTCACACACAAATCAGATATGACTTCCAGCAACAGTCACACACAAATCAGACATGACCTCCAGCAACAGTCACGCACAAATCAGACATGACCTCCAACAGTCACACACAAATCAGACATGACCTCCAAGAACAGTCACACACGAATCAGATATGACTTCCAGCAACAGTCACACACAAATCAGATATGACTTCCAGCAACAGTCACACACAAATCAGACATGACTTCCAACAACAGTCACACACAAATCAGACATGACTTCCAGCAACAGTCACGCACAAATCAGACATGACTTCCAGCAACAGTCACACACAAATCAGACATGACCTCCAACAGTCACACACAAATCAGACATGACCTCCAAGAACAGTCACGCACAAATCAGACATGACCTCCAAGAACAGTCACACACAAATCAGACATGACCTCCAACAGTCACGCACAAATCAGACATGACCTCCAAGAACAGTGACACACAAATCAGATATGACTTCCAGCAACAGTCACACACAAATCAGACATGACCTCCAACAGTCACGCACAAATCAGACATGACCTCCAGCAACAGTCACGCACAAATCAGACATGACCTCCAACAGTCACACACAAATCAGACATGACTTCCAGCAACAGTCACGCACAAATCAGACATGACTTCCAGCAACAGTCACACACAAATCAGACATGACCTCCAAGAACAGTCACGCACAAATCAGACATGACCTCCAACAGTCACGCACAAATCAGACATGACCTCCAAGAACAGTCACACACAAATCAGACATGACTTCCAAGAACAGTCACACACAAATCAGACATGACCTCCAAGAACAGTCACGCACAAATCAGACATGACTTCCAGCAACAGTCACGCACAAATCAGACATAACTTCCAACAGTCACACACAAATCAGACATGACTTCCAGCAACAGTCACGCACAAATCAGACATGACTTCCAGCAACAGTCACACACAAATCAGACATGACCTCCAACAGTCACACACAAATCAGACATGACCTCCAAGAACAGTCACGCACAAATCAGACATGACCTCCAAGAACAGTCACACACAAATCAGACATGACCTCCAACAGTCACACACAAATCATACATGACCTCCAAGAACAGTCACACACACATCAGATATGTCTTCCAGCAACAGTCACACACAAATCAGACATGACTTCCAGCAACAGTCACACACAAATCAGACATGACCTTCAGCAACATTCACGCACAAATCAGACATGACTTCCAGCAACAGTCACGCACAAATCAGACATGACTTCCAGCAACAGTCACGCACAAATCAGACATGACTTCGAACAGTCACACGCAAATCAGACATGACCTCCAAGAAAAGTCACACACAAATCAGATATGACTTCCAGCAACAGTCACACACAAATCAGACATGACTTCCAGCAACAGTCACACACAAATCAGACATGACCTCCAGCAACATTCACGCACAAATCAGACATGACTTCCAGCAACAGTCACGCACAAATCAGACATGACTTCCAGCAACAGTCACGCACAAATCAGACATGACTTCCAGCAACAGTCACGCACAAATCAGACATGACTTTCAGCAACAGTCACGCACAAATCAGACATGACCTCCAAGAACAGTCACGCACAAATAAGACATGACCTCCAAGAACAGTCACACACAAATCAGACATGACCTCCAAGAACAGTCACACACAAATCAGACATGACCTCCAAGAACAGTCACGCACAAATCAGACATGACTTCCAGCAACAGTCACGCACAAATCAGACATAACTTCCAACAGTCACACACAAATCAGACATGACTTCCAGCAACAGTCACGCACAAATCAGACATGACCTCCAAGAACAGTCACACACAAATCAGACATGACCTCCAACAGTCACACACAAATCAGACATGACCTCCAACAGTCACACACAAATCAGACATGACCTCCAAGAACAGTCACGCACAAATCAGACATGACCTCCAACAACAGTCACATTTATAAGCCTCCTAACAAACACAGTCAGTTTCGGTTGTGCTTAGATTGTAACTGTTTCCCTGTCACTGTGCAGATTTCCCCAGTCAGAGCCCCACAAGACATCACACGTGCTATTCGCAGGCAGAAGCAAGCCGCTGGGATTGTCTACTCCAGACCTCCGGAACCTCCCAAACAAGAGTTCAAGGTTGTCCTCAGCGGAGACTTCCACCCTGGGTGCACACGGTTCATTGTGACCTCATCACACTGTCTGAGTAGCGAGCCGGTGACCTGGGGCACTAGCAGCTACCGTCAGCTCGACAGCCAGAGTGCTGACGTTGGTGGCAACCACAGGACCTGCAGAAGAAGCAAGTCATTCAACGATGAAAACTTCCATCCCTTAACGCTGGGGACCGTTAGCCAGGAGCGTCCTGTCACCTGGTCCCGGGGCAGCGACGTGTACAACAGACAAAAGATAGAAGCTGTCCACACAGGCAACACCCGAAGCCGTTATCACAACCTCAGATATCATACGCCACTTCATGTGTTGGGCAGATCAGCGAAAATCGCTGATGCCACCGGGTCATCTTTTCCAAGGCGAAATTCTACCGGAAGTCTTGAATACCAGCATTCATTCCTCTTCCGGTGGTATTGAAATAGCCAGGAAACGGGATCACTTCGACAGCCAAGCTGTTCCTGTTTTAGGTGCTCCACACCAAGCAACAACAGACAACTGTGTTCACAGATCCACACTAGGAGCTTCTCTGCAAGCTAGAAGCAGCAGTCTGCAGTCAAGGGCCAGCTCCGCCGTACAACGATCACATAAAACTGTTGAAACGTCCAGTTTACAGCCAGGCGAGCCGATGCTGGGTCTGCAGTTCGCAGACGCTGTTCTCGATTCCGTGGGTTGGAACCTAGACCGTCTGTACAAACTCTGCCAGAGGAAGTTCCGATACTATGAATACTTCGAACAGTTTCTAGAATGTCCCACATCTAGCGAACAGCCTCAAAGCTTCAATGATTTCGCTGCTTCAGAATCTGCGCGACATTCCATATTACCCAAAATGTCGTCGGTATTGACAAAAACATCATCATCATTTTCGTCACCGAAATTGAGTTTTTCAAATGAACCCGTCGATCTATCTACGAGAAGAATATCCGAATCGAGCTGTCCTCCAGATGATATATTGCCAGACTATAAGCTATACCATCAACAAGTGGGAGCACCAGTTAGCAGTGCTCATCTTCGGCACTTTGTTATGGAGTCGGATCCCGACAGACAGTCGGTGAGTACCTCTAGATCCATCCTGAAGGCACCCAGAATATACCGAGAGAGAGGGCGCTTATTTACCGATAACTTTGCCAATATGGTTGTCAGTGAACGTAGGACCACGACTGAAGGACCATTAGTACCGCATAAAACTGTTAGTGGAGAAGAATTGCTGACTGTTTCCACGGTAACAAGGGTGCCCGGAAGTAGATCTATTAGCAAGGGGAGATTAGTCAGGTTCAGTACTGATGATCAAATACACGAGTTTACTTCCCTTGAACCAGTGGCCTCTGGTTAGTTAACTGTTCAACATCCGGCGTTCAGTCAAACATGGAAATAAATATATAGACGGATGAATGGATGGGTTGATGAATCGAATAATGAATCAGTTGAGTCCAGCCGACATTCCCCGAGCACTGCTTCCCCACCTTTAGACGTCTTAGCCAGGCTCGCTAGCGCAGTTGGCTAAACCGGACTGCGCGGCGACCGGGTGACGACTCCCTGTGGTCCGGGTTGACGCCCAGGGGCAGAAAAACCACATTTCCCTCAGATTTACGGCACCTATCATGGTATCATGGCCGAAAGGTTGCGATATCCATAGTATCGAGCCAAAGGGTAACTCATGCCTTCAGGCAGCAACCGGAGAGGACAAAGTAATCGTTTGAACTCATCTTCGGTTGCCAGCGCAGCGCTGCAATTCCGACAGTTCCAATATCAGTATAACAGTACGTCTGGTTTGCCTTACCCATGAGTAGTGAGTGTCGGCCAGCTGCACTAGTCACTCGCCCGCTGCATGCACCATTCTCTTCGTGAGCATCAGGTTTGTGCTTCGGCACTGTTGACTCGCTTCCAGCAGACCTCTACAACATTTACCTGATGGTTGAATGTTGGTGGAAGGGAGGAGGATAGATAAACAAATCACCACTATCACATGGAGCTTGCCGACTGTCGCGGACAGTCACGATTGTTTACAAATATTAAAAACATTACAACTGACCAAGAAACCAATCAATGCTTGGACATTTAATACTGACCAGTCACAACCAACAGCAGATAGGACTGCACATTTAGATAACTGAGAAACTAAGACTGCAGCAACAATCAATCTACTCATCCTTTTTTGGGGTGCAATTTTTCGTTATTTGGCTCTTGCCAGGGGCCACAATATAGCCTGGCCATAAATATGGTCTAGTGGCTGAACGCAGTTTCTGGGACCTCTCCACAGTGACCCTCATCCACATGGTGGCACCTTGTGTCATCGGGTGTTTATCGCTTGTGTGATGTCCTAGTGGGGTAAAAGAAGAAAGAAAGAAAAGATTGCTGCAATTTTTGTTATTTTGAAGCTCTACCCTGGCTCTTGCCGGGGGCCGCAATATAGCTCAGCCATAAATTTTGCCTAATGGCTGAACGCGGTTTCCGGGACCTCTCCACGGGTTATCCTCATCCACATGGTGGCACTTTGTGACATCGCGTGTTTATCGCTTGTAGGATATCCTAGTGGGGTAAAATATATTACTACTATACTGTTTTACATAACTGTCAAATTCCGACAATTGGTTACCGTAATTGTCACTGCCGGTTTTCCCTCTGTTTTTTTTTCTCTTTGCCGTTGCTTTTACCTTTCTGTTGTGTCTTCAGACGGCGTGCTTTCATTTTCTTGACAGATTTCTTTTTCCTTCTCCTTCTGGTTGTGCTAGAGCTGGACTTGGGGCACTGGTCTCTGTTGTAGCTGCTGAAGCTGGGGTTGAAGGGCGCCTTGGCCAGACATCGGGACAGTTTGAGATCACACTTGCACGTGAAGTAGGCACACGGCGACACTGTCGGCGAATCTGGCAGACGACAATCTCTGTCAATGATTGTATGAAAACACACGCGCACGCACGCACACAAACACACACTCAAATATATATGCATATACATTTTTTAAAGTCTATGGTTAAGCACCAGCAAGGAGATCAAAATTAGAATTTTGAGAGCATGCATCTTCCCTGTGGCTGCATACGGATGTGAGCCGTGGACTATCTCATAGTCCTTAAGAAAGAGAATAGGGGCATTTGAGCTGAAATGCTATAGAAAGATTATTAGAATATTTTGGACAAAGAAGAGGAGAAATACTGACATCTTGAAAGATCTGAACATCAAGGAAGATTGGCTAATAAGGTTTGCACCCAAGTACTTAATATCCGTTTGTTTGATTTTTATTATGAACTTGTATGTCGGAGCATCCTTTCCGGGGGGGGGGGGGGGAGGTGGGGGGTCTTTTTTGTTAATATGCAGTTATCTTTTCGAGAAGAAACACTTTTTTTCAAACGTAATAACAACTGTGACTACATTCAGTAGAGAGTGTGGTTGTTGTAGATGTGGGGAAACAGAATTGGTGAAAGCAATACTAGAGAAAGGTCGTGGATTGTCTCCCCTGAATGACATGCGCACACTCACCTGTACATTGACATCCGGCGGAAGTGCACTCGTACGAGTAGCTCACAAAATGGGGGTACAGCAAGAAGCACTGGATGTTTGTGTAGCAGCGGTCGTGTGATCGGCAACAGCTGCGGGAACAATCAGTCAATCGGTGGATGCATCGTTATATCTTGTCCATCTGTCAGTCACATTTTTACACCATTAAACCATTCAACGTATTTGTCTGACTAACCGTAAGTCTGTCAACCCTTTCACCTTATATTCCTTACGTCCTTCTTAGGACGTTATTTTTTGTTATTTGAAGCCCCACTCTGGCTTTTGCCAGGGGCCGCAATATAGGCAGGTCATCATTATGGCCAAATGTCTGAACGCGGTTTCTGGGACCTCTCCACGGTGATCCTCATCCGCATGGTGGCACTTTGTGTCATCGGGTGTTTATCGCTTGTGTGATGTCCTGGTGGGGTAAAAAACCAATCCAATCCCTTTCACCAGTTCGTCTGCCTATCTGTACATCATTCTCTCTGTCTGTTTATATGCGTTCCAATCTTCATATCTGTCTGTATTTATATGGTTATTTATTTGCACCGTACGCACACGGTTATTTTCCTCGCCCTGTCTCCAAAAAACACAGACAGACGAGTGTGGTGCCAGCCACCCCAGCGGTTATAGGTGACTTGTACCCCTCTCACACACTTGTACCCCTCTCACACACCCGTACCCCTCTCACACACTTGTACCCCTCTCACACACTTGTACAGTGACTACCTTCACCGTTGACACACTGCTTAAGTTAACTCTGCACCCTCTGGTGATACATGAGAACGCAGCATGCTACCAAACATCTTCACACAGTTGACCAGAGGAGGCGACCTGTACAAATACTCGAATGGAATCAGAAGCATCTACTGGATTTGGTTTGGACTTGTAGTTTCAACAACTGCATCAATTTTGTGCTGTGTGTTGTCAGTATGGAGAGACAGTGTAGCGACTTATAGTCAGTACGAAGGAAGGCAGTGTCTCACCCACAAAGATGTCCCAACCCACCCACTGAGATGCCCCACCCCACTCATTGAGATGTCCCACCCGACCCATTGAGATGTCCAACCCCACCCATCGGGATGCCCCACCACACCCATTGAGATGCCCCACCCCACCCATTGAGATGTCCCACCCCACCCAGTAAGATATCCCACCCCACCCATTGAGATGTACCACCCCACCCAGTAAGATATCCCACCCCACCCATTGAGATGTCCCACCCCACCCATTGAGATATCTTACCCACTCATTGAGATGTTCAACCCCACCCATTGAGATGTCCCACCCCACCCATTGAGATGTGCCACCCCACCCATTGAGATGTCCCACCCACCTAGTGAGATATCCCACCCCACCCATTGGGATGCCCCACCACACCCATTGAGATGCCCCACCCCACCCATTGAGATGCCCCACCCCAACCATTGAGATGTCCCACCCCACCCATTGGGATGCCCCACCCCACCCATTGAGATGCCCCACCCCACCTATTGAGATGTCCCACCCCACCCATTGAGATGTCCCACCCCACCCCATGTAAGATATCCCACCCCACCCATTGAGATGTCCCACCCCACCCAGTAAGATACCCCACCCCACCCATTGAGATGTCCCACCCCACCCATTGAGATATCTTACCCACTCATTGAGATGTTCAACCCCACCCATTGAGATGTCCCACCCCACCCATTGAGATGTCCCACCCCACCCATTGAGATGTCCCAACCCACCCATTGAGATGTCCCACCCCACCCATTGAGATGTCCCACCCCACCCAGTGAGATGTCCCATACTTTTAAAAATCAGTCACTACTCGTTCATGATGAGGTCTATATAAGGGCGGTGGTATTTACTTCCTAAAGCATTTCCAAGTATTGCTGTTTTGTGGTTGTTGTTGCTGGGGTTGAGCCTGGGGCCCTGGTCCAGATGTGAAACCTTCCCCCCTGAAGCAGTCTAGTAACAGACAACAAGGGACTGTCCTGGTCTCGGGGCAGCTATGGATGACAACGTTTAAACAAAGCAAAAGTGAAGGACTATTTTCCACACATTCGTGTGTATTGGGCAAATAGGGCTAGAGCTATATTTTATAAACAATAGGCTCTCGATGCGTGATATGGAGAACATCACGTCGACCGCCTTTACTTCCCAGGACTTGACCTGGTACCTATCTAAGGCTGGGACGACCTGAAAACTAAAATCATTTCTGAAAAAATCCATCAGAATCTGAACCCACGATCGTGGGATCCACTGGCGAAGTCTAGCCGCTACACCACGACGGCTCGCCGATGACAAGGTAGCATGCGATAAAGAGCAGACGATGATAGTGCAGACGACGACTACAGCAGAGAAGTACCTGTCGGCGGAGTCCACGGGAGAACTGTCAGCGTTGCCCAGGCCGCAGAAACAACCGTAGTTGTTGTAGTCCCAGCAGGCCCTGTTGGTGTGTACAGACACCAACGTGCACAGTTGCAGGATGTGCCGCTTGGGGCGGCTCAGTGGACCAGCCTCGGCCCAGATACGGCCATCAATTCTCGGGGGAAGCATCGCTGAAAGAAATACAGGAAGCTCTCAATGTAAGCCACCTCAAAGAATGTTAGCTGCAATTAAGTGCGAATGTGGTCAGAAGAACCTCAAAGAATGTTAGCTGCAATTAAGTGCGAATGTGGTCAGAAGAACCTCAAAGAATGTTAGCTGCAATTAAGTGCGAATGTGGTCAGAAGAACCTCTAAGAATGTTAGCTGCAATTAAGTGCGAATGTGGTCAGAAGAACCTCTAAGAATGTTAGCTGCAACTGAGTTCGAATGTGGTCAGAAGAACCTCTAAGAATGTTAGCCGCAACTGAGTTCGAATGTGGTCAGAAGAACCTCTAAGAATGTTAGCTGCAATTAAGTGCGAATGTGGTCAGAAGAACCTCAAAGAATGTTAGCTGCAATTGAGTGCGAATGTGGTCAGAAGAACTCACACAGCCATCAATGTGAGGCTGACGAGGTTTCAGGCTGGTAACTGACACATCCATCATCATTTGCTTGTGTGTTCCCAAATGATGTTGAAAACAATAATAACAGAAATAGCAGGAATTCTCAAACTATTAACTAATGTACGTATAGAAATAACTATATGGAGATTACCTAAGGGTGCAAGATGACCGGATTACAGGAGGTAGAAATGGAGAGGGGCGGGGGGGGGGGGGCGAGCACCAGATGATGAGGATGTGACGTGAAATGGTCAAGCATCAGGGTGATGATGAAGATGTGACGTGAAATGGTCAAGCATGAGGGTGATGATGAGGATGTGACGTGAAACGGGCCAAGATGATGATGATGATGATGTGACGTGAAACGGGCCAGCATGAGGAGGATGATGATATAATCCTGTCAGAACACTGGTCTGAAGTCTGCCAACGTATACCTCTAGTCTGTAAATGAACCCGATCCACATGGACCCGACCGCAGTCAGCCTGGTTGCGGTGTTGGGTCGTGGTCTGGTTATTTTATAATATTCAAGTTCCCGTTTGAAGCCGCTGTTTTTTCCCCTTGGGGAGGAAGGTCTTTAACACAATTATAGGGAGACGTGAAGAAGTGGGGCGGTAGAACATACCTAGAGTAGGGCGGTAGAAGAACATATCTAGAATGTGGCTGTAGGAGAACATACCTAGAGTGTGGCTGTAGGACAATATACCTAGAGTGGGGCTGTAGGACAATATACCTAGAGTGGGGCTATAGGACAATATACCTAGAGTGGGGCTGTAAGACAATATACCTAGAGTGGGGCTGTAGGACAATATACCTAGAGTGGGGCTGTAGAAGAACATACCTAGAGTGGAGCTGTAGGAGAACATTCCTAGAGTGGGACTGTAGGACAATATACCTAGAGTGGGGGCTGTAGGACAATATACCTAGAGTGGGGCTGTAGGACAATATACCTAGAGTGTGGCTGTAGGACAATATACCTAGAGTGGGGCTATTGGACAATATACCTAGAGTGGGGCTGTAGGACAATATACCTAGAGTGGGGCTGTAGGACAATATACCTAGAGTGGGGCTGTAGAAGAACATACCTAGAGTGGAGCTGTAGGAGAACATTCCTAGAGTGGGACTGTAGGACAATATACCTAGAGTGGGGCTGTAGAAGAACATACCTAGAGTGGGGCTGTAGAAGAACATACATAGAGTGGGGCTGTAGAAGAACATACCTAGAGTGTGGCTGTAGGAGAACATTACCTAGAGTGGGGCTGTTGGAGAACTTACCTAGAGTGGGGCTGTAGGTGAACATACCTAGAGTGGGGCGGTAGGAGAACGTACCTAGAGTGGGGCTGTAGGTGAACATACCTAGAGTGGGGCTGTAGGAAAACATACCTAGAGTGGGGCTGTAGGAGAACATACCTAGAGTGGGGCTATGGGAGAACGTACCTAGACTTGCCAGGAAGGCCATCACGGATGTTGCTGTCACCTGCAACTGTCCATCTGGTGGGACTGTCATAGCGGCTCTGAAGAATGGAAATAGTGATGGTTAGTGGGT